>CAIGQQ010030612.1:2247328-2282914 GCA_903798035.1 Danio albolineatus
ATTATTATTATTATTATTATTATTATTATTATTATTATTATTATTATATTGCAATGTTTCACTGTATATTTTTAAAGAAACAAATTCACTTCTCTAGCATAAATATATATTTTGTTTGCTGGAGTAGCTCAGCACAGTACATCTCACATCGTGCTGACACAAACTGCCTCTTGTTTTCCTTCTTGTACGTTCTACTGTTTTATTTCCTTCATTCCTAGTGAGCATAATGTGCACTATCAGGATGAATGTGCAGAGAACAATCACCATGCCGGCGTCAGGAGAAAGTGTGAGAGAGAGAAAGAGAGAGTGAATGTATTTGTGTTAGTGTGTGCGGTGGTGTGTGGAGAGAAGCAGTCTCTTGAAGTCTGCCTTATCCTCCGGAATCCATATTCATTCAGATCTAAGCGGATATTTCATTATGAATGTGTAGTGAGGGCGCACACATCCTTTTAACAGGGTTTGTGGGATGGTGCTGTTACTTCAGTAACGCGAGCGTGACTAATTTTACTCATTCTAATAAGTGGGATCGCCTTTGATTGCCAGTCATGTAGAAGGAGACAGATAAAAATGAGAGCCAAAGCTTTTTTTCTCGGCGCTTACAAGGCAGCAAAGGAGCCTGGGTTGAAATGAGGAGAAGAATGGAACCTCAGAGGGAGTCAGTGCCGGATGTGAATTATAGCCAGATTCTCTGTGTTGTAAGGCTCAAAAAAGAGAGAAATAGGTGTTTATCATGCATCACAAAGCACTAGTCAGTGAGTTGTTGCTGTTTTTTAATCATGACTGTGGTAATTGCTGTGTCAGGGCGCATGGCCCTGTGTTTTGGGCTCAAATGATGGTGGACCAGGTGTCGCACAGAACCTTGGCAGAGTTTGTAACTTCAGGCCGTCCAGTTCTCTTCATCCTTATCCACCTGATTACTGACGCCCGCGCGCTCCCCTGATGGCTGATGTCCAGGTATTGCCACATCCCACCTGTCTCTAAAAGGTTACTTTACGGCCCAGTCCACACAAACATGGATTTTTTGAAACCAAACCTTTTTGAAAACTCATGACAGACTCAGTGATGATTTTTAGATTGCAGTGTTGATGTGTAGTTGTCTTCTCCTTTGTTTGACATTAGATTGTGTGTGTGCATTTAAATTCAATTTAATTAAATTTAGTTTTGTTTTGTTTTGTTTTGTTTTGTGTAATTTTATTTTATGTAATTTTATTTATTATTTTATTATTTTATTTATTTATTTTTATTTTTTATTATTCAATCATTCATTCATTCATTTATTTATTTATTTATTTATTTATTTATTTATTTATTTATTTATTTATTTATTTATTTATTTATTTATTTATTTATTTATTTATTTATGTATTTATAATTATTGTTATTGTTATTATTTATTATTTTTATTATTATTGTTGTTGTTGTTGTTGTTGTTGTTGTTGTTGTTGTTGTTGTTGTTATTATTATTATTATTATTATTATTATTATTACTTTTTGTATTATTATTTTTTATTTGTTTTATTTATTTCTTTTTCTTTTTTTATTGTCTATTCATGTTGCTGGAATAAATGTGAATTCTATTAATTATTTTCTCTTCGATAAATCCTATATTTCTATATTCATAAATTAGTTAAACAACTTTTAATTTAATTGTCTTTATAGCTTTGCATGCTGATTGGTTAATATTTGTGTTATTCATTAAAATATGTATGTCACTGTACTCCCTCCACAGTAACCGACCAACCGTCAAAATGGCTCATTTATATCAAAAATAACTTCCTTGCCTTTTATTTATTGATGTGTGAGTGATCTGGAAGGAATGTATAAAACTCTTCATGCCTGAGAAACATTGATATGTTCACAGAGTCATTGTTGTGTATAGCAGTCTTCTACGTTTGTCCAAAATATTGGGGAAGTAGTACTTAAAAGTTGTTTTTAGTACTGTCTTTTCATCTAGTTATATGATTTAATGATAGTTAAACGGTAGGCTTGTGCTATAGGCCTATTGCAAGCTTGTCTGGTTATGGTTTAAACAGTCTGTACTATCACAGCGGGAACTACAAACGTTTACTTACAGTATGAGAGAGAAATTAATGAGACAAAATGAATGTGTGTGAAGAAATATTATTTATTGTAGTAAAAAAGCAAAAATCAGAAAGACTTGGCAAAGCAGAGGTATGGCATTAATTCCTTTAATCATTCATTCATTCAATTATTTTCTTTTCGGCTTAGTCCCTTTATTAATCCGGGGTCGCCACAGCGGAATCAACCGCCAACTTATCCAGCACCTGTTTTACACAGCGGATGCCCTTCCACCCACAACCCATCTCTGGGAAACACATCCACACATTGTCATTCACACACATACACCACGGACAATTTAGCTTACCCAATTCACCTGTACCGCATGTCTTTGGACTGTGGGGGAAACCGGAGCACCCGGAGGAAACCCACGCAACCACGGGGAGAACATGCAAACTCCACACAGAAATGCCAACTGGCCCAGCCGGGGATCGAACCAGCGACCTTCTTGTTGTGAGGCGAACATGCTAACCACTCGGCCACCGTGGCGCCCTTCCTTTAATCAAAAAAGGCAAATATTTTTTTTTCCTTTTTTTTTACCTTTAGTAATTTTATTTCATTTTAACCTGTTTTACTTGTACAGCATTAATAATTAAATTAAGTTATGTTATAAAGTGGCTTAAATGACACTTTAATGGATGTAACGAAGGTAATACAAATTAGGTAATAAAATACACTTAATGTTAAAACATATACTGAGTAAAAATCTGTACAAAAGTTCTGGTATATGGTAAAAATATACTTCGGTAAAGGTTTTTAAAGTGTTAAATGTACAGGAAACCCAGCTAAATGAAACAAAAGATTCTTGTTTTGACTTATTGAATCATCTTCTCAATACAAAGTGAAAAATGTTGTATAAAATTTCTGACATGGATAGATTTTGTTAAAATGCAACAAAATCCAATGGTGTACTACGGAAGCAATAATAAAAAATAATAATAATGATGCACAGAAAGACATACAACCAATGAAATGCAGCACACCGTGGAGAAATGTATATATATTTATGAAAAAATATATATATATACTGCCCTTTTTAAGTTATATATTTATTTTCTACAGGTAAACACAACAATTTAAAACTTAATTTCAACATTATACCTAAAATGATGTCCAGAAACATGCCTCCAAACCACCCTGTCATTCCCTCTTTCCACATTGATGAGTCTGTAAAGCTTTTTTAAAAATTTAAACACAGTTAATTTTAATTACCATAAACTAACCCTAACCCAAACAGACACACAGTGACTTCACCTCTATTAATAAGCAAATTAAATTCAATTTGCAATCTGCATAATCACATCAGGTCAACTATACTTATTTCCCTGCTCATTCCTCTTGGAGGAATGGAGGGAAGCTCTTTTGGAGTAAATATGATGAACTTGAATTGAATAAACATGGAAAAAAAATATGCTCTTTACCTGCAGAACCTTTTGAAGAAATAAATAAATATCGCTTGCTCTAGAGGAATAAATTAAATATGCGTTCCCTCATTAATAAATAGCAGTCGTCCTTTTAAAGTGTTTCTTCCTTGAGGTTGAACGAAGACTTAGTTCTTGTCAAGAAATAATTGATGTACTACTGTAATGCCACTGCAGTTGTGTGACAGTTTTCATCCCAGGAATGCTGACCACCTGAAGAAGTCTTTAATGGCCAGTTAATTAGATTTAATGGAGATTAAATCTAATGGCAGTAATCAATTGAGATTGATTGATTACCTCAGGCCTAATAGCCCTCTCTCTCTTTCTCTCTCTCTTTCTCTCTCTCACCCCCGCTCTCTCTCTCTCTCTCTCTCTCTCTCTCTCTCTCTCTCTCTCTCTCCATGTGCTGCTCGGTTGATCAGATATTCTCGCCGCTTCAGGTAAGCACAGTTTTGCTTTGTTTTTATTTTTTATTATTTTTATTTTTTTTATCTCGCTGAAATGTCATCAGACGTTACTTACTGGGTCTATGGTGTGCCTGTGCTGGCGTTAAACATTTATTTATTTATTTTTCATGAATGCTATAATAGGAAGGGAAGAAGTCTAATCTGACAGTGCCTCAAATTAGAGGAAGTTGGTGATGTGAGCGATGACTTTGTTGTTAAGGTAATTGGAATGTTCCAGCAATGAGTAAGAGCTCCTGCATGCTCGCGACTATGTGACGGCCGACACAGACTCAAGATGAGACATGAACGTATCATCCACTATCAGAGAATCGGCTAATGAGCCCTTTCAGAATACTGGCTGATGGTTTCCAGGATCTAAATCCTGTTTTTAAATGATTTTGTTATTTGTAAAATGTCTGTACTTAGTTTTTTGTGCCAAACTAATGTTTGAATGGTTTTCGAGTGATGATTTGGTGGATCTAGACGAATCTGTCCATTTTGATGTGGAAATAAGTTGATGCTTGTGGTTTGAAGGATATTATTGTCTCAAGAGGACACATTTGGTAGTGCCTATTGCTTTAGATTTTTATTTTTTTGCTCATGATTATATATTTATTTTGTATATTACATAGCGTCCCTCCTCACCACTACTTATTTCTAAACATTATTTCAGAAGAAAAGTGAAACAGGATATGCACTTACTTTGTTTTACCCTGATTGTTGTACATACACACAAAACGTCAATATTTACAAGCTGTTTACATTTGTGTGATGTCTGCAACCAATAAACCTGTCTGTACACAAGTTTTCTGCCAACAAACAACATTAAAATTACTTTAAAAAAAGCTTTCATTAAGTAAGGGATAAAGTACATCCAGGTGGTTTTCATTGCAGGATAAACCATTTGGAAGAACTTTATCCTGCTTATTAGATGCAAAGCTGACAGAAACAAACATTGTTGAATGGAGATTACACTAACATGCATATTATTCAGTCACAAGATGGCGCCAAACAGTCCAGAACAAGGAGAGACAAGCATATAAATATGGATGTGTGAATGTATTCACTGATGGTCAAGATGATTCAAAGTGTTGTTAGTCTGAGTTATTAGTTTCAGTGGTTGTTATCTCGGAATAACATGCCTTAGAAGGTTGTGACTGTCCAATCTTAATCAACCATTGCAGCCCTGTAATAATTTGTGATTACAGCTATTTATCATGTTCTGAAAGGTGATATGCTTTTGTAAAAACGTTAAAAGGGCTCGAGGATATTCCAATGAACTTTTTATCCTTCATCTATCTGAGGGAATAATGTGCACATTTTGAAGCTAAAGGAGTGAAGAAAACACTATATGTGCTGAATTAGGTGCAGTAATCTTATGTGGATCATTTGAGAAATAACAACGCGGTCTCTTTTTCTGTCCCGCTTTCCCTCTTCCCCTTAAAACCATTTTTCTTCTTTATTTTTCATCTCAGCGGTACTATCACTGTTTACGCTCTTAATATCTTCTTTATAAACTCATCATGACGACGACAGTTTCTCTCTGGGATGGAGGGAAAGCAATAAAAAAGCCCCGTCAGCATGAAGGGGTCTTGCTGAAAAAAGATGCATCATTGTAGCCTAGGGTGATTTTAAACGTATTCTTTACAAAGATTCCATGTAGTGGTCACCTGGGGCTAGCTGAGTAGCTGCGCCAATTAAATTAGGTAGCAGCAGAACTCCCGCACCCCCTGACTGCATCCTGTTTACCGGCGTTCCCTGCGGACCCTCTCCGCTCCGCTCTGCTGTGTACAGTAATTGCATTTAGGACACCGTCGCCTTGCAGGATATTGTAGAGAATAAAAAAAATGTACACCTGAGAAGACAGGCTTTTCAGTATTACAAGTTTGGACTACATTTCCCACGAGGCCGTGCTGCTAGGGGATAGTAGAAGGGAGGGAATGCTTGTTCATTTGTTTACTGAGCCAGTAAAAGGTCATGGCAGAAAGTTCAAACAAAGAAGCTTCTAATTACATGGGCGCTTGGATGCTCGTGTCCATTGGGAGGTGAAATTTAAGAATTGAAATGTATGATATGGTTTCATATCCTTCCTAATATAGCCAAGGAGGCTTTTTAGCGGCAGAAACGTATTGGGTTATATACATATTGAATTATACAGTAGTAATGTGCATATCGATTGTGGGAAGGTTATTAAAAGGCTGTGCTAGGGTTACGTTTCATTACAACGAGCTACTATGTTCCCTGCTTCTTCTTCCTTCACAAGAAATCTGTAGTGTTTTTCAATGAAATGAAAAAAAGATTACTTATTGAGTAATTATTTGGTTGGGAATTAGACTAAGTTGTTTTTTTTTCTCACTCTCTCGCTCTTTATAGAGAATTCATTAAAAAGACATAACTTTGAGTCTGAAATCACACTTTCGTGTATATTTTTTATTAAATAAAAAAATCCTCATTAATTGGAGAATGAGCCTAAAGTGTTTTTGAGTCACTAAGGAGCAGGTTGTTTTGGAATAATTTTAATCTTAAAACTAAAACTTTTTGTCTATATTTTTGTCTATTTATCAACATAGTCTTATTCTGAAAACGTAGGCCTATATACATTTCTGGAGATTGCTAATTATGTAGCTAGAGGTATGTATGGCTGCATTTCATCCTTAACGAACGCTACGGGCCAGTATGACGCCAATCCTTTTTGGCCTTACCAGCTAACCGCTTTTCCACTGTTACCAGTTTGTCAGTGACTCGCTGGGTACATTGGCAGACTTGTGATGTGGAGGTGACTGTGACCACGGTTCAAAATTTTAGACAAAAAATATAGACAAAAACTAAAGCTAAAAAATAATATAAACAAGTGAATAACAGGGTAAGAATAGAGTAAAATCTGAAAATGTGGTCAAAATCAGGCTGCCGTAAGGGCTTTTCTTTTTCTGTATTGCTATTGAAAACACTGCCGGTTGGGTTTAGGGAAGAACAAGGGTGGGTCAGTCGATTGATCAGTTAGTCAGTCAGTTGACAGCTGCCTCTGGTGGATTTACGTGAGACGGGCAGACGCGAATGGCACTCGCGAGAGAAATTTGAGATCTTAAAAAGCATACACAGCGGCCCTTGGTAGCTTTGCGAAAACAAAAACTGCAAAAAATGTACCTCCTGGGGCGTATTTGGTACTATCCAGAAATGTATGGGGTACCTATTCAAAATGAGCCTTGATTGGATTTATTCATCCAACATTTGCCGAATTCTGTTTTTATGACTGTTTGATGCCTACATACTGTATTCATGCATTTGATTTACTATACACTGTAAAAAATAATATGACAAATAGCCATCACAACAAAAGTTTTTATGTTGCTTAGTTTAATTTGAACTTTGAAGTTAATCTGGTGTCAATTTATTTTTTTAAGTAATTAAATATTTTTGTCAGTTAGATTGATGTAAAATGAGATGACTAGAAATGGTCGTTTGGTTCAACTAAACCATGGATGTCCAAACTTGGTCCCGGAAGACCGGTGCCCTGCAGATTTTAGCTTCAACCTGCCTCAACACACCTGCAAGGATGTTTCTAGAAAGCCTAGTAAGAGCTTGATTAGCAGATGTGTCTGATTAGGGTTTGAACTAAACTTTGCAGGACACCAACCCTCCAGGACAGAGTTTGGACACCCCTGAACTAAACATTTAAGGCAGCAAGAGTTTTATTTACAGTGTACAGAACTACAATAATTCAATACTATTAACTTCAATAATAATATTTATGTAACAACAAAAAAAAAAACTAAATCAGTTTTCCATTCCCAAGTCTAATTATAGTTGCTCATTGTGAAGATGGTACTGTCTCCACGTAAAGCTGTTGTGGTTTGATACTGTCCAACAGTTTTGTCGGACACGGTGTTGAGACGATGTGATTACAGACTGCTTTTCTGTGATCTCACAAATGCTTAGCACTTCTAAAGACCCTCAGCTTCTGTCATGATCAAGCTTTTGGCCCATACGAGCGACCCCATAGACAGGTTAATTAAACTTAATAATTAAAAAAAAGTGTCTGTAATGACCCATGGTTTGGAAGGGAAAAGCATATGGCAGTAGACAACTTCCCATCTCTTCACCTCCAGTCTGGGGTGACGCCCCACCTTCGCTCTCTTTGATGATGTCAGCCAACGGGGGTGGCACAGCGCCAGGGTGGCATTAGGTATGCTGGACAGGTGGCAAAAGAAGAGAGAGGGACACTAGCATGACACCATAATGAGAGGCAATGCCAACTGTTTCCCCGTCTGCCGCCGCGGATGGCTCTCCGGACCGTTAAATCACAGAGTTGAGAGGCGTTTCCTGTTTCCCTCACACTGTTTATCTGTGTGTCTCTCTCTCTTGATTCACTCTCAGCAACCTTTACATAGAATCCATTTATTTCTCCTCTCTGTCTGATGGAATCAGGTTTCTCCTCTTTGAGCAGCATATCCCTTTTTTTCTCTCTCCGTCCATTCCTGTTTCTCCCCTGGCAATTTCCGTGCCTGCTTGGTCTGAACCTGACAGTTACTGAATGACACAAAGTGACCGGGCCGTCTGAAATCATGAGGTGTTACACGGAATGATCTGGTAAGAGGATTTCCTGTTGTCAGGCTGTGATTTAGTTGTCAGTAATTGTCAACGAAGCCCCTGGAAAACTGCTCTGGACATTTGGGGTCATTTTATCCTCTTGATATTTCTTCATTTGTCTCTTTATCGCACTGTCTTGCAACTGCATGCTGCTTATAAATACAGTGTGGCGTCTTACCATAGATACATATTTCATCAAAATGCAAATACAGATAATTGGGGTTATTATGACTCAATCTGATAGAGTCTTAATTGTCTTTGATATGCAACTTCCTCTCCGCGATGAATTGCAATTCATGACATCAGCGAGCGAAAGTTGCCGGAACAGACCAGTGGAATGTGGCCTCGTCACTGCTAATAGTGGACGACGGCCGTAATTAACCCAACACATTGTGTCGCTATAGTCACAGTCTCGTTCAAACAAAGCGGCTACAGGGCCTTTTAATGCGTGTTTGTATTTAACCCAGATTAGGTTGGAGAGTCATGCAATCACATTTGAATAAATGTCTCATTATCTCTAATAGTGTTGGCTTATGGTCGCATGTTATTGTCGGAAATTGTTTCAGGTTAAGACGATTACACAGAGCGCTGGAGGAACGTGCATGCTGATTGCCGTGACCTTGTCAGGGCTTGGCAATTATTAATATATATATATTTTGTCTCGATTTTAACTTTCCTGTTTAAAATCTCATTTTATTTGTTTTTTTTAGTTTAGTTTTGTTTGTTTATTGTTATAAAAGTTTTCTTAAGCAAAATGTTTTGTATTTTTTTTTGTAATTTTTTATTTTTATTAGTTGTCGTACAGAAAATTGTTAGAGGAAGTTACTGCGGCAGTTTTTTTTTTTTTCAAATTGCACATTATTTTGTTAAATAATGAAAATATTTTGATTGAATATGTTAATTTTATTTACTTAGGAATGCGATGTAACATTTTTTTTCTCTTCTTATTTTTACATGTTTTATTGTGTTTGCTGTTTTTATTATTATTCTTAGTTTTCATACAGAATATTGTCACAGAAAGTTGTGAAACAAAACTTAAAAGTTTCCAGGGACAATTTTTTATACAAATTTTTTTTATTAAATAATGAAAATATTTAGAATTTGTTAATTGTATTTACTTTGTAGGAATGTGATGTAAGATTTTTTCCTCTTCTAATTTTTATTTTTTTTAATTTTGTTTGCTGTTTTTATTATTATTTTTATTACAATTTACTACAATTTTTTATGCAAACTGAACATTATTTTGTTAAATAATAAAAAAATATTTTGATTTACATTTTTGGAACTGCGTTGTGCCATTTCTTTTCTTTTTTTTACATTTATTTAAAGATTTACAATCACAGAACAATTGGTGTCTCATAACATCATACACAATAATATAGTCATCTATTATACAATCATTAATCGGCTAGTAATTCAAGTTTTTAGTAATGGGTAAAATTAACAAAAAATAAATCCATTAATAAAAAAAAAATAAAAAAATAAAAACATTACTTCGAGATACATTCTCCAAAAACTTCCATAGAGGATTTCAGATATGCCAGAAATCATCATATTTTTGGCGCAAGTCATAAAGTCAGTTTTCCAAGGGTAGGAAAATGGCAATCTGATTTATCAACATATTGACTGATTCTAGTCCATGACTAAGGTGTAGTGCACCTTTTTTCTAATTATTATATATATATATATATATATTTTTTTTTCAATCATCATGGCAAATGTTACTTGTTACAACATGTTGCTTTGTGATTCAGATAGTGTTTGTGGCTGGGTGTTGTGTAATTATAATGAGAGAAGCTTAGATTTTTTTTTTATTTTTTATGTCTTCATTTTGCCCTCATACACCATGCAATTTCACATTTTTTTCCATTCCCTGTCGCAAAACCCATATCCATGAACACTTCTCTCCTGAATGTCTCTTGTGCTCAGGTACAGGACAAATACCCAATAATTGTAACAAAGTGGGAAATCAATAAAGGTTGCTGAAGGGCTGGGAAAGGTTGTAAATCAATAAAGCAGAGAGGTGAGGGCCTCAAAGGGCATTTACATGGTCCTGAATACTCTGTGTCTGGTTTCTATTACCTTTATACTTGATTGCCTATTGACATCAACTGCATGTGTCCGTTGCATATTTCCCAAATGAGGTGACCAGTTTAGTTTTGAATGATTTTATAAACATGATTGCACCAGTGGGGTTGCACGGTAGCGCAGTGGGTAGCACGACCGCCCTTACAGCCTCAGCTGGGTCAGTTGGCGTTTCTGTGTGGAGTTTGCATGTTCTCCCGTGTCCGCATGGGTTTCCTCTAAGTGCTCCGGTTTCCCCCACAAGTCCAAAGACATGTAATATAGGTAAATTTGGCAAGCTAAATTGTCTGTAGCGTATGTGTTTGAATGAGTGTGTATGGATGTTTCCCAGTGATGGATTGCAGCCGGAAGGGCGTCCACTGCGTAAAACACATGCTGGATAAATTGGTACTATATTCCACTGTGGTGCCCCCAGATTAATAAAGGCACTAAGCCGAAAAGAAAATGAATGAATGATTGTACCAGTGATATAATGCTGTTAAAGGCGTAGGCTGTTAAAGGCCAAGTCACAATACAAAATAATCTTTTTTTTCCATGTTCTCTATTTTAATGGCCTTCAAAATATAATGTATTATGTCTCACACTGTCCCCAACAGTCTTGCCCAAACACCTGCCTTCTTAAAAAGATCTTCTTAGCTAAAAAAAAATGAGTGCAATGTAATTTTATCCTCAATGTAAAGCAACCGTTGACCCAAAGCAGTTAAATGTGAAGCATATTTCTCTATATGCTCATCATTTTTCAGTTGAAATGAACGTTGTCTGATTGTATAGTGCCATGACAGCCATTTTGCATAATACACAACAGATGGAAGTTCATTATCTCCCTTGTTAGTAGTCAACAGTCAGCTCATCTGAAAAAAAAAAAAAAAAAAAAAAACTCTGGTAATCATTCACACTTATTAGGATGCTTTGTTTTGATTAACTTATTTATCTACATATTTACCATAGCATGTCTACATTTAGTTTTTACGTGTGAATAAGATTTAGAATTAGATATTACATGATTGTCAATACATTTATACAAATAAATAGTATTAACAAACAACTAAGATAGAAAAGGTTTGATTGCAAAATTGTAAATGCCATATTTTAATACATATTTTCTACAGTATATTTAAATTTAAATATAAGTGTAACATTTAAAAGTGTAGTCATTGCCAAAACCTTTCTGTATGTAGCCTTCATAAAACTGATTTTAAATTAGTTTCTATAAAAATTAAGTTAAGGATAGACTGATGTTCAATATCTGCTGTATGCTGTAGAGTTCTCGAATCCCAGAATAAATGGAAGAGTGATGACTGTAAAACCCTGGGACACCTTATGTGGTTGTTAAAAGTCTTCTTGTCTCCTACTTCCCATGAAGTGTGACGTTTCAACCACATTATATTGATGATAAAACCCAGGAGAAGTAGGCTGGAACCCGTAAACACACTTTAATTGTAAAATAAACACAAAACAGTTCTCTCTCACAGACAACTGCTGTACAAACAGAAACAAAAGCACAACAGAAAGTGTCCTTGGTCTGGACCTCCCTTCTTCCACAGTCATCACTTCTCCTTTTGTCATTCTGGAGTTCTTCCATGGAACTCAAGACAAGTGACAGTCAAGACAAGTGAAACTTGATAACACTCACACAATCCCACCACCCGATTTGCAACATAAGATGTCGAAAAGAGTACCATATGGTGTAAATGGAGTAAGTTTTATACAGAATTTATAACAGAGGGCACTCTGAAAGGCCATTTTGTAATGTATTGCAGACATAAGTATGTAAATGAACATTTTGAGTGGCTTAACTGTTGAACATACAGCATGACTAATGGCATACCTGTACCAATGATATTACCATTTCAAAAACACAGTGACATCACCGATATTTTGGTGCTCTAGTGTTGTAATGTTATTTTAGAACTTGTTAACTACGTAGCACAATTTGAATGGCCCACAGTATATGCATGGCAAGTGTTTTTTAGCCACTGATAAACTTCCGATGAAAGATTGATGTGACTATGTTCAATATCATAACCATCCTTTTAGAGCATCGATAAAATAAAACAGGACAAAAGCACAGTTAGTAGCAACAGGAGAGAAGTGAAACTCCATTGAAAATACTGCCATAAAATAAATGTCCATAATTTGAAGACATGATGCAGAACAATGGAATTTAATGCAGTACTTCTTGTCCAGTCTGAGACCCACTTTATAAAGTATCTCAATCAGGCAGTGAAGATCATTGATTTTAAGGAAAACAGATCTTAAAATGTGGTGATTTTATAATGGCATGGCAGTTTACTAGAATCGATTGAGCTAGATTACTAATAGTTAAAAGTCCCAGTGCATAGCATTTTATCACAAAAACCTACATATATGGCCACTGAAGCTACATTATTCAAAATGCAAATTAAAAATATTCATTAAAGGTAGACAAATCTGTTATTTGTAAGTATAAGGGGCAGTGCATTCCATAACTTGGGAACATTGACATTAAACCTTCCACCTACAGTGGACAGCTAACAAAGAGGAACAGCCAAAAGATCAAGCTCAGATGATCTGAGCTTAGAGGCAGGAGTAAAGGTACAGTAGGTCAGAAAGATATGGAAGCACAGTTAATGCAGTCAATGATTTAAATATGAGTAATATTTTCAACTGTATATGCGATGGCACAGGTGTCCAGTGATGCTTGTACAGTAGAGGAGTAATGTTTGCAGAAATGAGAACTCTTGCTGCTGAGTTTTAAACACTGCCACCTGGCAATACGTTATTTTAGGCAGACCAAAAAATTGTATTGCAGTAATCCAGAGGTGACATGATTAATACATGGATTAAGTTTTCAGCATCAGATGGTTTTAATAAGAGGTTTAACCAACAAAATAAACGTAAATAGCAAAAAAGAGAAGACAATAAATAAGATAATGTTTATTTGAAAACTCTCTTTTCACAGATCCATTGGAATTCAGCATTACATGGGTAATCAGCCCATGCTGATGTAACAGTTAGAATACAGTCTTCTTCGACTTGTCCTCCGCCACTGGTAGGCTCTCCATGATGCCAGAACCTGCAAGGACAGATCAAAAGCGTTAAGTGTTTAAATTGTTGTTTCAGTTTCAAAGACTCTACTACATGATCCCAGCCGAGGAATAAGGGTCTCATCTAATAAAACAATCTGTCTTATTCTAAAAAGTATTAGTTCTTTATGTACATTTTAACACAAGTGTAAGTATTCCACTAACTCTGTGATACGTGTCCACAACAATGTATGTCTACCTAATGCCAAGTTTACACCGCGGAAGTTCATCACCAACAGGTTTTGTTAAATTGCCAACAAATGCTAGAAATCAAAGTCGAAACAGTACTTATTGACGCGCAAGAGAGCTGCACAGTGTGAAGACATGATCTGAGAGAATCCATTCAAATTCATGCTGCATGGAATGCATTCTGACTGAAAACACATCTGCGACAATGACCTACAGCCAATGAGAGAGCAAGATACAGGACAATGGGGAGATCGGGGAGGAGTTAAGAACCACGATATCAGAATGTGCTTTACAATAACATTAAACAAAAAGTCATTTGCTTGACAGCTGCAGCAGCAGCCCATTATTTCTAGTGTAGTCATGCAGTGTGTATCCTCCTGTTACTGATCCATTGTGCAGTGTGAACACAGCAGAAACTGAATGCCACCCCAGAGAGTCGTGAAAACAACTGTGATCCAACAACATTGAAGATCGTGCAGTGTGAGCTCATGAAGCATAATACATGAAGTCATCTCAGAGCTTGTGAAAGATATATTCATTACAATGTTTTGAATTAGTGAATATTTGTTCCATATCACTTTAGCATATAGAAGAGATGCTGATAAAACAGCAAAGCAATCTGAAAAAAAGAGCCTTTTATGGAGGTTTGATGATTATTTAGGACTTTTTTTCTGTAACTTACAGTAAATTATGCAATTATGTATGCTTCTGTACTCCCAGTTATTGCTTTTATTTGCTTTTGCTACTGTTCGAGTCAGGGTCAGCTAAATTTTTCACACGAATGTGTACATATCCCCCATGTTGAAAATCTGTTCCATAATGCAATGTTTCAACTTACTCAGTAAAACTTAAACTGCACTGAATTGACCACATATTATGTAAGTTGAGGACATGCATGACATAGTACTAAACAAGCATTTGTGGATAAAAATATATAGATTTATATTTTAAAAGATGACTGATCAAAGTCCACTAAATGGAGAAAAATCCTGAACATGCTGGATGACATAAGGGTTAGTACTGTAAAGCATCAGGAAATTTTAATTCTGGATTGTACTGCTATTTAAATGATGGTTCTGCTTAAAGGGACAGTTCACCATAAAAATAAACATTTTGTCATCATTTACTCATCCTTCACTTGTCACAAAGCTGTTTGAGTATTTCTGTTGAACACAAAAATGTTGGAAACCGGTAACCACTGATTTACAAAGTAATTGTTTTTACTACTTTGGATGTCATTGGTTACTGGTTTTCAACATTCTTAATAATATCTTTTTTTGTGGTTCAACAGAAAAAGAAAGAAACTCATTCATGTTGGAAATGTTATTTTTCTTTTAATACTTGCACTAATACAAAATGTGATGTTTTCATTAATAAGTAAAAACAGCTGGGTATGGTTTGTGTGTGTGTTTTTTATTATTATTATTTATTATTATTTATTTTGTGGCAGGCTAATAAAAATATTGTCAGACACCCAAAATGTTAACCTTCTTTTATTTTAATAATCAATTCAATTAAGTGATATCTCACCAAGAGGTTGGTTTGCTGTCATCAACCCATCTCCAACTGCCCTCCACATCACTGTCAGTCAGACCAATCCAGACTTTCTCACCATCAGTTATTTTATCAACAAAATCCTAAAAAAAAAAAAGAGTAATATAACATGGAGTAATAACCCTTTTATTCATACAGACTTGAGGTTGATTGATATTGAATTGAGCATATACCAAGCTAGTAGTTTTTAAAATAAATAAACAGTATTTTTTTATTTTCTTTTTTTAGAAATAAAATAATTGTCAAATAAGCAAAATAAAAAATAAATTGTCAGTGCTATCGGGAGTGCTCACAAACACAGACTGTACTGAGTATTTTCTCCATATATGTGTATGTTTGACTACATTTCATAATAATAATGGCAGGCTGCACTGCCAAGCAATGACTAATGATTTTGTGCACTGTAGAGTCTGTGATATGACTTTGTAATTATATGGTGGAAACAGCTTAAAATCCTCAGTGCTTTTGCTTAAACAGCTGTATGTATGGTCCACGAGCGAGGCAGGAATGCTTTTCCTGCAGGCACAGGAAGTCAACAGGACGTCATAATGGCGTTGTGCCTCAACGTACCCCAGCGTTGTGGGGACGTTGGATTTTGTTTGAAAATGAAAATCAGGTGACTTCAGAACCCAATGTCGGGCCAACGTCAATGTCTAACCTAAAATCAACCTAAAATAAACCAAAATTGCAATGTCTAATTATGTTACACCTTGACGTTGTGTGGATGTTACCACTATGACATCTATCAGATGTTGGATTTTGGTCACTTTCCAACACAACCTAAAATCAAACAAATATCGATGTAATTTGACGTCGTTATTGAATTCCAAAATAAAGTTGTCCTTAGACGCTGGCTAGACATTGAATTTTGGTCACCTGACGTCATGACCTAAATCTAACCTAATACTACTGTCTTATGATGTTGCCTGCTGGGTTTATTGCTTAATATAGCCATGTACTGTATGAACAACTATTTAAACTATTTTTGTTCCGCATGTAAAGCTATGATTGCTTTTAACAAACATGTTTACAGAACCTAAAGTCCTGTACCAAAATGGTTCAATATAAATATCTGAACTGTTAAACTCCAATAACATTAAACAGTTACAGTAGGTCTGTCTTGCTTTTATATTGTTGTTTAAAGTACCGCTAATATTAGCGTCTTCACAGCCTTGTTGGTTTAGATGGCTGTTCTTTTGCTAATGCAGCATTTATTCAAAACAACTAATTACTGTACTTTGACATAAAACAAAATCAACAAAAATACTCCTCCCAGCTGTTCCAGTAACAAATGTAGCCCAGAATAAGTATTCGGAAATCAACTATTGGTGCCAATTAATCTGCAAAACCAACACATCGGTCAACTTCAACTACAGGCTCCCATACGCTAGTTGTAAAATTAGTTTCACTTACTTGTTCTTCTCTATTGTTTATGATGACCAGATCTGCTCCATGGTTTCTACATTCTCTTCTGCTTTCAGTCCAGCTTTTCTTCAACTTGAAAAAGTAGTAAACGTTGGAACGGTAGTAAATCCATTGATCTGTAAACACAAGCAGTTCAGCTATTAGCACTTTATTCTCAGTCACAGTGATCCATATAATCATTGTTTCAGCACACAAGATTATTGAGAACACCAAATAGTAAGAGCTTTTTTCAACTTTGCCCTCTGAGCTGAATGAATGTTACTCTAATAAAATGGTATGCACAGCCATCATAACAGATGTTACAATAATGTCCAACCAACGTCAAATTATAATCAAAGAACACATCAAGCCATTTACATCTATTAATAATTACCCATTTTTAACAGTTCATTCTTTTCTTGATTTAGGTGGTCTCTTTGTTTAATCAGGTCACTTTTATTTGATGATAATTCATCTTTCTCTTGAGTAAGTCTCATGTTCTTGGCATGTAGCTGGTTTTGGTCTTCTGTAAGGTTGGTGATCTTGGTTAGCAGTGTGTCTCTGTCTTCTGTGAGGTTGGTGATGTTGGTTAGTAGCTGGCGTCTCTCTTCAGTGTAGTTTGTGTTGTTTGTATAGATGAGGACACTCAGTACTATGACTACAGTCAGCAGAAGAATACTCAGCAGCACCAAACACACTGGAGCTGCTCTAAAGTTTTTGATCCTCACGGAATAACTTCCTGCAGATGCAAAGGTTAACTGATTATTCATTTTATTTCAAGCTCATGTGTTTGTAATGTAAGTCTCAGTACCTGTGTGTTGAGTTTGTTTGTGTCTGGTAACCGAGTTGTCCATTTCTGTCCAGACATCAGAACTGTTATTTGGATCTGCGTTAGCATAAATGTCCATCTCCTCTTCCTCCTCTCTCTTCATTCTGTGCGTTTCGTGAATTTCCATATTTCCGTAATAAGACATTTTTTTTGTTTGTTTGCTGAAGTAAAATTTCAGATTATTCAAAGTTTTTTCTAGAGTTGACTGTGCTGCTCTAAGCTTCTACTTTTGAAGTTTTACTTTTTTCAATACATTGCATTATTCAAGATCATCATATCCTGTTTTTCTGCAGCAAATAGGACTAATGACAGATGCCTCATGATCATAGCAGATATTGGAAGAACACAATTCTGCTCTCACTTTCTGTTCCTATTTTTTTTCATGCAAGTCTTTACGTATTTGCAGTGTGTAGAAGTCTAGTTATATTTTCAATATGTTTTCTTTTTGTTTTTTGTTTTTTGTTGTTTTTTGTTCAGTCTGTTTTTCTGTTTGAGTTGACAGTTCAGCTTATCTTCTCCATTCAGAACTTAGCGAAATGAGACACATTAGCATGTGACACTTCACATGTGGTCAACTGATTATTTGCAATAAAACAAAGTTCATATATGTTTTACTGTAAAGTCACGTTGACAACGTTGATTTATTTCTCTGTAGGCTAATGTGTATGTGTGTGTGTGAATTTGCATGTGTTTCAGGAGTTCCTTACACAATTAGTTTTTTCTGTAATAGACATTCCTCTTACGTCTTTAGTTTAACACTCATAACTATAGATGGAATGGTGCAATTATATTACACAATAGTAAAGTGGAAAATACCCATTAACTTTTTTTAGTCTACAATTAGACACAAGCCTTTAGTTTTTGATGAAAGCATATACAGCATGTAAAATCGCTGACTATATTTTTAACGCATATACTTGATGAAGCAACAAATTGAGATGAACAAAAAATTAGTTGTAACATAAATACAACTAAAAAAGAGCCCAATAATCAATGCAATTAAAGTTAAATAACCAGAAAACAAGGAATAGAAAATATATAACATTACGAAATTAAACAGAGCCTAATATAATGTCTATGCTAAAATGAGACACTATGGGAAATAAAGTGTTAATAAAGTGTGGAATGAACTTTTGAGCATTTTGCAAAATAAAAACTTGTATAATTTCAAATTTCAGATACATTATGTGTATATATGTATATATGTATATTGGTATTTTATTGTTTTTTTTACTTCCTTAAACATCAGCACAAATTAATCTAAACAGTTTATCAAATAATCTGGGCAAGTTAAATTATATATATGTTATATAGAAATGGTGGTTAAAGGGGGAATTGATTGTGTGAATTGATAAACAGTATTTTGATAAAACCAACAAACTTTATTATTATTTATTTATTTATTTATTTTTTGCAGAAGAGAATTGTTTTTCAAAGTTTTATTTTGTCATATTTATTCAAATTAAAACAATAACGTTTCTGAATATAGACATTTAAAAATCCTCATAAGTAAATAAGTAGCAGTTCAAAAGCTTTTGATAAAAGTTTTGAGGATACATTTAAAAGAAAAATTGAAAGGTTATTTCATTAAAATATTGGCAAATCATTTCGCAGTGGTGACCCCACAGACTATTTCATTCTAATGAAATACTAACTACTATTTCATTCTAATAGCATTTTCACACATGCAGACTGTTTGCTTTGTTTTAAAACAGGAATTAAAACTGTTACAGTGTTACATTTTCTTCTTTGTTCGATTAGTTGCTTTCACAAGGTAATATTTTTAAACAGACCAAAATTTGTGACATGCAGGTAAACTCTGTAGAGGTAATTACAGTTTTAACCCAGTTTTAAAAGATTCAATGCCGTTTTAAAGATTCAATTAAATAAACAAAGTTTACTGAAGATAGTTTGCAGTTTCATCAGCGGAAGCCAGCTTCAACACTCGCAATGAGTTCCTAGGCCGCTCTGCTTACAATCACAAAATCAACAACAATTATACTCTCTACATTAGACCAGAGTGTGATTCTGTTAAACTGTTACAGTTGGTTAAAACAAAGATAGACAATTCTAAGTATGTACATCAATGCGGAGTCGTCAATACGGACTAGGGATGACAACAGGAGGCTTGGGTCAGGTCACCCGTAGGCAATTAAGAGCTGGTCTCAGACCTGTGGAACTGACCCATCTGATGCAAATACACACGCAAGAGACAATCTGTTACAAAAACCCAAGGTTGTTTCTTCGTACTCTCAGCTGTCTTATCAAACTAGTTCATAACTGGTATAAACAGCATTCTGGCTGCCATATTCTTATTACACAAAGTCTATCATGGAATAAAAAAAAGAATCCCTTTAAAAGGATTAACCGTAAAAATAGCAAAGCCACTTTAGACATTTTAGATAGTATTAACTCCTGAAATAACAATAGAGACAGTTGTTTCCAATCCTCAGCCCTTCACTTCCACTCGAGGCCTCTGTGACCTCTGACCTAGTTTGGTGGCTCCTGAAAATTCAGTAGTTACGAGACAGGCAAATGCACTGAACATTCTTATATTAAGCAATGTGTTAACTTTATTCATTATTCAATAATCATCTTTAACAAAAATAATGAAAAACAGGATTATGAGAAAAGGATAAATGTTGATCCATGTTGAGACGGACTGGAAGGTAAAAATCCGAATCCTTAAACTCTCAGCTCAGTGATCTAAGTAAACCTATTTATCATAGCTTACCAGTTGTTGCTCAGCTCTATCGTTTTGAGCAAGAATCAGGGATTGCTTTGAGCTTTGAGTATGTGTTTTAGTTGATCTTATGTCCAAATATTGAGGCATTTCACATTGTCATTGCTCTTGGTTAACACACAATTCATAGAGGCATAAAACAAATAGTAATAACAAACACTAATAAAAAAAAAAAAAAAAAACGTACTATCTTATCATACGATGTGATTAAGCCCACTTCAGAGTTCATTTTAAAGTGGGCTGAGACCACCTCATTTCAGATTAGTTGTTTTAATGTGAATACGAGCATGATTGCCATGCATGTCCTGGTGCCTGTTATGCTGAACCAACGAGCCTGGTATGAAAGCATAGTGTGCTCCCTGTTGAATAATTTCTGTTTTTTCTATTAAATATCTTTAGAAATTTTAAATTGCGTTTGCTCTTTCTGATTTTTTTTTTTTTTTTTTTTGTCCAAAACAATGCAGTCGCAGTTGTTTTTAACTTACTTGCTGTTAGGAATAATTAACCTTTATGAATTATGTTACATAAACTACAGATTATGTGAGGAATTATTTTAAAATGATCTTCTCACATATCCATTTATGAGCTTGATTACAGGAAAAATCAGCCCATCCTCTTGGATAAGTTAGAGCACAGTCTTCATCATTTCCCCCATAGCTGTTAGGCTCTGAAGGATTCCAGAACCTGAAATTCAGATCAGCATTAGATGTTCAGTAAAGTAAAAATATCAATTGAATAAAATAGAAAGTTTAATTCAGTGAGTTCTCACTCAGAGGTCATCAGGGCACTGCCATCAACCCATTTCCATCTGTCCTCCACATTACTGTCAGTCAGACCAATCCAGAATTTATCATCATAAGGCATTTTCTTGATCAATTCCTGAAATGACGTGATGACACATGTATGCCATAAAGAGCTGTTCTTCATATCACATATTTGCAATGTTTTTTCCACTCACTTGTTCTTTTCTGTTGTTTATGATGATCAGATCTGCTCCTCTCTCTGTACAGTATCTTCTGCTCTCAGGCCAGGTCTTCCCTTCAGAGGAAATAAAGTAAAGACTGGACTGGTAGTAAATCCATTCATCTGTTAACAGAAAGTTTAGCTTTTTTAGCTATTTATTCTCATACCCAGAGTGTGTTCACACTTGGAGTTTGCCTTTCCTATGTTAATAGATCTGGACAATCAAATTAAAAATAAAAAGACATTTGGTTCTAGTCCATTTAGCATTTGCATTATCCTTTTAAAACCGACATGTTTTTGTGAACTTTTTAAACATCAAAAACAATGTTGTGTTGTTTTGGACATTATCAGTTGACTCTGGAACTACATTTACAGAGAAAAGGCGATGCCAAACCACAACATATTTTCAGTGGCCTCTGTCCACTTATTTGGAATACAAATGAGGTTATTTTAGTTGACCTACCAAGGTGTGAACACACCCTTAAAGCCTCAGTATACTTCAAGCGAAATTGAATATCTGGCCAAACGAAGTTTGAGCAAATAACAAAAAATAACTTTAAAGTTTAAAGTGTACCTAGGCCTTTAGTTTTATCTAGGGATGGGGAGTTGACTCTAAAAGAGTCGATTCCTCAACTCTCAATAGACCTAGTAATGGAATCGACTCCAGGACAGGAATCGACTCTCAGAGTCGAGTCTGTTTTTTCTAACCCTCCTGAATAAAGCAGTTACATGCTACAGTTAGTATGATGAACATCGAAGGCACAAGCTCTGAATGCGTGCTCACTTGTTTTATGTTTTTGAATTTCGAATTTTGCGACCACGAGTACCTTAAGCTATTATAAATAGTGTTACTTTCAAATAAATTAGCATTCCTATAAATCACACCTTTTTGCAATTTGGTTTCAAAGATGATCTGCCTGCAATGTCAAGTTTGCTGTGTTATAAATGAAGTATAGCATATGTGTGTGAATTTGGAGCGATCACCATATTACAGTACATAAGCACTGCAGGTAAAATGACGATGTTATGTTATTGGTTGCTGCTATATGCTCAAGTAAACATTTTAACCTACAGTATGCATATTTCACAAAAAAATGAATGAATTAAAAAAACGGACAAAATGTGGACAATATGTGGTCGTGGCCCTGGACACACTAAAGTTCACCTCTAATATATAGGCTATTCTTGTTTATTTTGTATATAACTAGAAAATATACATTAAAATTAAGATACAATTTATTGTTTATAATAGCTATTTTGTTTATTGATCGGATGGAGCATCTGTTGCCGTTAAAAACATACAGAAATTAACAACCACAAACTGACTGGTACTTATTTCGTTCACTCGGTACTCAGTATTCAAGTATCAAACATGTGTAATAAGAAGACATTTAGGCAGTTTTATGATTTTTGTTTATTTTTTTTATGTTGTTTGGGCTCAATAGGGTGTTTTTTTATTTGTTAACTGCTACACATCTTTTCTTTAAATATTTTGATGATAAATTAATGTTTTAACTTTCTGTAAAACGTATAGGCTGATAACTATTTTATTTTGACTGCAGATGATATAAACTGCTGATTTTGTCTGACCAGTGGAGAACTGCATGTATACAGTGTGATATGATACAGCATGTTTAATCTTTTTTTTCTCTTTAAATGAGTGTAAATGGAGTCGATACCGGAGTCGATTCCACCAATTCCAAAATTAGGATTCGACAACCGGAGTCAACTCCAAAAAAAAAAAAAAACGGAACTGAACACCCCTAGTTTTAACCTAAATAATTAGTATAATGCATCCTGATTTATTTAAATTTTTTGCTTAATTTAGTAATAGTATGTTTTATATTTACCCTTTTCATGAACACTTTTCAACAGTTCAATTTTCTGCTGACTTAACAGGTCTCTTTCTTCAGTCAGTTTGTTGTTATTTGATGATAGTGTGTTTCTCTCTTCATTCAATTGCATGTTCTTGGTTCTTAGCTGGTCTCTCTCATTTGTGAGGTCGGTATTCCTGGTTTGAAGTTGGTCTCTCTCTTTTGCGAGGTCCACATTGTTGGTTTTAAGCTGATCTCTCTCTTTTGCGAGGCCAGTATTCTTGTTTTTTAGTTGGTCTGCCTCTTTTGTTAGATTAGTATGCCTGATCAGTAAATGGTTTCTTTCTTCTGTGAGGTTGGCGGTCTTGTCTAGTAGCTCATCTCTTTCTTCAGTGTAGTTTGTGCTGTTTGTATAGATGAGGACACTCAGCGCTACCACTGCAGTCAGCAGAAGAAAACACAGCAGCACCAAACACACTGAAGCTGCTCTGGAGATTCTCATCCTCCCTGAATCATTTTCTGAAGAAGTATTATTAAAGATATTTAGACCAATTTTTCAGAAAAAAAAATTGTCTATGACGATTGTCGTAATGAAGTGAGTCTCAGTACCTGTGCATTGAGGTGTTTGGTTTTTCTTGGTGACCGAGATCTCCGTTTCTGTTCTAAAATCAAGACTGTTTATAGGATCTACATTAGCATAGATCTCTTCTTGTTCTTCTCTTTCCATCCCACGTATCTCGGAAATATCCAGATTGCCGTAAAAAGACATACTTTATCTGCTGAACTTAAATGTGTGAGTTGTTTCCTGAAGTGAACTACACCCGTCTAAACTTCTGCTTTTAAGTTTTTACTCTTGGAATGCACCACTCTGGTTAAGAGTGTGATATCCTGGTGGGATGCTAAAAACAACAGTTTAAAATGAATTATTGTAACCATTTGCTGTGGTTCATCATTTTGAAATGTTATTCTTATATAACTACAAGTGCAATGTGTATGTGTGTGTAGTACAGTAATGCTGTAAATGCATTGGTTGAGATTAAAATTTGTTTCATTCAATATTGTGAACGTTTATCCAGTATTGAAATAACTTGCATGTCTCTTTTAAGTGACTATTTGCTGTGCACGTTTGCTGAATTAGTTTGGACATTGAGGTTGACATTACCTAATATATATGTATGCTGAATGTTGTTTCCTAGATCCGTTGAGGTTCTAAGAGGTTCTAACAGCTCTGTTCAGTTTTGTTAGGTGACCTACAGATATTTGCTCCTTTAAAAATACTACACGTCTTCCTCTCAGTCTTAACACCCACACACACCCATAAGCAGAACTGTGTACATAAACTTGTTGAAGGTGTCAAACTTAACTGTGTTTAAAAACATTGTAAAAATGCAACAGTCAGTAGCCAAATTCTAATTATTTCATTGTTTCAGTCAGTTCATTAATAATTACAGGTGCATCTCAATAGGTGCATCCCAAATTGCATACTTGTGCACTATTCTGCATCATTTTGTAATGTGAATAGTGTAAGTAGTGCGTTCACAGTGAAAAATAAGTGCACTTTAATTACCCGGATGATGCACTCATTCCACCGGTAATACTGTAGGAAGTGTGTAATGATGAACACTTCACGCACTCAACGACTGCAGCTTTGCGCAGCTAACGGAAGGGGTGGAGCTATCGGGCGCACATGTTGGATAACTTTATTTATATTAGATTGTGAAAGCAAAATTCTCCTACGAGATTGATTATACCACCTCCCGACGATGAATGCGGTTATACTCATGCCAGGTATTATTTGCTATTTTGGTCATTTATTTCATTAATTTGGTAACCGTCAAATGTCATCGGGAAAACGGTTTGAACTTCTGCTCAGTAAAAAAGGCATTAGTGTTCCATTTGGGACAACACCACATACATATACTATGCTGTTGAGTGTGTAAGTGCATAAGTACATAGTGCATAAGTGTATAGTGTGTCATTTGGGACACAACTAATAAGTTGGAATGTCATCTAACAGTTGATTAATTTCTCTAATTCAATTCAAAAAGGGAAACTTGTAAGTTATGTAAATTTATTACACACAGACTGATATATTTCAAGTGTGTATTTATTTTGATTTTGATGATTATGGCTTACAGCTAATGCAATTCTAAAATTAGTGTCAAAGCCAAGTGTTGAACTACTGAACAGTAGGAACGCATGAAGCACTCAATACTTGGTCTGGGATATGTTTTTGCATGAATTAAGTGACGGGGCATGAGTTGATCAGTCTGTGGCACTGCTGAGGTGACATGAAGCTCAGGTTTCTCTGAAAAATGGCCTTCAGCTCTTCTCCGTTGTCGGGTCTGGTGTCTCACATCTTCCTCTTCAAAATACCCCATAGATTCTCTATGAGTTGTAGGTCAGTACAAGGGATACCATAGTCCTTAATGTGTTAGTACTTTTGGAAGTGTGACCCGGTGTCAGGTCCTGCTGGACAATCAAATCAGCATCTCCTCTTTTTAGTCACATTCTGATTTATTGAAAATCTAAATGTAAACTTGGGTGAGTTCAGCTCAATTGAGACACTTTTCCTTGGTCATCCCAATGGCAAAAATTATCCCAATTGACGTAAATTCACCCAAATTAAAATTTGTTCAAATTAGTGGCAAGTTTATTTACTGGTGTGGAAATTGCCTCACTGTGAGATCCCTGCTTCATTGTAACCACTCTTCCAGAAGTCCATTGGATTGAATCCAGCTCCCTGTCTGCTTGTAGCCATTCTCATGACCTGACAAGTTTAACCTTGGTTCCATCTTTCTCTCAAGTATCCTTTTGTCGGTTTGGTTTGAATCCTCTAGTTTACACAAGGACGTTTGGCTTACTTGGCTTGAATCCTAAGTTATCGACTCAAGGTAGCATTCACATTTATTCATTGATGTTTTTCTTTTTACTTAATTGACTAAAAAAGGCAGCCACCATGACATACTGTAGTACATCCCTAATTTTTTCTCTCTCTCTGTTGAACAAGATGTATGGGGAGGCCCCTTTGAATCTGAGAAAAAATATCACTGTGATCTGTATTTTAAATAAAAATGTTAAAAATGTTAAAAATAGATATCCAATTGACCAACCCTATATTGGTTCACACCATTGTGATTACATAATCCTGGCAATCCATCTATACGGGAAAGTCATTCAGCAGTCTGAATCTGGCAGATTTAGAGCACCGTAAAAGTTCACAAGACAGCTTAAAATTTGTAAGCTTGATTTGACATAAAGCCTTAAAGTCAAATTAGGTGCATAGTTTGTATAGTTTGACCTAAAGTAAGCCAAAAATAGCTCATCAGGTTCAAATAATAAACATCTGATTCAACTAATAAAAATGTTCAAGACTACTGGACACTACTAGATCAGCTGCGTTTGATTAGGGTTGGAGCAAAACTGTGCAGAGCTGCGGGCCTCCAGGAATTGAGTTTGACATCTATGTGCTAAAGACTTTAACTTGAAATGGTACAGTGTAATGGTGATGCTCTTTATCATAGTAACTGACTGAAAATAACACTGTACTGCAAATGCAATTAATGCTGAGGTTTAATTCATTCTTATAAAGATACTGGATGCTGTTTTTTTCAAACAAACTGCACTTGAACTGCATTTTAAGTGTCTCAAATTGCTGACACTAGAGGTCACTCTTGAGAACCCTAGTGTCTATTTTGACACAGTGGCTTCATTATCATTCAGGGAAAGATGCTTACAGTAGTGTTTCTTTTGTATGAAACTTTTTGCATTGCTTTTATTTATTTATTTATTTATTTATTTATTTATTTATTTATTTATTTATTTATTTATTTATTTATTTTTGAATGACACTTTTATTCTTTTTTTTTTATTGCAATTATTGGTAACACTTTATTTTGATGGTCCATTTGAGTATTGGTAGACTGTCTGCCAACACAGTTATCTAACTATCAGTTGATAGTGCTGCTAAACAGACATTTAACTGACTATAGAAAACTTTGCAAGTACATGTAAACTTACACTAACCCTAACCCCAGTAACAGTCTACGTATAATCTAATGAGAATTAGTTGGCATGCAGATGCAATGTAACTTAAACTCAACAAATGGACATCAAAATAAAGCATGACCCAATTATTTTCTTTCCTCATAAAATTCATGATCAGGACACATCCATAGCCTAGCCGGTTAAGCTATTATCATATACGAGGTAAAGAGAACATACTTATTTTTTAGCTGATAATCATCTCCTTTTTACCGTCTCTATCTGTTGGATCTCTGTAATGTTGTTTTTTTTTTTTTTTTTTTTTTTTTTTTGACAAGTTCTCAAAAACATATTCTTACTCTTGCAATCAATCAAATAGTGATTTTTTTCTTAGCCAGTTCAGGTTTATTACCTGGCCATGAAAGTATATGTTTGCACTTCAGTTATCATGGCTTTAAGCAAAGACCACTATGGTCAAAATGTCTCACGCCATTTTACAGTGATTTTTATTTTATTTTATTTTTATTTTATTTTATTTTTTTTAATTAGAGCTGATCAAGGCTTGTAGCAGATCCACTGTTATATCTTTTTGCTGTGGCGAAATTAATATTAAAACTTGTTGGGGTGGGAAAAAAAACATGCAAGACATTTTTACATTTAAAATTACAATAATTCTGATTTCCATTTTTTAAATAGATGATTTTAAGATCCAACATAAAGTTAAATTGATAAAGAAACTTGCATTTTTTACTGAGCTAAAAACTCTTCATCTTGTGTGAGTGTGTATAATTTGTAACTAACATATGTCAAGAGCTATCAGGGTAAAACAGTTGAATGTTAGACAAGCAACAAAGTGTGCAGCTTTCAAGGGAGCCTTTAAAATGCTCACTAAAAGCACCTAAGAGGAAGTGATATGAATCAGTAAAAACATTTCCTCTAATAAAATCTTTAATGCAGCATCTTTTCTAACGCATGTTAGAAGACTCTCCATTAGAAGCAGATTGATACCATTGTGAAGTATAATAATTCTGAAAATACACGTTTTCACGTAAAGGTCATTCCTTTTTTTAAATATAGCTTGAGTTTTCCTCAGTTATCTGATTCCAAACAAAACTTCAAGGCATGTACAATACTTAGTTTCTTCCTTTTTTCTTGGATTAAGTTATTTTTTTTTTTTAATGCACCATGTTGAGTAGTGCTACTTGTAATTGTGAAAACTGACAAGCTGCACAGACACTAACAAAATAAAGAGAAACAAATAAATTTGTTCAATAATTTTATTAATGAAGAAATTTTTTTACAGTGGCACTTTATGACTCACAACAAAGGTATACAACTATATGTATGCATGTATATTATTTGTCTTTTGCTTAAAGTTTCTAGCAAAATACATCTTTGTTTTTTACCAAATTCCTACTATTAGCTGCCAAATGACAGATTTTAGGATTGTTTTCTCTCACAAATCCAATTAAAAGTCTCGCTGCATAGAAAATCATACAATTCTGCTGAAAACGATACAGCACAGCTCTCTCCTTGTCGTCCGTTTGGTTCTCCATGCCCCCAGGAGCTGAAACTGCAGATCAAAATTAGCTGTTCAGTATATGATACTGACTGTGGGAATAATTAATTTATGATGTAGAATCTCACCCAGTGGCCAGTTCGCTGTCATCAAGCCATTTCCATTTCTTCTCTTTGTTATTGTCAGTCAGACCAATCCAGACATTAGCATCAGATTTAAAAAACTCCTAGAAATGAAATCAATCAATCAATCAATCAATCAATCAATCAATCAATCAATCAATCAATCAATCAATCAGTCAATCAATCAATCAACCAATCAATCAATCAATCAATCAATCAATCAATCAATTAGTCCTTCAATGTTTCACTCACATGTTCCTCTTTGCTGTTTATAATCATCAGACTTGCTCCCCTTTTTTCACAGTCTGCTTTACTCTCAACCCAGTTCTTCGTCTCAGTGGACATGTAGTAAAAACCAGATTCATAGCACATCCATCCATCTGGTAACACAACCAGTTTAGTTACAAACTGTTTATTCTTGTCTACTTTCAACCGAAGCTAACTAGTGACAGTTTACACATCTTTTTGAAATTAAACATGTGTAGTTTTAGTGCTGGTTGAGATTACCCATTCCATGAAGATGTTTCAACAGTGCTTTTTCCTCTTCTCTTAACTCATGATTTAGCTTTTTTGCAATGTTGTTAATTTGCTGCAATTTATCTTTTTCTGTTACAAATTTTTTGATATCCTCACGTAGACTATTCTTTTGTCTTGCAAAGTTTTCCTCGCCGTTCTCGAATGTGTCAGCCTTAGTTTTCTTCTCAATACCCAGCAATATAATCGCCTCCAGCAGGAGAACGCACTGCAGCACCAAATACGCTGTCACTTTTTTGCAAGTTTTGTTTCTCACAGAATCACTTCCTGAAAATGACATGTATATATTGACAAATATTTCGTGATACCTAACACTTAATTATCAAGGCTTGACATTTACATAACTAAAATGTTTGTTTAATTGTTTTGAAGAAACGAGTTTCTTTACCTTTGCTGGTCTCCTTGCACATTTTCAGTATCTTTGAGTAAGATTGTTGTGAGTTGCTTGTGTGTGGACTGCAACGCTGTGTACTGATACTTTTAGAGGCTCAACTTTAACTGCGCCACTGTAACCGCACTGAGCAGTCATATCCTCTGTTGATCTATCTATATATCTTTCTTGTAAGATTCCATTCTATCAGCCCAACGACAGAATGCGATGAAGGGTCAAAGGTTAAATGCATGTAAGCCTTTTCTAGAACTTCTGAAAATAATTATCTAATTTATTCACATTTATTTTTAAGTCACCATCGAATTTAGACTGTATTTCTAAATGGGAACGGATCACATTAGTAATTCATGGATTAGTTTAGAGTTTTGATCTATATCTGATCTTATACTCTTCAACTATACATTCATCAGGCACCTAACGCTAGTTTCGGCACCAACTGTAAGAACAGGTTTTAACTACAGCGGATCTAACTGTATTTCTGCCAAATGACCAAAAGAGTTATCATTGTGATGGTAGAAAACTATACATTTATAGTCAAATAATTCATCCTTCTGCAATCTTATACCAAAAACAGAAAGTATAGCCATTTATATTTGTATTAAATGTTTTCATTTTCAAATATTAAGTAATTACTTTGATTTAACTTTAATACTTAATTGCTCCATATCGCAATGCAATATAATCCCAAACTAGCAACTCTCTCCCACATATTTAGCTATTATAACTTTCCTTATTTCTGCTTTTGGTTTAGGATTGCTGAAGGATGGTTTGACTAGAAATGTATTTATAACCTTTTTAGTCTTTCGGCAGAACTACAGTTAGAACTGCTGTAGTAAAATCCCATTCTTACAGTCTACACATAAATATATAGTGAGTGCATTATGCACAGTGATAACCAGATCAATCATGCTGTTACGGATTGGTCAGGCTCTCACGATCCCCACTCACGAAGATCACCATCACCTGACTACTAATGAGCACACAGCTGCAACACATTCACGAGCACCAGTTAAAAGCACAGCACTCCAGTCGCTCATGGTCCGGGCTCGTCTCGACGAAAGCGGACACTGAGCGACCACTCAGCGTAGTCATCCTCAGCTTAACAAACGAATTACTTACCTGTTCTCTTTGTATTCCTCCTAGTCCTCCTGGTCCTCCCGAATCATCCTGTCTTCCAGTCCGTCCAAGTCTGTGTCATCCTCTGTCAGCTGTATCTGGTGTGTGCTGTCCATCCTCGTGTATTCCTGTTACCCAGCCACGGAGGAAAAGACCTGAACATCACTCCCGATCCTCCTGGCTATCCTTCATGTGCTCCTTGTTGTCATTTAATAAATACCCTAACGTTACCTTACCTCTGTCTCCTGTCCGCTTCATAACACATGCAAAGCACATTTTTCTAAATCAAAACATTATCTTTCTTAATGACTACTGTTAATGTTGCATGTAATCATCAATAAGTGATGTGTATGTATTTATTTTAATGTATTTATTTATTTATTTTACCATACTTTCACATATGAAACGCAAAGTTAAAACGTTTAAATGCCCATGAGGTGCAGTTCTATAGAAAATGCAATATTAAGGCATAACCACTGGACAAACAATATATACTAAATGTTCACACAGCAGAGCGAAGAAAAGAGATTACACTAGAATTAAAAAGAATTAGCCAAGAATTAGGCGTGAGACCTTTAATTAAACCATCGGGAATCATGTAGGCTCTTGTGTCACAGTTTTTTTCTTATTTTTACATTTTTATTATAATTGTTTATATTATTATTAATATCTATTTTTGAATAATGTTTCATTAGCAACTCACGTCCATTTCCTCGCCAACTTGCCTTGTGTCACTTAAACTAGTTCTGGTACCTCAAGTAGTTCTGAAGAAACAGTGGCATGTTAATTTTTTTTTTTTTTGGAAAAGGTTTTACATTTCTTACGTCCCTTTATTTAAGTATGTTGTATCAAATGGACCTGAATTGAAGTGATTTGAATACACCAAAAAAAAAATGGCATTATGAAAATCACACAAAACATTATTTAACATTAGTAGCATTTAATTTCCAGCACTATTAAAATATACATTTATGTCATAATACATTATGTAATATTAACAATTTGGGTTTGTTGAACTGTATGTAAACTTGACCCTAACTGAATTCATTATAATTCATCAAAAATCACATTAGGAAAATCATACAAAACCTTTCATATTAATAGTAAATTAATTCCTCCAAAAATTTAAAATACATGAAAGGATAAAACAAGCAACACGCATTAACTTTGGATGAAATCATAACAAATGCTGAAAACAAATTTAGTCAATCTGAACCCCAAACATCAGAAATGTAATCGAAATTTAGCACATACATTTGGAAAACTCATTAGGTTGCCAAACCATTCACGAATCACAAGTAATGTTCATAATTCTAAGTGAAAATTATAAATCACAAAATATAAAAAAGAAAAGAACAAGCATGGTTAATTGGTATTTCAGAAAAACAAAACAAAAAGCAATACATATCAGGACACAAAAATTATACATTTAATAATGAAAAATAAATAAATAAAATAATAAAACAATTTGCAATGTCTCAAATTTCTACTTCATTTGTACACTAATTTCGAAACATGTACACTTCAGCTTTGAAAATATGCTCGATGAGAAGCAACGCATACAGTCAAGCTCGAAATGATTCATACTTCTTACAAATTCTCACTTTTTTTGTTTAAACGCAAATAAATCTGAGAAACATATTTTTCCCCTTATTATATTTAGCATTAGCCTGTGTCATTTCCGCTCAAAAAAAAAAAAAAAAGGTAAATAAAGGTAACATTTCTCAGAATTTGCCAGGGATATGATTAAGTTTGCACGTATCACAAAGTATAATAGAATCTTAAATAATTATTAATATTTTATGCAACAGATTATTCTTCTCATGGGAACTTGGGGCTTTTTTAAAAAAGTCAAATGAGACAACATTAAAGCATCTCCATTTTAACCCTTAAATAAATGAAATGCTTCTTATTTGTTTAATTTTGTCTCTCACAGACCCATTTAAATATGTTTTCACAGGGATAATCCCCAAAAGACCCTGAAGATAGATTCACTGCACAGTCTTCATCATTAGTGCTGGTACCACTTGGTTCTCCTGCTCCCCAGAACCTGCAACAACAGATCAGCATTATTGCGCTACTTTCTTTGTGATATTAAATTAACTGTAAAGTCAAGTTACTCTGATTTTACTCTCCCAAAGCCTAGTTTCTAACTTTTTAGAATTTTAAAAGTTTATACAAGTGAATAAATGTATAAAATTGCTAGGCATGAAGTTTGATAGAAGAGCGAATATGTAGTTTATACAAGCGTAACAGCACACAAAAATTATGGTTTGGCAGTTGCCTCTGTTTTAGTCACAAAAAATGTCAGTTTGAAGTAGCAACACTAATCCTCTTTCAATTATATTATGGAATTTGTGCTATAGTTCAGCATTTGTTACATTTGTTTTATTGAAGCATCAACTGAAACCACAAAGAATACAAGTGAATGAATTTTGTGATTTGAAAATCTCTATTGATTCATTAAAATTAATATTATAAATTAATTAGAAGTTTCAAATTAAGTTCTACAAATGCAGTGGTGAAAAACACTACTGTATGTATTTGTGCGGCACATACTGTATGATTCAAAGACCTGTACTCTAACCTTTTTTCCCCTAAAAAATACATATGTATTATTAAACTCCTAGTAATTAGTTGGGTGAATAAATACATAGTAGACAAGGTATTTATTTCATTTTTTTTTTGTTGTATATTTATTTGTTATATACTATCAGTTTTGTCCTAACTAGCCTAACCCATATAATTATTTTATTTCTTGCAATCTGAGCACATTTTACTCTGTAGACCTGACTAACACAAAATACGCCTCCATTTTAATTTTTCATTTCAAAATTACATTTCTAACAGATTAAATACATTACATTTCTTATTAAAATGACGAAATCAACACTTTTAGAGCACGGCACAGTCACAATTTTGATTAGTGTGGTTCAATTACACTGAAATAAAAAGGTTCATTGCAAATTGCAAACAGTTTATATAAACTGAATTTAAACAAACAAATTAAGTTGAACATTTTTAAATTTAATTTGTTTGTTTAAATTCCGCCCCTATAAATTGTTTGCAACCACTTACTTTAAAAAAATGAAGTACTGTAAATCCAATGAATATTTTTTTCATTGTTTCTTGCTTAAAGCACACACTTTTACAGCCTCCAGAAATAAGAAAAAAAGACACGTTCATAATTTTGAACAGTGGGGTTCAACTAGGTCTAAATAGTTAACAGGTTAACTATTTAGTATTTAGTAGTTAAGTATTTAAACCTAAATTAAATAAATCAATTCAGTGATTTCTTACCCAGGGGACAGAATGGTGCCATTAACCCATTCCCATGTGCCCTCCACCTTCTTGTCAGTCAGACCAATCCAGACTGAATCAGATCCACCACTTTCTCTTATAAACTCCTAATAATACAAAAAATATCAAATATATTTGAATAGACAAACATGTGTGCATTAAATCCACACCCCCAAATTCCTATATAAAGTTGTCTCAGATCATCACAAAAGAAAGATTTTGTTAATTTTTTTCCACTCAAAACCATAGTTTACTGCTTGCTCACTGTCACAAACACACACTTTCTTTATTTCACTCACTTGTTCCTCTTTGCTTTCTATGATGATCAGATCTGCTCCTCTCTCTTTGCAGTCTCTTCTGCTCTCATTCCAGTTCTTCTTCTCAGACGAAATGAAGTAAAGACTGGATTGATTGCACCGCCATCCATCTTAAAACACAATCAGGTCAAAAAAATGTGATCTTCCTGCTTATCCACACTGCTTTACCCAGGCTATTTATAACAAGTCATACCAAGCGCATTGCAAAACAATCAATAATATGTATGCGTTTCTTTATTACCCATTTTACCAATCTGTTTCCATAGTTCTTCCACTTTTTTCTGGATTTTTGGATTTTCGTCCTTTAGGTCATTGTTATTTTGTGATAACTTTTTAATATTATTTTCTAATTCTTCTTTTGTTTTTTTTAAGCTAGCTATCTCATCCGTGTGGTTTTTGTTTTTGATGTAGAACTCTTCAATCATTGTGTAGAGATCGACAGCCATCGCTATGACTGCAGTCAGCATAGCAACACACAGCAACACCAAACACACGGGAGCTGCTTTTCGGATCCTCAAATAATCTAGAACAGACATGAAGATAGACATTTCTTAAACAGTCGTATAACTTAAATGTATGTGATTTAGTTTAAGTTAACTTAATCAAAGCGTGTCCTGGTACCTGTGTGTTTGCGTGTGTGGTGTCGTGAGGTATTCTCAGCTTCAGTCCTCACATGGCGGCTTCTCACCACTGCGATCTTCTCCTCAACATCTTTTCTGTCCATCTCTCCTGTCTCATTGCTACTATTGGCATTATCCCTCTTGTAGATTTTGGGTCTTTTAGAGGCCATTCTGTAAGGTAGTCTTGTGTGTGTGGATGGCACTGCTGTGTATCGATGCTGTTTGAGGCTCAACTTTAACTACACCTCTGTAACCGCACTGAGCAGTCATATCCTGTTTACTTATATATATAAAAAAGTGTTTTGCTAAGAAATGATAGAGATCTTTTTCCTTTTCTGTGAATTTTTGTTTTCCAGGCCTAATAGACATGTAGTTAAACAACAAATATCAAAAGCCATTGAAAACAGTCTCTAAGTCTTAGTCACTAAAAATAATTCAGTTACAGTTGTAAAGTTGCTAAATTAAATTAAATTAAATTAAATTAAATTAAATTAAATTAAATTA
>CAIGQQ010030612.1:2286692-2303896 GCA_903798035.1 Danio albolineatus
TTGTTGTTGTTGTTGTTGTTGTTGTTGTTGTTGTTGTTGTTGTTGTTGTTATTATTATTTCCTTTAGTGTAAAATAACAAAACAAAAACATAAAAGGTTGGTAAAAATGTTCATTTTAGAAGGAAAATTCAGACGGCACTTAAAAGTTTTTTTGCTTCTGAACTATATGTATATAGTATATTTGGCTTAGTCCCTTTATTAATTTGGGGTCGCCACAGCGGAATGAACCGCCAACTTATCCAGCATTTGTTTTACACAGCAGATGCCCTTCCAGCGGAATATATATATATATATATTTTTTTTACGTTTACTTTTCATCTGCACTAAGCCCCGTGGCAACTTCCTCCCATGCTGTTTCTTTAACCTGCTAGTTTTATTTTACTAATTATTTAGATCGAACTGTATGCTTCTCATGCTCTTAAAAAAACACACTTAAGCGAAACAGATACTAAATTTGTTTTAAATTTGGTTTTGTAGTTTGGGCCCATTCAGTGCATCCCATTCAATGTGAAAGGACCTTTATGTGAAAGGGTCCATTCAGTGTTGCATTTTATGTAATGCTTTATGAAACTGACAGACAACTGAATAATTTATTATATAATAATCAGTTCAAGTCAGAGTTCTCACCTAGATGTCATATCGGAGCCATCAACCCATTTCCAATTCCCCTCTTCATCAGTGTCACTCAGACCAATCCAGAATACATCATTACCTGAAATCTTGTTCACGAATCCCTAGTAGAATGAACAAAGAAAAATAAGTTCCGAAATGCCAAATAGTGCACACATTTAGCCATGTACATATTCTCTTTATCAACCTCTTATCCACTCACTTGTTTCTTTCTGTTGCCTATGATGATCAGATCTGCTCCTCTTTCAGTACAGTATCTTCTACTATCAGCCCAGCTTCTCTTCTCAGTGGAAATGAAGTAAAGACTGAATTTAGAGTACAACCATCCATCTGTAAGCAGAACTATTCAGCTTAGTGCATTACTCCCACAAACACTATCTTAAGAGTAATGTTTGTATTTACCTGTTTCATTAAGCTTCTTCCAAAGTACTTTTCTCTCTTCACTGAACCAGTCTCTTTGTTTAGTCAGGTTGTCATTCTTGATGAGTAGATTGTCTCTTTCTTCTGCCAGGTCAGTAATATTTGTTAGAAACTCGTCTTTTTCTCTTGTGAAGTTTTTGTTCTGGATTTGAAACGGGTCAAAGTTTGTAAAGACTTGAACACTCAGCACTATGACAGCAGTCAGCAGAAGAAAACACAGTAGCACCAAACACACTGGAGCTGCTCTGGACTTGAAGATCTTCTCTGAATCACTTCCTAAAGATGGACACACACGCACACACACACACACACACACACACACACACACACACACACACACACACACACACACACACACACACACACACACACACACACACACACACACACACACACACACACACACACATATATATATATATATATATATAATATTTATGATACAGGTATTTCAAATACAAAGTAGTATTTTGTATGTTGTATCTTATTGGGTTCATGAAAATGGGTAAATATTTTGTATCAAAATACATTAGTCTTGTATTTGTGCAGTTTTAAAATACTATAAAATACTTTGTAAGAAGTCTACATGATGACATCATAAAAATCTGATTGGTGCTTTCTCAGTTATTTGTCTAGACTTGACATCAGAACAGAAAATTGATTAAGAAGGTGGTCAATGCTTAGAGTTTGGATGGAAATTATGCAAAAACAAGGGGGCAAACTGAGACTCTTCCAGTTAAAGAAGAACTGAAAAATCTTAGGAGAATGAGTATACTGCTCAAATAATAGTAGTTTGGGATGGATTGCTGATGTTTCAAATGCCAGTAGATGATCTGCAGATGTCAAAGTGGCACAATACAGTATGAGACACAAATATTTCATAAAACTCCAGTCTATACAGACTGGACAAAAATGGGGGCGGCAGGAGGTGTGTGAAAAATTTATTTACAAAAACAGATAACAAAAAATGTTTATAGATACCATATTTTATGTTCAATATGCATTGAAGAGTACAAAAAAAATGATTTATGAAAATTATTGAAACTGGACATTTACATTTAAGTATTAAAGATTTCAATTGCAAAAAAAACTACATTTATTGAACAAGAAAAATAAAATAACCTCTTCATATATCACCCTTTTAAAATATACTGTTAGGATTGTTGCGGTTTCACTGGACACGCAATGGATGGAAACACAACGAAGAGATGTAGTACTATATTCCAACTTATTATCTGCATTACATGGTTTTACAGTGATTTAAAAGATCATTTTCAACTCAGAACTTTCTGTATGAAATTGGTACATAATCAGAGAAATCAGTTGAATGGTGAATGGATTGATCAAATAGTACTATTGATTGAAGGTTTGTGAAGAAATGTCATGCTCCCTTGTAAAGAATGTTGTAGTATTTTCAAAATACAAAATGCAGTTTTTATTTTGATACTTCTTGTGGCTGCTGTATTTGGTATTTTATTTTAAAATACATTTCAATGTATTTTTGCCCATCCCTAGTTAGTTCTATAATGAAGCAAGTCAGTCACATTACCTTGTGTTATAATCTCATGCTGAGGTCCTGTCCTTGCACTCCTCATACCAGCATCGATATTGCCATACAGACTATTTGACATTTTCAGTCACAGTAAATCTGTTATATAACTGATAGAAGATGTTTGTGTTCTTGTGTTTACTGAATCTTTACTTAAAACAGGCGAGTCCAAATTGTAGCTAGTACTTAATGTCAAAGCAGAAGAGCATTTCGGAAGTTCCGCCTGTATGTGCTAATTCATAAACAGGGCTAAGTGCAGTAAATGTCTTGATAAAGGTCAAAGCAGCAATCGCATGATACTGTTTGTTGTAGCTTGGTTTAGCACTTCATTGCTCTGTGTTTAAACCTTCAGAGCAACGAGAATAGCCACTACATTTAAATGAGACAACCCAACCATAAATGACACAGTGTAACTTGAATGCATTTCAGTGGTTATGAATTGTATTGTATTATGCATCTCAATGCCTTTTTGGGAGAGTTTTTAAGTTTTAAGTCTCTGAATGCTTTTAACTTTAACAGTACTGTACAACCTTTTTGCTTGAGCTTGGGTTTCCTTAATTCCTTAATTTGACACAAAAAAGTGACAGTTCATCCAAAAAGGAAAATTACTTCGACATTTACTCTCCCTCATGTGGTTTTAACCCGTAATAAGTTTCTGTTTTCTGTTGAACACAAGCTGAGCATTTTTCAAAATATCTTCTGTTGTGTTTCAAAGAATTAAGTCTGTCAAGTAAAGGGGAATAAATCATAACTGCATTTTCAACTATCCATTTTAGGCAGTTGGATGGGGCTATTTTTGGATACCATTGGGACAAATGGGACAAATTGGAAATAGTTGTTTTAAATTAAAGATGCAGTTAAACTAGTTAAATTAATTAAATAGTTAAATTAAAGATACAGATACAGTATGTTCATGAAACTGACCTGCATGTGCAAAAGTACAGTTACGAACAGCACAAAATGTCTATTTATGCACACAATGTGCATACTGTATGAAGTAAGCGCATTGTCAGAACATGCTTATATGATTATTGCCGATTTCACAGACAACCATGGTGTATTTCATGAAGTGTAAAGCGTTGTTCTGCTAATACTAATGTGTATTTTGCCATTTGAAACCTAAAATAAGTCACTTGTGATTGAAAACACTAATCATTTGAGATTTATGACAACCGTTTGAATTTAATAGCATGTTAAAATTGTAGTCACAATTACATTATTAAATTGAGTTAATAAATAATTAAATTAAGTTGTATCTTTGATTAATATAACAAAGTAGGGGTAATAAATCTGTTTTTTTTTTCCTTCTTACTGTTGTTCTTTTTATTGTAAAGTGTTACTTCATTATCCTTTTGGAATTTAATTTTACTGTATCATTTCTTAACTCTGATCATGTATTAGTATTAAAGCAATATACTAATAATTTGTGTAAATATATATACTATAGATGTTAAAATGTTCAAATGTTTTGTTGCAATCAGTTTGATTAGCATTAACTTATTGGGCTCGACTGTGCTCAAATTTCATTTGTTTACTCAAATGGATTAAGTTCACGGTACTCATTAGGGTTAGTTTTTGAACTTAAATGGTTTGTTGCAATCGGTTTCCTTAAACGGTTTGAGTAACCTTAACTTTTTGGGTTTTACAGTGTATGAAAATGTCAAACCTCTGAATACCAAAGATATCTTTACTTTTTAGGATTGGTGTTCCTCACACGAGGTTGATCATTGTTAGCGGTCAATGTCGTCTAAAGTTTGAAAACCCCTGCTTTAGCGATCCTGAAGAATTTGGATAATAATTTTTTTGGATAATACTTTGTTTGGGTTGGCATTGTAATTTTGAACTGAACATTAAAAACAAAACATTTTTTATTGCTTAAATGGTAACTGGTAAAATATTCTTCTCACAGATCCATTGATGAGCACCATTACATGTAACATCAAGCCATCCTATTAACTCAGGGTTCTTTTTTAAATGAGTCACAGCACAGTTCTCTTTTGTCCGTCCATTGGGCTCAATTATTGATTTATGGGAAGCCCAGAACCTGCATGAACAGATCAACGTGAGATGTTCAGTGCAGCTGTATGATATGATACTGTTCATGAGAATAATTTATTAGATCATAAACCAGTTCAGTTTTATGATTTCTCACCTAGAGGTCAGATTACTGCCATCAACCCATTTCCATATTCCCTCTTCATCACTGTCAGTCACACCAATCCAGAATTCATTATTACCGGTTATCTTCATAATAAAGTCCTGAACAGATGAAGCAATGCAACATTTATTTATTCAGCGGACAATATACACATTTCATCTCACCATTTTTCACTTAGATTCTAAACACCATAAACACAAACTCTCTCACTCACTTGTTCCTGTTGGTTGTTTATGATGATCAGATCTGCTCCTCTGTCTTTACAGTCTCTTCTGCTCTCAGTCCAGTTCTTCTTCTCACTGGACAAGTAGTAAAAACTGGATTGATAGTAAGCTGTTAACAGAACAAGCCCAGCTATTACTTTATTTGTCCCGTTTACACTCACACACATGTAATGCACAAGATAATGTACAATTACATGTAATATGCATCAAAGCACTGTGAGTCTACAAGCAGCGCAAATTTGCTGTAACTGCAGATTAAAGACATTTACCTTCTTGACCAAAAAACTGAAGTTGCTTTATTAGTTGGTCTCTTTCCTTCAGAAGGTTTGTATTCCTTATTGATAGCTCATCTCTCACTTTTGTAAACTTGGTAATCTTGTTGAGTAGCTCATCTCTGTCTTCTGTGAGGTTGGTGATGTTGGTTACTAGCTTGTCTTTGTCTTCTGTGATGTTGGTAATGATGATTAGTAGCTTGTCTCTGTCTTCTGTGATGTTGGTGATGTTGGTTAGTAGCTGGCGTCTCTCTTCAGTGTAGTTTGTGTTGTTTGTATAGATGAAGACACTCAGCACTATGACTGCAGTCAGCAGAAGGAAACACAGCAACACCAAACACACTGGAGCTGCTCTGGAGCTTCTCGTCTTCTCTGAATCACTTGCTGAAGATGGCAGACATTAATAAAAATGTTTATTTTGTTTGTTTGTAAAATGTTTATCAGACACAACCAAAAGCATTGATGTATGTTAGTACAAATGTTATGACTTGAGCATGACCCTACAAACTATAAGTGTACAAGCCAATAAACAGCTGGTTTGTAGTTGGTTTAAAGTACTGTATCACAGCAGTCTTTGGTTTAAGATCCTTAAAGAGAAACGCATTAACATCACTGCTGAAGAACTGACTTCAACAAAGTCTTCTCCTCATAAGATCTTATTTTACTTTCTTATTTTATGTATTTGAGTAATCTAATATATTGGCGAGCCACCCAATGACAGTTAAGCCAAATACATCGAAATCTAACACTGCGTTCGTGTTTGTACCTGTTTGATTTCTAAGAGAGAGTATGTCCATCATCAATGTTGAATCAGTGTTCACAGGTATATTGCCATAAATAGGCTCAGCCATTTCTATTCCGCCGGTCATCTATAAATAATGGATTAATGCAGTCTTTGTTTCTACTGTCTAGTTCTGTCCTACTGAGTCTCTAATTTTAGCATTTTAAGCTAATGTGGCAAACATGCCAACGTATAAGACCATGTGACATCCTGTATCTGTTCACGTGCATACAGAAATGTCTCACTAAAGGTCCCAATTGTGGTTGTGTGGTTACTCGAGATGTAGTTTAGTAGTTAAAATGGATGATAAAATAAGCACAGTAAAATTATTCATGAGGAAAAGTCTATTGGTGTATTGCCTAACAACACTGTAGAGTAAAGCTTTTAAAACTTTACAGACTTTTAAATTCATTGAGTAATGCACCTCAAATTTGGTAGAACATTTAAATAAAAATAAATGTTAAAAAACTTTTTGCAACTTCCTGATTCTTAGACTGTCTCTTATTAAACACCACATATACAGTATGATATGTGACCACACAAGCAAACTATTAGCATTGTAATCAAAGAGATTAAAGTGATTATCTGTATTGTGAAGTGGTTGTTGTGTGTTTGACTCTGAAACACTCTGTGTTTGTCCTGAAATCATGATCTCCCACACAGCGTGCACTCTCATAGATAACCACTGTCCTCTCCACTCGCTCTCTGTTCGTTCTCTCAGACTCAGTCTTGATCACATTGCTATAAATATTCTCAGACATTTCTGCTCTAAGAGCTGAAAACTGTTTTGATCATTGTTCCTCTGTAGAAGTGTGTTAAAGTAGCTTGCACTTTGTTTGCTAAACTTGTGGTCAGGGTGTGAAATGATGTGACACGAGGCACTTCATTTAACATGAGAACAATCTAGAAAGTAAGTCAATAAAAGCACTTCCTAAGCTTGATACTTTTAATTTGTAGCTATTAGAATATTTACAACTTAAGCAGGGCTACACTGTGGCGCAGTGGGTAGTTTGATCGCCTCACAGCTAGAAGGTCATTGGTTCAAGCCTCGGCCGGGTCAGTTGGCATTTCTGTGTGGAGTTTGCAAGTTCTCTCTGTGTCTGTGTGAGTTTCCTCCGGGTGCTCGGCTTTCCCCCACAAGTCCAAAGACATGCAGTATAGGTGAATTGGGTAAGCTAAATTGTCTGGAGTGTATGTCTGTGATTGTGTGTGTGTATGGATGTTTCCGAGTTATGGGTTGCAGCTGGAAGGGGATCCACTGCGTAAATCATATGCTTGATAAGTTGGAGGTTCATTACGCTGTGGCGACCCAAGTTTAATAAAGGGACTAAGCTAAAAAAAAGAAAATGAATGATTGAACATCTTAATGCACTTTGTGTTGCTTTTTGTATGACATGATTCTGACTGTTAGAAACAGTATTTTAATAATAGTTACATGATATTTCAGTGATGTCTTACCCAGTTGTCACATCGAGCCAGAATTTATGATTTTGAGTAACGCTCATAACAAAATAATTTTTAACATTGACAATATACTCTTCACTCAAAAAAACAATACAATGTTCACCTGGCGATCTTTAACTTAGCTGCTGCTGAACATTTACTAAAAAGGCTTTATTGTCAAGTGTCACTTCATCATTCTTTTAGAATTTAATTTTGATTAATGATTTGTTAACTCTGTTTGTTTATCAAAATAATCTCTGTTGTTCTTCCAAAAAAATAAAACTTCTAACTATTGGATTTGATTCATTAACCAAAAAACACATTCAGACATGTTTATGTATAACGAAGTGTTAATAAACAGTCGTACCCCTTCACATATTACTGTTTATGTGGTTTCTCACCAAATAAATCATTTCTTAATGCCAAGAGCTGTTAACTATTTTTATTTTGTAATCCATTCCAATGTACAAAACAATTAGCCTCGGAAAAGTATGAACACAACAACAGTATTATAGAAGTTTATTTCAGGTCAGTAAATAAATTATGGGAAAAAAACTGTGTACACAATGTTGTGCTTGATACATGCCATTAAATTTGCAATGCATAATACAGATCTGCTATTAATGGTGGTCATTATTAGGAAGTATTCCAAACCTCTGAATATCAGGACTGACCCATTATATCTATAAAGTGATACATAGGCTAAGTTTACTTTTTAGGATTGGTGTTCCTCACACAAGGTTGGTCGTATTTAGGTGGCAATGTCATCTAAAGTTTCAAAACCCCTGCTTTAGTGATCCTGTAGACTTTGGATACATTTTCATGTGCGCTTTATTAGGGTTGGTGTTGTGATTTTAAACCTAGCATTAAAAACAAAACATTTTTGTTGCTTAAAAGATAACTGGTAATATGGACTTCTCACAGATCCATTGATGAGCACCATCACATGTAACATCAAGCCATCCTAATAACTCAGGGTGCTTTTTTAAATGGGTCACAGCACAGTTCTCTTTTGTCCGTCCATTGGGCTCAGATATTGATCCAGAAGAAGCCCAGAACCTGCATGAACAGATCAACATTAGATGTTCTGTGCTGCTGCGTGATATGATACTGGTCACGAGAATCATTTATAAGATCATAATCGGTTCAGTTCAGTGATTTCTCACCTAGAGGTCAGTGTACTGCCATCAACCCATTTCCATATTCCCTCTTCTTCTGTATCAGTCACACCAATCCAGAATTCATCATTACGAGTGATCTTCATAATAAAATCCTGAAAAGATAAAACAGTGCAACATTAATTTAATCAGCAGACAATATACACATTTCATCTGATTATCTTTTACTTAGATTCTAAAATCCATAAACGCACACAATCTCTCACTCACTTGTTCCTGTTGGTTGTTTATGATGATCAGATCTGCTCCTCTGTCTCTACAGTATCTTCTGCTCTCAGTCCAGCTCTTCATCTCATTGGACAAGTAGTAATAACTGGATGGATTGTAAAACCATCCAGCTGTTGAGAGAACAAGCCCAGCTAATACTTTATTTGTCCCGTTTACAATCACACACATGTAACACACAAGATAATGTACAATTACATATAATATACATTAAAGCATTGTGAGTTTACAAGCAGCGCAAGTTTGCTGTAACTGCAGATTAAAGACATTTACCTTCTTGACTAAAAAACTGAAGATGCTTTATTAGTTGGTCTCTTTCCTTCAGAAGGTTTGTGCTCCGTATTAATAGCTCATCTCCCACTTTTGTAGCCTTGGTAATATTGTTGAGTAGCTCATCTCTGTCTTCTGTAAGGTTGGTGATGTTGGTTAGTAGCTTGTCTTTGTCTTCTGTGATGTTGGTAATGATAGTTAGTAGCTTGTCTCTGTCTTCTGTGAAGTTGGTGATGTTGGTTAGTAGCTGGCGTCTCTCTTCTGAGTAGTTTGTGTTGCTTGTATAGATGAAGACACTCAGCACTATGACTGCAGTCAGCAGAAGAAAACACAGCAACACCAAACACACTGGAGCTGCTCTGGAGCTTTTTGTCTTCTCTGAATCACTTGCTGAAGATTACAGACATTAATAGAATTGTTTATTTATCAGACACAACCAAAAGGTTTAATGTATTTTTATAGCTGGGGTGCAATCGTACTAATGTGTGATGACTTGTGCATGAGCCCCTACAAACTAATAGGTGTACAAGCCAATCAACAGCTAAAGGATCTGTTAAAAGGATCCTGTTGAGTTGAGTAAACACACAGTGGTTTGTTTGTAGTTGGTTTAAAGTACGTTCTCACAGCAGAATTTGGTTTAAGGTCCTTTAACATCATTAACGCATTAATATCACTGCTGAGGAACAGTGCTGAACTGACTTCAATGAAGTCTTCTCCTCATAAGATCTTACTTGAACGACGGTTAAGCCAAATACATCGAAATCTAATAGTGCGTTTGTGTTTGTATTTGTACCTGTTTGATTTCTGAGAGAGCATCTGTCCATCCTCTGTGTTGAATCAGTGTATACAGGTATATTGCCATAAATAGGCTGAGACATTTTTATTTCACTAGTCATCTACAGTATAAGTAATGGATTAATGCTACCTTTGTTTCTACTGTCTAGTCCTGTGCTATTGAGAATTTTAGTATTTCAAGCTAATGTGTGGCAAACATGCCAACGTGTAAAACCATGTGACATCCTGTATCTGTTCACATGCATACAGAAAAGTCTTACTAAAGGCCCCCATTGTGGTTGTGCGGTTAGATGTAGCTAAGTTGTTAAAATGGATGATAAAATAAGCCCAGTAAATATGTTCATGAGGAATTTTTTTTTGTTTATGTTTATTTTTTCATAAAATGCACCTTTATAGTGCTAAACATCAGTTTTTTTAATTACCTTATAGTTTACGCTTATTTTGGATTCTATTTAAAGACAAGTCATGAGAACAGCAGAACAGAAGCGATCTGAGGTGAGTGTGTAAAGTCTCAAATTATGTGAGATGTATTACACAAGGACACTGTAGTGTAAAGCTTTTGAAACTTTACAGACTTTTGAAGGAATTGAGTAATACACCTCGGTGGAAAATTTAAATAAAAATAAAACAAACAAACAGACAAACTTGTTGCCATTCCCTGATTCATATACACTGTCTCTTAATGTACACCAAATATACAGTATACAGAAGGAAACCATTAATATTGTTATCGAAGAGATTAAGTGATTACCCCTTAATCTCTTCGATAACAATATTAATGGTTTTTTGAAGCGGTTGTTGTGTGTTTGACTCTGTCCTGAAGTCATGATCTTCCACACAGTCTGCACTCTCATAGATATCCACCGTCATCTCCACTCGCTCTCGGTTCATTTTCTCAGACTCAGTCCTGATCACATTGTTATAAATATCCTCAGACATTTCTGCTCTCAGAACTGAAAACTGTTTTGATCATTGCTCCTGTGTAGATGTAGATAAAGTAGCTGGCACTTCTTCTTTGTTTGCGAAACATATGGTGAGTGTGTGAAATGATGTTACATCAGACACTTACTATAAGATTAGAACAATCTAGAAAGTAATTCAATGATCTTCTACACAAGCACTTTCTGAGCTTGATACTTTTCATTTGTAGCGATACGAATATTTACATTTTGAGCAGTATAGTCTATTCCATGCACTTTTGTGTTGCTTTCTCTATGACATGATTCCGACTGTTGGAACCATTCAGTCATTCATTTTCCTTCGGCTTAGTCCCTTTATTCTTCAGGGGTCGCCACAGCGGAATGAACCATCAACTCATCCAGCATATGTTTTACACAGCGGATGCACTTCCAACTGCAACCCAGTACTGGGAAACATCCATACACACTCATTCCCACACATACACTTCGGCCAATTTAGTTTATTCACCTGTACCGCATGCCTTTGGACTGCGGGCAAAACCGGAGCACCCGGAGGAAACCCACGCGAACACAGGGAGAACACAGAACTGGCCCAGCCCGGACTCGAACTTGTGAGGCGACAGTGTTAACCACTGAGCCACCATGTAGCCCATGTTGGAACCGGCATTTTAAATCTAATTCCATATTTCAATAATTTCCTACCCAGTTGTCATATCAACCCAGAATTCTTGATTTTGAGTAATGCTCATAACAAAATGCTTTTTAATATAGACAATACACTTTCCATCCGACCATTTAACTTACAGCTGCTGCTGAACACAGACTGTTTTGATGAGCTGTTTTATTTTTTTAAACCTCAAATGTATTTTAATATAATTTTGATGAGCTATAACTATTGACTGCCTTTTCCTTTTTTATGCTGTTATGCCACATTATTTCACTGAAATTGACTGAAATTGAAATTAAAACATAAAAGTTACTGAGCCAACAGTTTAAAAAGTAAAAAAAAAAAGCAATTATAATTGAATAAAGGAGAACAGTGCCGTTTTGAAAACTGAACTGAAACTAAATTATTAAAAATAAACTTGCGGGACTTAAGCTAATTTATGTCCTGCCTCAAAATTCCTTTTTTTATGATTTTAGTGATCTGCTTGAGGTACAGTAGGTCCGTTTATTTTTATGCTTTTGATGAAGTTGCATTCGAGCTCTTTAGACCATGCGCCGGACGTTTTTTCCATGTATCACTGGTAATGTTTTTAAGTAAAAAAACATTTAGGCCTATTTAATTATTCAATTAATATTTATGAACAATAATTGAGACATAAAATTAGATATTAAATTACAATGAAAATGTAAATGAAAACGTAAATAAAAAAGCTTATTGGGTAACTGTCTTAGTCACTTTAAAATATCAAACACTGTACATCTCTCTATTTTTAGGCTAAAACACTGCTTTATATATTTATTTATTTAAGCCTATTTGTATGTGTGTTTGCACCTACTTTCATTTTAGTTGTCGTTTATTTTAGTGGTCTTTTATTTCTTTAATTTTACCTTTTCCAAAACAGACTTTTCTTCATTTCATTTAACACATTTACAATAATGATAAAGCTGATAAGAAGTTTTTAATGATTAATGAAGCAATTATAATGTTTTGTCCTATTATTTCATCTTCAGAAGTAGCCGGGTATTTACAGCTACTGTATATTTCTGTCCGTTCGCATCCCGTCCCCTTGTGCCCCCTGGTGGCAAAGTCGCAAACTGCGGTCATCCCTTAAAACACGTTCTCTCGCGGCGGCAGTACATGCCACGGCAGTACATGTCCATATTCATTATTTTTTTCTTTTGGAATATAATTTGGTTGCATAATTTTTAACTCTGATCATGTATAAACAATAAAGCATTCATTCATTCATTCATTTTCTTTTCGGCTTAGTCACTTTTAATAATCTGGGGTCGCCACAGTGGAATGAACTGCCAACTTATCAAGCATATGTTTTACGCAGCGGATGCCCTTGCAGCTGCAACCCATCACTGGAAAACATCCATACACACTAATTCACACACATACACTACAGAGAGTTTAGCTTGCCTAATTCACCTACACCACATTTCTTTGGACTTGTGGGGGAAACCGGAGCACCCGGAGGAAACCCACGTGAACAAGAGGAGAACATGTTAACTAAATGCCAACTCACCCAGCCAAGGCTCGAACCAGCTACCTTCTTGTTGTGAGGCAATCGTGCTACCCACTGCATCACCGTGACACCCGCACCATAAAGCAATATACTAATAATTAGGCTATTATAACCTGTTAAAGTACCTTTTTTGCCACTCAGGTCAATATCAAGACGATGCACTGTGACGAAACAATTAATCACAACCACAACATTTGATACCATCATAAACCTATGCAGCTTTCTCAGAGGAATCTTCCTCTACTGCCTGACCATTCTTATTATTAAACCTGCATTTAGATCTTCAACTCCATTGTCAGCATCGCATTACGTGACAAATATATAGTCATATCGCTTCACATATCACTTTTTAATGCGGTTTCTCACCAAATAAACAATTACTTAATGCCAGGAGCTGTAAACTGTTTTTATTTTGTAATTCATTTAAGTGTACAAAACAATAAACCTGGCAAAATGATGAACACTACAACAGTATTATAGAAGTTATTTTCAGTTCAGTCAATAAATTAAGTGCAAGATAACGCCAGCTGAAACGGTGTACACAATGTTTTGCTTGATACATGAAGTTAGATTTGCAGTGTATTATATAGGTCTGCGATTAATGATTTTGTCTAAAGTTTGAAAACCCCTGCTTAAGTGATTCTGAAGACTTTGGATCCATTTTCAGGTGCACTTTACTAGGGTAGACATTGTGATTTTAAACTTAACATTAAAAACAAAACATTTTTTGTTGCTTAAATGGTAACTGGTAAACTGGACTTCTCACAGATCCATTGATGAACACCATTACATCCAACATCAAGCCATCCTTTTAACTCAGGGTGCTTTTTTAAATGGGTCACAGCACAGTTCTCTGTTTTCCCTCCATTGGGCTCAGTTATTGTTCCAGAGGAAGCCCAGAACCTGCATGAACAGATCAACATTAGATGTTCAGTGTTGCTGTTTGATATGATACTGGTCTTGAGAATCATTTATTGGATCATAATCAGTTCAGTTCAGTGATTTCTCACCCAGAGGTCAGTGTACTGCCATTAACCCATTTCCATATTCCTTCTTCATCACTGTCAGTCACACCAATCCAGAATTCCTTATTACCGGTTATCTTCATAATAAAATCCTGAACAGATAAAACAATGCAACATTTATTTAATCAACAGTCAATATACACGTTTCTCCTTCTTTTAAGCACCACAAACACACACAATCTCTCACTCACTTGTTCCCGTTTGTTGTTCATGATGATCAGATCTGCTCCTCTGTCTGTACAGTATCTTCTGCTCTCAGTCCAGCTCTTCTTCTCACTGGACAAGTAGTAAAAACTGGATTCATTGTAAAACCATCCGCCTGTTAACAAAACAAGTCCAGCTATTAGTATATTAGTCCCATTTACAATCACACAGATGCTATTTACAGTAAATAATGTACACTTATATAGAGTATACGCTAAAGCATTGAAAATTTACTAGCAGCACAAATTTGCTGTAACTGCAGATTAAAGTAATTTACCTTCTTGACCACAAATCTGAAGTCGCGTTATTAGTTGGTCTCTTTCCTTCTGAAAGTTCGTTAATAGTTCATCTTTGGCTGCTGTGATGTTGGCGATGTTGATTAGTAGCTGGCGTCTCTCTTCGGTGTAGTTTGTGTTGTTAGTATAGTTAAAGACACTCAGCACTATGACTGCAGTCAGCAGAAGGAAACACAACAGCACCAAACACATTGGAGCTGCTTTGGAGCATCTAGTCTTCACTGAATCAGGTCCTGGAGATGACAGACATGAATATAAATGTTTCTTTATAGGACAAAAATAAAAGTATGTTTGTGTTTGTACCTGTTTGATTTCTGTGAGAGCACTTGTCCATCTTCTGTGTTGAATCAGTGTTTATGTTGGCATAAATAGGCTGAGACATTTTTATTTCGCTGGGGTCATCTATAAATAATGGATTAATGCGGGCTTTGTTTCTACTGTCTAGCTGTGTGCTATTGAGTGTGCTGAACCTAATGTGTGGCAAACATGCCAACGTGTAAGACCATGTGACATCCTGTATCTGTTCACATGCATACAGAAAAGTCTTACTAAAGGTCCCCATTGTGGTTGTGTGGTTAGATGTAGCGAAGTGGTTGAAATAGAAGTTAAAATAAGCCCAGTAAATATATTCATAAAAAAAGTCATCTTGCTTTATCCTGTTAACTTCAGAAATTGCAACGTTTTTCAGTTAATTTCAGTATTTCATTTTAAAGACAAGCCATAAGAACAGCCGAGCAGAAGTGAGCAGACTCTGAGGTCAGTTTGGTAGAAATTTTTTAATTTAACCACCAAGCAACCATAACAGCTACCGTTGATAAGTGGTAATAAAATTTGTTATGACTTTTCCCAAAGTGATTTTAAAACTTATATTAAGCAACCTGCAAGCAAAAAAAGGTTTACCAAAACTGGAAATATATTATATATATATATATATATATATATATATATATATATATATATATATTTGATCTTTACATGTACACATAAAATGTAAATCTGTCTCGTTTTAGTAAGACATTTCTCTCTCTTTTTTTTAACATGTATAAATCTCCAAGTAAAATAAAACCTAATTCATACATATAAAACTGTAATCCAGAGTTTTCTTGTAAAAACAGTGTACCGTTATCGCAATAAATCTTGGGTCGTTTGAGGCCACAGTTGAATCAACGATTGTATTCTTCATTAATTAGAAAATGTAGGATGCATTTGAGGCTGCATTTGAAGGAGATGAGATGATGACAGACCACCCTTCGAATACATTTTTCGGAGGCTGCAGTCTCTGATATGAGACAGCTATTGTAGTCGCTTTCTGATTCTTACACTAAACACTGCACATACAGTATGCAGATATGTGACCGCGCAAGCAAACCATTACCATTGCTATTAAGAGATTAAAGTGATTACCTGTATTTTGAAGTGGTTGTTGTGTGTTTGACTCTGTCCTAAAGTCATGATCTCTCACACAGTCTGCACTCTCATAGATAACCACCGCCATCTCTACTCGCTCTCTGTTCATTTTCTTGGACTCAGTCTTGATCACATTGTTATAAATATCCTCAGACATTTCTGCTCTGAGCTGGAAACTGTTTTGATCATTGTTCCTGTGTAGATGTAGATAAAGTAGCTGGCACTTCTTCTTTTTTCTTCTTAACACTATTTGCAAACCTGTGGTCAGGGTGTGAAATGATATGACATTTACAGTAATTTAAGATTAGAACCGTCTAAAGTAAAGCAATGAACTTTTATAAAACACCTTCTAATATTAATAGTTTAAATGTTTTTACAATTCAAATATTTACATTTTAAGCAGCATAATTAAAGCCATGCACTTTATGTCTATAATTTTATGTGTAAAATATAACATCAATATTTGTATATGAAACCCTGCAGTTTTTAGGTGATCACTATTTGGAATAACCAACAGATATTTCTTTCCTAGATGTTTAGAAGAACACACAATAACAGCAAACACCGCTGTGCTTCTCAGATTTTTGAAATCACTTCCTCAACACATTACACATGTTCAGCATGTCTTTCACAATCATTGCTAAATACAATCTTTGAGATTGAAAGTCATGCCAAGTTAATTGCCGGGTCTCACCAAAAGATGATAATTTATCGTACCCAGACCGATAGAGTTGTTTTGCACTGTTTTAGGGTATGGCACATTGAACTGTATGCTTTCATGCATCATTGAAATATATGTTGTCATGCTTATGCTTTCATAGTTTCTTGATTTATTGTGTTGTTTGTGAACACACCTTTCTTACTATGGTTCTTACTATGGTTACTATCATTCTTTTATCATGTACAAACCCCTCACGATGTAGTATAATTCATTAGCAAAGAGTTGTAAATACTATACAATGTAATTTGCTCCAATATTTTCCTTTACTATAAATCACTGTAGTATTTTAAATGTTCAACACCTGGTGTTATTGGATTATTTTATTTTGGCTGTTGTATTTAGTATAATTTGTACAGTAATAACAACTGTACACAACAGTATAATAAACAACAGTAAACAACTAAACTGAACAATTATGCTTTTTGTTTCATTGGCAGTTTTGTTGTTTACTGTTGTTTATTATACTGTTGTGTACAGTTGTTATTACT
>CAIGQQ010030612.1:2304296-2316773 GCA_903798035.1 Danio albolineatus
AATAAACCTTAGCTTTATGGTAAAAAAAATATAAATTTCAGTCAAAAAACACCAGTTAACTTTGAAAAGGTGTTTAAATATTTAAGAAAAAAATGACATTTCAGAATTAAAGTACACTGAATATTTATTAATTGCGGTATGATGCTCACATTGACTGACACAAGCTGACAACTTAGCAATCCAACTATGTTTTGTTTTTTTACCTTCTTTTACATAGAACAGTGTTTTAACAGACAAAAAAGAAAGTTGCTGGTGTATTACTAAGAACTGAACATTTGACAGACCTACAGGTGTTCATAATGCACTAAATAAATAAAGTCTCTTCGCAGATCCATTTAAAAGTTTGATTACATGGGTAATCAGCAAATCCCCCTGAAGTAAAAAGAGCACAGTCTTCGTCTTGTCCATTGCTATTAGGTTCTCCAGGTGCCCAGCAGTTGAACCTGCAGATCAACATTAGATGTTCAGTGCTGCTTTTCTTGTTTTATGATAATGATTTTGGGAACAATTCATGATCAGCTCAATATTTCTCACCAAGGGCATGGGCTGCTACCATCAACCCATCTCCATCTGCCTTCTACTTCTTGGTCAGACAGACCAATCCAGAAGTACAAACCAGTAAAGATGTTCTTTAAATATTCCTGAAAAGCAGAAACACAACAGTTGCCACACTGTCTTTCATTTTATAGCTTAACCACACACATACATTTTAGTTTTTTGTTAATTGAAGGGGCATTTCATAGATTTTTTTTATACTCACTGCGATAAATCAGTACCCACAAACACACGCACACACACACGCACACACACACACACAAACACACACACACACACACACACACACACACACACACACACATACACAATCTTTCTAACTCACTTTTTCCTCTAGGCTGTTCACAACCAACATATCTGTTCCTTTGTCTTTGCAGTCTTTTCTGCCATCATTCCAGCTCTTCCTCTCAGTTGAAATTAAGTAAAAACTGGACTGATAGAAAATCCATCCATCTGTAAACAAACACTTCAGGTATTTTTTATTATGTGTAAAATGATTTTAGCCTCCTCCAAACTATTCATTTTTTTATCCAGGTGTGTCTTAAATAGGGAAGCCAAAACATGTTTATTGCCCCCTGGTGGTCATAATCTCACCTGATCCAACATGTTTTCCATCATGTTACTTCTTAAAAATGTTGTTTTGTGTTTACTTGTATAATGACATGTTCATTTTTCTAATAAAATGACTTATAGGTAATTTTAGTTAATGCTGCCTCGTAGTTTTTTTTTTTTTTTTCTGTTATACAATGTATGATCACCATTCTTGGATTGTAACTTGTATTTCTTTTAAATAAAGCCTTCCTTAACACAGCACTTCTACGCAAAATTATGAACATTGAACAATATTACATTAGTGTTTGTACCTAAATCAGGCAAATTCCTTAGTTGTATTAGATTATTTTATAGTTCATGCTTAACACACATTAAGTTTTATAATCATTGTGTTATTGTGTTTACACTGTTCATGCTTCAAAAGTCATATGTTCATTAGATTTGCACCTGTCACACACACAGTGTTGGCAAGGGTAATGTATTAATATTACTTTTCTAAGTAACAAGTAAAGTAGCACAATACTTAAAAAATAAGTTATAAAATGTGAGTTACTTTAATAAAAAATAATGTAATGTGATTTACTTTTTAAAAGTCAAGAGTTATTTTGGGGTTTCTGCCTGGATTTTGCATACCCGAATTCAAAAGCTTCCCAAATCCACATGCAGAGGTGTAAATGCAAAAGTTTAATATCATTTTAAAGAAAACTCTTTGAATTTTCATAAAACACTGTTGAAAGTGAAAAAATAATTGTATATACTGTCTTATTATAAACCCCTCCAATCCCTCGCTTTCTTTTGTAAACTCAAATTTGAACCCTTTTAGGTTCTGTGTGGTCTTGGTTACTAACTAATTTAACCAATTTTGGTGGTTCCTGCACATGTCAGTAATCATAGAAAAAAAGATAAATTTATTTATCATAATCTATGCAAAAGTTATTCTATTCCAACTGATGAGAAAACAGAACCATTTTTGGGCTATTGGGCAGGTTCAGACCTTTAAAATGTAAAGAATGCGGAAGTAAATGATGTCAAGGACCCGGGACCGGGTACGCAGAGTTTAGGAGTTAATTAATTAGCTGTAAAAATAAATTGATGAATTGAATTGATCCTTGTCACATTAAACCACACACTTATTCATTCATTCGAACGCATCAAGGGAAAGGAAATTGTCTCAATGCACAGTGATTTTACACAACTAATAAGAAACTTGAGCTCATTCTGAAAACGTACCTCTGTATACATATCTGGAGACTGTAAATTATGTAGCCAGAAGTATGTTTGGCTTAATTTTTCAAATGAATTCTTCGGAGCGGTATGACACCGTTCCTTTTCGCTTTCCAGAAAATGCGGAAAAATCAGACGAGGGCTTTTCTTCTTCTGGGTTTGCTTTTGAAAAGTGGGTGGTCAGGTCAATCAATACAATTGGTTGGGTTAAAGGAAGGAGGAGGGTGGGTCAGTCGATGTGTCAATCAGTCATTTAGTCATTCAAACAGTCAGTCAATAGCGGCCTCTAGTGGATTTACACAAGAACAGCAGGCGCGAATGGCACTCATGAGAGAAATTTGAGATCTCAAAAAGCATACACAGCGGCCTCTGGTGGATTCGCGATAACAAAAACTGCAAAAAAGCATAGCTCCTGGGAAGTATTTGTTGCTCTCCAAATATGTATATAGAGGTCTGTTTTTAGAATGAGCCTGAGTTGCTAATAAGACAAAAAGTACAAAAGTAGCAAGCGCATCGCTTCAAGCTTTTACTAATCTGTATACTGTATACGACACACATAGCTCTGGGATCAGGAAGTTTTCTGAAGATAACATTATCCTAAATTATTTTGTTTATAATAGTTTTTTTTAAATAGGTAAGTGAAGGTTATACAGTGTGTTGTTCATTGCAGAACATCTACAAGAAAATGAAACCCTGCAATTTCTGAAAGACATCAAACCAAAAAAGTAAAACATAAGTAACTCTAAAGTAATGTAACACATTACTTACTATAAAAGTACTGCAATTAGTCAATTTTTGGTGAGTACCTCAATAGTGTAATGCATTACTTTCAAGAGTAACATTCTCCAACACTGCACACAGATGTTAATCAAAAACACAATCATATTGCCCTAATAAATAAATAAATAAATAAATAAATAATACAAAAATAAATAAATAAATAATACAAAAATAAATAATTAAACAAAAATGAAACTTACCCATTTTACCAAGAGTCCGCTGAAGATTATTTTTTTCCAATTTTAGCTGATTACTCTCTCTAGTCAGATTCTCATTCATGGATATCAGTTGTTGTCTCTCTAGAGTGAACATCACACTCAGCACTGCGACTGCAGCCAGCAGAAGAAAACATAGCAGCGCCAAACACACTGTTGCTGCTCTGTACCTTCTCATCTTACCACAATTACTTTCTGAAGATGAACAAGCATGATGATATATTCTTAATCCTTTACCAAAGCACATTTCTGCTGCAATCTTAGCAAACCTTTATTGCAAGTCACTATTCATTACAATTTGTATACCTGTGAGTTCAGATGTCTGGATCTCCATAGTGTTTCTGGCAGTGAACTCATTTCTTGTTACAGCTTCATTGTCCATTATGTTTTGATAAATACTACTAATGCTTTCTCTATTTTCTCTGCTCATTTTTTATATTTTATTTATTTATTTAATATTCTATATTTTTGGTACACTTTCTGGCAGTTTGGATACCGCAAGGATGCTTGTGTCTCTTCTGTTGTATCTTCTGGAGTGGACAGTGATGCGATTCCTCGCTGCGTTTTTTGGCAAATATTTATGCAAAAAAGAAGCTGTTCATTGGAAATGTTAATTTTGCATGAACTGTTTACATAACTGTTTACACGGAAGTTTGTTTTAACTTCAACAAAGGTTACAATGTGTAGCTTCGACATGTACTACATGATAGAGTTGATTTCTTCCCATTGTCTGCTGGCATCTTTTTGCATCAAACAAAACTGTCTGCAGTCTTCTAGAGAACACAGGGATTGAGTTACACACATCCAAATAAAAAGGTTTTAGAACAACAATAAAAAGTGCCTAGGACAAAGTGACTTAGTTTTGCTTATAGCTAAGAAGATTACAAGATTATTTATCAGACTACTATTCATATTGTACCATTTGAAAGCTTACAATCTCAATTTTTATTTTATTATTATTATTATTATTATTTTGCAGATATTAGGGGTGTAACCCTACGGTGGCCGGGAAGTGCAAAAAACCAGATCAACTGTGATCCGTTACATACGGTGTGCAAAACAACATTACAAAGTGTGAAACATTTTTACAAAGCTCGAGACAAATTTACATTTTGGAAAACATTTTTACATATCATAAGACACAATTACATAGGAAAAACGATTTTACAAAGGACAAAACAAATTTACATTTTAGAAAACAAATTAACAAAACGCAAAACACTTTTACAAGTCCCGAAACAAATTTACAAAGTCAGATTCCGTACGGAAAGGGAATGTACCAAACACCGGAAGTGACGTAGCGAAGGGCGTTGTTGTTGTCGGCGCTGGTGGTGAGCGCGGTGAATCCGTGTTGTGGAGTAAATGGTAAATTTGGTAAATGGTAAATTTTGGTAAATAAAAAATACAACCCCATTTTTATGTGTGTCTGGTTTGTGAGGTGTCCGCATTTGTGTATAAATAAAAGACGCCACAGCATGTTGCTCAATTTATTTGGTTATGTAGAATGATTATGAAAACATTTTGAATTAACCTTTGTTCATGAACGTGTGTAGGGCTGCAGTGTTCACAAGATGTTTGTCTGCTTGCACAATATCAGGGAAAACACTGTTTTTTCAGAGTGTGAAAGGTGGTATTACGTTAAGTTAAAAGTGCCCATAGTTATCAAAATACCATTAATAGAGTTTTTATTGAATTTATTTTTCAATGCAGAATGCACTCATTTTTGTTATTGTTTTAGAACTTCCGATTCAGTTGCCTATGGGAGAAATTACTTGGAATAATAAATGGCAGAAAATAATCAAACTACTTGCTCTACAAGCAAGTGTTTGCATGACTATACAGACAAAGTAGAATAATATGAGAAGAAAATATCAGTTTGCAACATCAAGGAGCGTAACAAGCTGTTTTTAATGTCTACAAATTAATGGAAGTGAATGAGACCGGAAGTCTCGAGCCAAAAAGATTCAAATGGCTGCGCCATTCTACACGGAGAATAAGGTGATTAGGCATAATTTTGACCATTACCACTACGTGTTTTTGTTTTTTTTCAGGTTGGAGCTGGAATTCATGTATGCAGACATCCCAAGTCTTAGGGAAGCTCCGGGAGTCTCCCACATATGTGTAGAGCCTCCCTGATGCCCGTAGATTAGATATAATGTTCCGGAAAATGTTGCACACCACCTCCTGGAAATTATTTTGCCCAACTTGGGATGTCTGTGTACCTGTGGTCTAAAAATAACTGTTCTCAATTTGTTTCTTATTTACCTGCAAAATTCTAAACAAATACCCGATTGTATGTATAAGTGTTTTACATTGCATTTGTTATGCAAATCATAATTTGCATCATTCGTCACCCTGACCTTCAGCACAGGATAAGGCTTAAATGTACTCAAAAAGTACAAGTTACCCAACAGTTTTTTTCAAGAAATGTAACAAAACACAATAAATGCAGGCCCGTAGCTAGTCTGGTAAGAGGGGTGGTTCTTTTTTCTAAAAAAAATTCTTTTTGGCTGTCATTCGCTTCATTTTCTATTTAAATATAAGGTTTAAAATTTCATTTTAGACACTATTTTTAGCTGGATTAGTTTGTCAGATGGTCATCATAACCACACTGTTTGATGTACTAAAATGTTTCCTAAAGATTTAGAATACATTGTAAACAAGCCAAAATATGCCCAGTGTTTTATTTTAAAAAATGGTTAAATATTTGCATAGACCGTGAATAGACTGAGTGAAAGCAAGTAAATCGCCAATATCTTTTCATACGTAACAATAATTGCTCACCCAGAGGTCAGTGTGCTTCCATCAACCCACTTCCAGAGCCTCTTTGCATCAATGTCACTCAGAACAATCTGGACAATATTTTCGCTAGTAAGTGTTCTGATAAATTCCTAAAACAAAAAGCTAGGGATTAAGACCATAAGCTTTATATATATAAATATATATATATATTTATATATACAGACTCAAATGTAATCTCCCACTCACTTCCTCACTGTTGTGTATGATGATCAGATCTGCTTCTTTCTGCAAACAATCTCATCTGCTCTCTGACCAGTTTTTCCACTCAGAGTAAAGAAAGTAAGAACTGAAGTTGTATGAAATCCATTTACAATCGCCAGAGCACTGATCTGTTGAAATTAGATGTTAACAAATCTACTATGTATTTATGAATTAATTATCAGAGCTCTTTGAAATACATTTTTATCATTAATATTATTATTAGTAGTAGTGGCACCACGATGGCGTAGTGGGTAGCATGTTCGCCTCACAGCAAGAAGGTCGCTGGTTTGAGCCCCGGCTGGGTTAGTTGGCATTTCTGTGTGGAGTTTGATGCGTGGGTTTCCTCCGAGTGCTCCAGTTTCCGCCACAGTCCAAAGATGTGGTATAGGTGAATTGGGTATGCTAAATTGTCTGTAGTAAATTAGTGTGTATGGATATTTCCCAGAGATGGGTTGCAGCTGGAAGGGCATCCGCTGTATAAAACATATGCTGGATAAGTTGGCTGTTCATTTCAGTTCATTCACACAGGTCTTGCATAGTGCATGATACTTAACTTAAAATACTTCATAGTTAAATAGCTGTTTTTCAATGTAATATAAAATACTCTAATTCATATCCTAATTTGATATTGTGTTCCGTTCTACTATTGATTCATTCAGCCAAAATTTCCAAAATTCATGTTGTTAACTTGAAATCATAGGGCTCTGATCTACTGGTTATTATACCAAATGAAATAATACCAAATGATTACCATGTTCAGAACTCCTGGCCTGGACTTCTGCCAGATCTTTCTGTAACAGCCTTTTCTCTTCTGTCAAGTTACTGCTCAAACTCATCCAATAGTTGGTCTGGTTCTCTAAATAAAACAGGCTATTTTCCTTTGTGAACTTTATGCACAGCACTGTGACCGCCAATGGCAGAAGAGCACACATCAACCCCAAACACACCGCAGTGGCCCAGAAGCTTCTGTTCTTCTCAGAATTGCTTCTTGAAAATGCAATAACATGATCTCAGCCCACATTTTTCCACAGAAGAAAGATAAAACTTAAAAAGTAAAGAAGAAAGGTTGGATGGTTGCATTCCAGTGGTCATTTAAATGCACAATGTTACGTATTTGATTTTTTACATTCTTCTTTTGGATGGTTTAAGTCATCTAACTCAGTTCGTAGGGCATGTGATAGATTTATAGTGTCCGTATTAAAACAGTGGTCATCTCATCTCTGTCTTGTTTAGTCATCTTCAGTTTCCTGAAAAGTTGGTTTAGACAGAAGAACATTTAACAGCAATAATATAAAATAAATAAACACGTAATTCAATCAGTTTTAAGACAATAAGGGACTCAAGTGATCAAAATGCATTTGAGAAGAAATTAGTGAGGATGAAATATTCCATGTAATTTAGACAGATTCAGATTTTTTTTTCTACACCCTTCCTTTATAATGTTATAAATGATGCATAAATATTAACATACAAGCCATACTGTATATAGCAAAATCCATGTCTTTTGTAAATTTCAGATTTTTTTAAATACACTGTTTGTGAAATAATATGTAAATAAAATTCAAACAGAAAATGTATATAGTCCAATGAGTTTAATATTATACAAAAATACCTTCAAGCACTCTCATTTGGGATCCATCATTTTCCATCCATTGTAGTTTGTGCTGATATGTTCAAACAGGCGCTGTTGCGCTTGAATGCATTTGAAGCTTTCAGCACAATGCATGTGATAGAACTGCACACCGCTAATAATGTGGGTCATAAAGTTGATCATTATTCAACTTCCCGAAGGTTACAGATTTTGTGGTCTCACCTCCTAGTTTCATACTGCAGTCAGCATTGATAAGCACGATAAGTAAAGGACAATTAGAATTTGAAGTCAGGCTTGTTTTACTGTTTTATTGAAGTGTATCGACAGAATGTATTTCAATCTTGTGAAATATTATTTCTTGAGAGACATATGTTTATGTAAGTAGTACTAAGTACAAGCATGTGGTGATATACAGTACTCTTAAATTATAGGTTTTGTCACAGTGCTTCCTGTTGTGACAGGCTTCTGAAGTGGTCTAAACCAAAACCAATTTTAACCATATAGGGGTGAATGTTAGAAGCTTATCTTTCGGTATGCCAAGTCATACTTTTTTTTGTCATAGTGAAATATGGATACAGAAGTATATGTACATATGAATTTCCTGGTAATGGCAGTATTTTCATTATACAAATTATCACTGAAAGGGTCTGTGCAGGTTTGCTGATTAAATACATATACATTTCTTTTATTGAAGTAAGTGGTAACACTTTAAAATATTGGTCCATTAGTTAATGTTAGTTATTGTCCATTTAGTCACAGAGCATCCTTAGAAATGGAAAGATAATACAATTAAATTCAAGCAAAATATTGCCAAAAAATTACAACCTACATAATTTCACCAAAATTTTTATCTATCTATCTATCTATCTATCTATCTATCTATCTATCTATCTATCTATCTATCTATCTATCTATCTATCTATCTATCTATCTATCTATCTATCTATCTATATATATATATATATATATATATATATATATATATATATATATATATATAATTATTATTATTATTATTATTATTATTTTATATACTTGTCTTGATTTTTCCTCTTTTTAATCTTGTATTTAATATTTTGCAACCCAGGCTCATTCTGAGAATGTGGTCCTGAGTACGTTTCTGGAGTCCGCGGAATACGTGGAATGAAACACAGCCATACGAACCTCTGACCACGTAATGTGAGGTCTCCAGAAATGTTTGTGGCACTATGTTTTCACAATGAACCTGTGTTGATATTTTTCTATAACATAAATTTGGGTTATTGTTATTGTAAGTTATTTTGTTAAATAAGCTCCAGATTTGTCTTCAGTACTGACTAATCTAATGTATGCACAATATTAATATTGTATAGCTTCCTGTTAAAAATATGAATTTAAAAGATAGAAATTTGTGAGGGGTGTACTTATTTATATATGCTGAGCACTGTAGATGGATGGATGGATGGATGGATGGATGGATTGATGGATGGATGGATAGATATAGATCAATATTGTAAGCTGCTTTGTATTACACTTCATGCAAACACATATCTCACAAATCAACACAAATCTCACTTACTTGTTCCTGCTCATTGTTTATAATGATCAGATCTGCTCCTCTATCTATACAGTATTGTCTGCTCGTAGACCAGCTCTTTGTCTCATTGGACAAGTAGTAAATACTAAATTGATAGTAAACCCATTAATCTGGAAACACAGCCATATCAACAATTAGCACTTTTCCTCATCTTAACTCATTTCACTCAGTTTACAATAAATGATGTGCTCAAATATAAAACACTGTGTCTGCTGTACAGAAAATAACTAGAGATGAAAATAATCATTCGATCTCATTACCATGACATCTCAGAAGTTTCTTTATTAGCTGCTGTCTGTCTTCTGTGAGGTTGGCAATGTTGGTTAGTTGCTGTTCTCTTTCATTTTTGATGTTGGTAAAGCTGGTTAGTAGCTGGTTCCCCTCTTCTGTAAAGTTGGTTAGTAGCTGGACTCTCGCTTTTGTGACATTGGTAGTGTTTTTTTGGACTTTATCTCTTGTGAGGTTGGTGATGTTGGCTAGTACAGTAGCATGTCTCTGCCTGCTGTTATGTTTGTTATGTTGGATAGTAGCTGGTGTTTCTCTTTAGAGTAGTTTGTATAGATTAAGACAATAAGCAATATGACTGCAGTCAGCAGAAGAAAACACATTGAAGAAATCCCCAAACACACTAGAGATACTCTGAAGCTTCTCGTCTTCACACAGTCACTTCTTGAAAAATCACAGACTGTGATTTCAGTCACTAGCATTTAATCATGCACAAATACATATATGTTTGTTAATTTCATTCATTCATTCATTTTCTTTTTGGCCTAGTCCCTTGTTTAATCCGGAGTCGCCACAGCGGAACAAACCGCCAACTTGTCCAGCATTTGTTTTACACAGTGGATGCCCTTCCAGCCGCAGCCCATCACTGGGAAACATGTTTTTTAAGTGTGTTTTTAAACTCTAGTACTGTTTGTGCCTAAAAATGTTAATAAATGTATACATGTTAACATTTTTAAGGAGGAAATGTAGCAGTGATTAAACTCTACCTGTTTGTTCTGGTGGCTGGATTCTCAATGTATTCGAGTCTTCTGCTCCCATTGTGATTTACTGTAACCTCTATCATCAGCGTTTTCATATATTTCATCAATGCTTAATCGTCTCTCTACTGTGTCCATCACATATTTATTAAGATGATTTCAGTGAAGGCAAGTGTTTTTATATAACTATTATTTTTATGTAAGCTAAATACTGGCTAAACTGTAGAAAATAGCTAAAATATTACTAATACTTGCAGCTGTCCTATGGTGGATCTTATTATGTTACAAGTATCCAGATGTCTGAAAATGTGTCATGTATTTATATGAGGTTCAGTTCACCTCTGAATGTCAAAAAGGGGTTTGTTCTAAAATATGTTTAATGATTATAATGTTTACAACCAAGCATGTGGGTCATAAATTCTTCAGTATTCAACTTCCTGAATGTGAAAGTTGTGTTCTCACTTCTTTCTAGTTTTATTCTGCATGAGATAACAGTCAATGTTAACACTTGAAAAGTAAAAGACAAAAGTTTGAAGTCATCTACTTGTTTATCGGCTTTTATTGAAGTTTATTGTAAAAATATTTCAGAGAACAGTATCAGTCTTATGTTTGAAATAGGTTTATGTATATGTGTGTGGGCATATGCTATGTTTGTTTGTTTGTTTGTTTGTCACAGGTTTGTCACAGTGAGGTGATTGATCCTGTAGATAAAACCTATAAACCAAAACCGTTGCTGCCTATATAGGGGTGAATATAGGATGCCACTGGTTAGCAACTTGCTTTTCTTAACAAGAAATTGTGTTGCATCAATGGCTGCCCACTGCTCTGAGTGTTTGTTCACAGTGTGTGTGTGTGTGTGTGTGTGTGTGTGTGCGTGCGTGTGTGCGTGCGTGCGTGCGTGCGTGCGTGCGTGCGTGCGTGCATGCATGCGTGTGTGTGTGTTCACTGCTGTGTATACTGTATGTGCACTTGGATGGGTTACATGCAGAGCCAATTTCTAGGTATGGGTCACCATAATTGGCCTCATGTCATGGCTTTTTCCTTTCCTAAATGGAAACTTTCACCGCATATTAATTTTTTGTTCATTTCAGCAATATATAATAAAGAATTGGACAAATCGAATACAAGACAGTTTATTTAATATTTTAGAATATTAAAAACATTTTACATATCAGTTTTAGTATTTCACAGCTTTGAAGGGTTCTAAAATAATTACAAATATATTATTAATAAAGGATGTGCATGTGTGTATATTTTAAACCAATATGAGTTGTTGTTTTTTTACTTTCTTGTTTATTTGTCTTAATTTTTTTTAAATGTTACTTTATTTTGAAATCCACTGACAGAGCTGTCCAAACCAAAGTAGTCATGTTTACTCAACAAAAATATACCATGTCAAACAGTTAACATATGTTTGTAAAGTACTACAGTATATATCTCTACACAGGTAATTCAATATTTAAATAATTGTAGAAAAGGTATGCTGTGTTTCTAGAGCAGTATGTTGCTTTAAATTCTTTTTTCACAGATCCATTTAAAAGCATCATAGCATGAAGACGCATTCCAACTGTGATTTGATTGAACATCTACAGCACCACAGTCATTTTCCCAGTAGAAGTTTCTCCAAGGTCTTGTGTAAGGTTGTCCATACAAGAAATTAGCCGACTGCCAGCTGAAACTACAGATCAGAATAAGATGTTCATTGCTGCTGTGTGTGATATGATAATGACTGTGACAATCATCAGCTAATAATCAGATTAGCTGTTTCTCACCTATACAATTCACTGCCATCAACCCATATCCAGTGGCCCACTTCATTTCTGTTAGTGAGACCGATCCAGAAAATGGACTGCTCCATTGTCATGCTCTCAACAGCATTCTGTAAAGATTAAACACAAAGCACAAAGACAGACAGACAGATACACAGACAGACATACAGACAGACAGACAAATAGATAGATAGATAGATAGATAGATAGATAGATAGATAGATAGATA
>CAIGQQ010030612.1:2317584-2332031 GCA_903798035.1 Danio albolineatus
TCTGTAAAATTTTTTAGTTGCTGGTCTTTTTCGTGTTTGAGGTTGTCAATGGTGGTCTGCACCTGATTTCTCTCTTCTGTAAAGTTTCTTAGCGTCTGGTCTTTTTCGAGTTTGAGGTTGTCAATGGTGGTCTGCATCTGATTTCTCTCCTCTGTAAAATTTCTTAATTGCTGGTCTTTTTCGAGTTTGAGGTTGTCGATGGTGTACTGCATCTGATTTCTTTCTTCTGTTAAATTTCCTAGTTGTTGGTATTTTTCGTGTTTGAGGTTGTCAATGGTGGATTGCAGCTGGTTCCTCTCTTCTGTAAAGTTAGTCAGTAGCTGGTCTTTCACTTTTGTAAGATTGGTAAACTGTCTTCTGTGATGTTGGTGATGTTGGTTAGTAGCCAGCGTTTATCTTCAGTGTAGTTTGCGTTGTTTGTATAGATGAAGACGCTCAGCACTATGACTGCAGTCAGCAGAAGTAAACACAGCAACACCAAACACACTAGAGCTGCTCTGGAGATTGTGATCCTCACCGAATCACTTTCTAAAGTCACAGTAGAAATACAAACTTTTTTTTAAACTTTTGTTTTTAAACCATAATGCTGCTTGTGCACAAAAATATTAGTGCATGAATATATGCAATTATGTTTAATAAGGAAAAATACTAGCGATTAAACACTGTACCTGTGCGTTCAGGTGGCTGGATTTCTGTTGTATTCAAGTCTTCTGTTGTGATTTGTCCTTTTATATCATCAGTATTTTCATATATCGCATCAGTTTTTGATTCTCTTTCTTCCATGTCTGTTTTTTTATTTTTTATTATAATCATTGGTAGCATCTATTCAATTTCAGGCTGCTTCAGTAAGGACGAGAGAGTTTTATAACTTAAACTAATGATAGGCTGCACCTTCTATTACAACTATACAGTAGCTGAGCTCCTGGGGGTGACTTTATTACATTTCTGGTATGTGCCAAGATGTTTCAAGTATTTATATGTAGAGGCGGGTCAGGTGAATTCACACTGTCAAAGAGGGCTTTATTCTGACCGAGGTTTAATGGTTATACTTGGAATCTGCCACTATTTGATTATTTAAAATTGCTTAATAAAACTTTCCAAAACTGACAATTTTCATTCATTCATTCATTTTCTTTTCGGCTTAGTCCCTTTATTAATCCGGGGTCGCCACAGCGGAATGAACTGCCAACTTATCCGGCATTTGTTTTACGCAGCGGATGCCCTTCCAGCCACAACCCATCTCTGGGAAACACATTCATACATTCTCATTCACACACATACACTATGGACAATTTAGCTTACCCAATTCACCTGTACCGCATGTCTTTGGACTGTGGGGGAAACCGGAGCACCCGGAGGAAACCCACGCAACCACGGGGAGAACATGCAAACTCCACACAGAAATGCCAACTGGCCCAACCGGGACCTGCCCCAACCAGGGATCGAACCAGCGACCTTCTTGCTGTGAGGCGAACGTGCTACTCACGCGCCACCGTGGCGCCCATTATTATTATTATTATTATTATTATTATTATTATTATTTTAAATATAAAATAATTTCAGACATGCTACAGCAGTCTTTCATTTAACAGCTGAACACACACACACACACTCACACTGTATTTCTCTTTCACTCACTTGTTCCTCTTTATGATAATCTGATCTGCTGCTTTGTTCAGACAGTTGTGTCCTGTCTCATTCCATTTTCCTGTGGAAATGAATTAAAGACTGTATTGATAGTGCATCCATCCATATATAAAACCAACCAGATTGCAAATTCACTTCATTTTCATCAACAAAAAGTCGAAATTTGTTTAAAGTTTAATTTACCTGTATTTTAGAATAATAGTCTTTTCTGGAAAAATTCCAGAACATCCTGTGTGAACAGCACTTTTTTTTATTTACCAGTAAAGTCGTTCCAGTACTTTAAGTGATATTTACCGGTACCATTGTATGAAAGGGGATATTGATATTACTTGGAGTAAATAGCAATGGTGTTAAAGTTAAAGTAGCAATTCCAAATTGTGTTTATACTGTAGATAACCAGTCAGTAAAACAGATATTCTAAATGTAAGATAGCATTGTTTATCTGTATCACTTTTGTAGCGCCCTTTCCCTGTGGCGATGGAAGGGCCCTGAATTCTTATAGATTAGATCCCTCTAATTTGTAATTTAACCCCAAAATAAATCCTACAACCCCTTTCCAATAATGTAAATAATAAACACAGCCAATCTAGTACGGAATTCAAAATTACCTTGTCAAATTTACTTAAACACACTTAAACAAATAAAGATATACAAATAAAAAAAATAAAGGTTTGTTTCAAAATAAACTTTTCATTCTCAGTTTTTCCAGACTTAAATAAACAGCAAAATCAACAGTTCAGTTAGGGAAACAAACCCAAAATAGTCCATATAAAATAAATGAACAAAATATGTAAAGTTCGTTGCAGGCCTGTTTCAATGCTGGCGGTCGGAGTGGCATTAAAACCCAGTTGCCCCTTCGCCCGGAGAGCAAATAATAAATTATTTACTCTTACCAGAGCCCAGGGAACATGTCAGAAGCGGAAATACAGTTCAGGAGTGAATAGAGGAAAGTCAGAAGTGTGATGTCGCGTCCAACTCTCATTAAGGTATCCAGATTTCTCTCTCTCATACCAACTTTCACCCCGGTCTCTCACCTTCACTCCTCCGCCCCCTTTATATCCCTTCCGGGAGATCTCTTCCCGGTCACCACTCCCCTCACAACACAAGACTTTTAAAATTAAATATTGATACAAGTTATGAAACAACATTTCCATCATACCAAAAGCAAATAAACAAAAAATAATATAATATTGAACTATTACTAAACAAATAAATTAATCGACAACTGGATGTCAGCTTCTGATCAAACAAAGTGTTTTTGTAAATTTATAATTAGTGTAAATTTCTAATTAATCCGCATAGATTCCTATACATTGCTATAAATTCCTGGTAAGTTTTCAAAATTTCCCAGATTTTCCAGATGAAGTTGTACCAGACATTTTGGTCCATCTGCAACCCTAATCACCAGACATTTAAGCTTTAAATAAGTCACACAACAACAGCACAACAGATCAGGTACACTACAATTTAAGTTGGACTAAAGATACTATCCCCTAAACTAATCTGCATTAGTAAACAAAACGAATGCCAAATGATCATTCTGGAATATTAGAGATTTCTCTCACTCGTCTGGTTTCCATTCTTGTTTTGAAGTTTGACGCTCTACTTCGTGAGGTTGTTGGTTTTGTTTAGCTGGCATGTTTTTTTGTGTAGTTTGCGTTGTTTGTATAGATAAAGAAAGTCTGCGTGATGACTGCAATCAGCAGAAGAAAACACAGCAACACCAAACACACTGTAGCTGATCTGAAGCTTCTCATTCTCCCTGAATCACTTCCTGAAGAAGAAAAATTTAACATAACATGCATGAACCAAAAGTGTGAAAACAGAGTCATTACTGAATATTTTGTATGATGTAATGTACTCATGATTAATCTTAGTACCTGTGAGTTCAGAAGCGTTGCGGTCTGTGTTCTCTTCTCCAGAAATGCCTCTTATAACATCATTCGCATAGATATCATCAGTGGTTTGTCTTCCTCTTTTTTGGATTCTCCAAGTTGTTTCTTTTTCTATATTTTCATATCCACATTTATGTGCAGTAGCAGTGAATTCAGAAGACTGGATTCTCATTGCGCTGCAGTCTGTGATCTCTTCTCCAGAAATACCTCTTATGACATAATTCTCATAGATATCATCAGCGCTTCGTCTGCCTTCGTTTTGGATTCTCCAAGTTGTTTCTTTTTCTATATTTTCATATTCACAGTTATGTGCAGTACTTGTGAGTTCAGATGACTGGATCCTTGGTGCATTGCAGTGTGTGATGACTTGTCCACATTGTCCTCTTGTAATATCATTTTCATAGATATCATCGTTGATTTGTCTGTCCTTTCTGTCCATTTTGCAGGTTATATCTTTTTAGTTTCTGTTACACTTTCAGACAGATTCAGTGCCGTCAATGATACACTATTATATTTTCTCTTCTGGAGTGGACTTGGTCGTGGTCTTCAGCTGTCTGTGTTTTTGTGTGTGGAAAGTGCTTATGCTATAAATAACAAGTTTTGAGGAAATGTTAAAATGTAAAGCATTTATATGCATCTAGGAACTGCTTTTGTGGAAGTGTTTCTATGTTTGTATTTAAATGAATTGGAACTCATTGCATGAAGACTCATTTTTACATCGTTGCAAGTTTTTTTACATTTTTTTTCACCTCTTAAGTGTGTTTTAATATCTTGTTATGGATATTATGTTTCTTATTTGGTGAATAAATAACTAAAACAATCAAATATTTATATTTTATAAATATTTTATTCAAATATTTTTAAAAGGTATAACTCAAAAAATACCACAGACGTCATGTATACTTTTCGTTTCTTTCAAAGTTTGAAAAGACCATCAATATAATAGTCCATTCTTTCTAAATTATATAGTTGAATAGCTAAGTTATAGAGTTTTAGTAAGACAATTTAATGAAACAAATGTATAGTAAAGCATAAATATAAACATTTTGCTTTTCCACATATAATTTTTAAAATATTTTTACAAGCTGATATGCAGCTGAGCCTGGCAGAACAATATATCAGGACAATGCAGATATGATTTGGTGGAAGTCATGTGAAAAGCAGTGTTTACCATTTACAATATGTCTAAATTCACAATAATCATTAAACAATATTCAAGAATAACACATATAACTTAATCGTTTTTGTGAGATTCAGAAGTGTGCGTGTGAATATCTTTCAATCAGTTTCAAATTCCCCAAGCTAAACTCTTAGATGTTTGTCGTGATAATGTTTATTATCCACTTAGGTTGTTTGAGAAAGCCACCTGCTGATTTTCTATTTAAACATACTGTAGTGTTTGTTTTAAGAGAATGGCGAGTTGTTTGTGGATTGTTTCAGTTTAATTGTGGAATGAAGGTCTCAATATTCCAAAGAATACAACTGAATCATGAATACATGTGTGTGATCAACAAATGCAAAGTTTCTTGGTTGTATGCACAAGTTATGATACATTAAAATAAAAGATACAAAGGAACGATTTTATTAAAGTATCTACAAGAGGAACATATTGTCTTTGGAAAAGCTTAGATGGTATTTCCTTTTTTTTTTGTTTCTGTACGATGCATATTAATCAACCGTGAAGTTTACGGATCTAACCACAGAAACCACATTATCGCTGCTGTTGTAAAACCATCACAAAAGTGTAAGTTTATTTAATTTAATGTTTGCCTAATATAGAGTACTTTTGCTAAAGTAAAGTCAGATCATTGTTTCTACTTGTTAATTTTAAAATGATGCAGTCTAATTTCAATCAACCACTTACCCTAGTTAATCTTTGTGTGGATTGTTTTTACAGTGCATGTCATTTTAAATTCACATCAGAGAGTGTAGCCTTTGATTAGAGAAATATACTATATACTTTATTTATTGTACTTATTTATTCATTCATTCATTTTCTTTTCGGCTTAGTCCCTTTATTAATCCGGGGTGGCTACAGCGGAATGAACCGCCAACTTATCCAGCATTTGTTTTACGCAGCGGATGCCCTTCCAGCTGCAGTACTTATTTATAGCATTTTAAAATTAGAATCAATATCCAAAATCAGAAACAATATCCAATCCATGTCTGACTCATCATCTAAAGCAGTGTTTCCCAACCCTGTTCCTGAAAGCACACCAACAGTACACATTTTCAACCTGTCCCTAATCATACACACCTGAATCATCTCATCAGAACATTAGAAGAGACTCCAAACCAGTAACTCTTGTAACTTAACCTGTAACCTTAAAGGGATAGTTTATCCCAAAATTAATATATACTCATTATTTACTCACCCTCAAGTGATCCCAAAGCTTTGTAAGTTTCTTTCTTCTTTTAAACACACACAAAAATAATAATAATCTGAAGAAAGCAAAAAATAATAATAACAAGGTCACACTTTATTTTGATGGTCCGTTTGTTGAATTTAAGTTACATTGCAACTAATTCTCATTAGATTATAAGTAGACTGTTAGGTTGGGGTTAGGGTTGGGGTTAGGGGTAGGGTTAGTGTAAGTTGACATGTACTTGCAAAGTTTCTTATAGTGAGTTAAATGTCTGTTGAATGTCAGTATCAACAAATATTAAATAGACAGTCTACTAATATTCAAATGGACCATCAAAATAAAGTGTTACCAAAAATAATAATTGTAACTATTGACATCCATAGTAGGTAAAACAAATAGTATGGAAGTAAATTGTTACAGGTTTCCAACATTTTACTAAATAACTTATTTTGTGTCTTATTTATGTGTATTATTGTTGTGTCATCCCTTAAAAGATTCTAAACAACACTTTACTTTAAGAGATCACAGCGAACTCGATCATTCTTTACCAGTGTTTTCTATAGAGAAAGTAAATACATAATAAAGAAAGAAAAAAATACTGTACCAACAATAAGTTTTTTGCGAGATTTTCACTCTTGATTTTTAGTGTTTATCTATTTTCTGTGTCTCTGTCAACCTCTGTGAGGTTGATAACGTTGGTTAAATGCCGGCGTTTGTCTTCATTGTAGTTTGTGTTGTTTGTATTGATGAAAACACTATCTAACACTATCTAACACTTCTGCAGTCAGCAGAAGAAAACACAGCAGCACCAAGCATATGTGCTCTAGCTGCTGGTCTTTGCTGAATCACTTTCTGGAAGTGATTTGATTCTGTTTATTATGTACATATTTAACACAGCTAACATCAACCGAAAAGATGAAACCCAAGTCACAAATCTCAGTATCTGTGAGTTCAGTTGACTATTTTTGTTGCGTGGCATCCTGTTACAACACCATTTTCATAGATATCATCAGTGGTTTGTCCATCTTTACTGTGCATTTTGCTGCTTGTAACCTTTTTCAGTGTCATCAATATGCTGGGATTGTAGTTTCTCTGTTGGAGAGCACGATGTTGCGTTGCCCACATGTGTTTGTCTTTTAAAAGTGTATTTAAAGAGGAACTGTTTTGTGGAAAATGAAGTATGCATAAAAGTACCTCAGCTCAAAGAACACTATTTGTATTGGATTAAAATGTTTTATTGCCTCATTATTATTTTATTGCTAAAGAAATCCATCAATGAGTTTGTTTGTTTAAATTCTTTGAAAATTCATGAAGAGAACATACAAACTCCACAAAGAAATGCCAACTGACCCAGCCGAGGCTCAAACCAGCGACCTTCTTGCTGTGAGGTGATTTGTGATAAATGCCACAATAAAGACACACACACACAAACACAATCTCTAACTTGTTCCAGTTGGTTGTTTATGATGATCAGGTTTCATTTCCTAAAAGCATCTGATCTAATGTTAGGGCCTGTTTACCAAAAGCACCGTTACTTAAGTAGTACTTGAAAATCATCATAGAACTATGAGTTCTCTGGAGTAATCGTAAAAGCCTTAGGTGCATTGTAAGAAGATAAAATTATGAAGACAATCAGCTAACACAGCCTCATTGGGAAAATGTTTCCAGGGATACATTTTTAAGAACTGAGAACTATGTGCCTTGGACACCGTGGTTTGAGTCTGATATTGGATATTTCCAGAAGCCCAAACAAAACCCAAAACAGAGCAGTATGATGGCATAATAAAAACATGCGGCTGCGATGGCTTTTCTCTTCTAGTTTGCTTTTGAAAACACTATTAGTTTGGTCTAGGAAAGAGTTTGGGTCGGTCAGTTGATATTAAGCTGACATATTATTCATGATGACAAACTGACCGGCCTCTTTTACGCACATGGCAGGAATGTACACAGCAGCCTCTAGTGGATTTGCAAGAAATTACATGTATGAAAAATTGTATTTACAGTTTTCATGCCATTCTCTGTAACGTTATGAGTGACACTGACAATGGAAGTGAGGATCCAATCGCAGGTTTATCGGTGAAGTCAGGTAAGCAGTGGTCAACGCAGGTGCAAACAGATGTATACAGGAAATCCAGAATCATAGTCAATAGGCAGGCAGAAGGTCAGAGGCAGGCAGCAGACAGGGATATACAAATAACCAGGGCAAGGATCAAAACACGGCAAGACTAGACAAAGGAAACGCGTTGTAATGTCACTTTACTTTGTGTGTTTGTGCTGTTTAAATAGTCCAGGTAATCAGTCTGTGAGCAGCTTCAGATGTGTGTGTTTGCAATCACTGGTGACTAGGAGCAGGTGTGTGTGGGTGTTGCATGACTGAATATGTAGTCCAAGAACATGGCTGATTTGTAGTTCATGTGAATGTGTGTGTGTGTTTACCTCTGGGTGTTAGATCGCTGGTGATCGTGACAGTTCTCTAGTGGATTGTAGAAAACCAAATCTGCAACAAAACGTACTCCAATTTTCTGACAATTTTCTCAGTTTCGAAAATGTATCCCAGCATAAATAAAATGTATGTCTTTTTTTAATTAATTGATAAATGAAATTATTAAAAACAAAATAACAAGAGTATAAATACACATCTACTGAACAACTAAAAATAAAATAAAATATGCTTGAAAGAGTGTTAAAATTAGGAAAAAGGGAGTAAAAACTTGGAAACCATCCATGGATCTTTTATTTGTATCCTTGTGTTCTTTGACCATAATTAGTTGAGGTTTTTAGTCATTTTGAGCCACTGTCATTAGATGTGTGCTTTATATAGATTAGTCTTGATTGCTAATCCACATGAGATGACGATTATTGGGTTAAAACTTCAAGATATGACTGCATATTAGGTTATAATTCAGTGCTTTAGAAACAGAATGCGACTCAGTAGAATGTGCATCAGATTACATGCAAGTTTTGGAAATGCAAATGGAATTGTAAGCATTCATACACATACAGCAGAGTTAACTTTCTCTATATACTGTCTTTTCTTCTCACATCCAAGTTCTTTGCTCCATTGGACTTCAAAATGAACGAAGATGAGTTTATTCTCTTTATTTATCAGTTTACCACAGCATCAACTGAAACCATGAAAAATGAGTCATTATTTATCAAATCTTGCGTGATGGAATGTATTTAGGATTAATCTCAGTACCTGTGTGAGATCAGATGTCTCGTTGCGTCTCTACTGTGATCTCCTATTCTGATTGATTTTCATAGATATCAACAATGGTTTGTCCATGTATTCTTTCTTTTGCGGTATAATCGAGATAAGAGCATGCTAACGGTATATGTGTGTTATGTTCCTCATCTGTGTTTTTGTGGCAAGCAGTTATGCAAAAAGGAACTGTCGTTATATAGAAATGTTGAAGTATTTATAGACAAAGGAACTTCAAAGTAAAATGACAATTGGTTTTTGTGCGAGATTCAATGATTATAATAATAATAACACTTAATTATTATGTTCCTGTTTATTTAAATTTCTTTGGGATTTGTCCATTTTGAGTCATGTTAGTCTGTTTGATGCTATATTGGTTGACCTAGCCCAACACTATGCACGACTGACAATGATCATGTGATAATCTTCGAATGTAGTACATCCATGGATATTATGTTTATTTGTGAATTATGTTCCAATTTCAACAGTTTGCAGTACATCCTCAGACCGTACAATAGTTGAGTTTTGCATATACTGTAAGAGGATTAATCACACCAGCCTGCAACATTGCATCTTGATCATAATGCTAGCACCTAAATGCCTTTTTAATGTTTGATTTTAGTGAGACTTCTTTTAAGTGCTGGAGTAAAGCTCAATGACTGGCAGAGATGGCAAAAGTACACATATCCTTTACCCAAGTACCGTAAGTACAGACTACACAGGCTACAGACTACAAAGACTCTGGTAAAAGTTGAAGTACTGACTACACTTTTGTACTCAGGTAAAAGTAGACAAGTAAAAAGTTTTCATTACCACTACCTCTTTTAGTTTAACAGTGGTAACTACACCACACATCATATGTACATCTATACAAAATAACTTACATTTCAAATGTATGTAAAAATTTTGTTGCCAATTTTCAGCTGCAATGTAGCCAAGCAACATTGTTCTACAATATTTTCCAACAACACTGCTCGAAAAGTTTCCCTCTGTAGTATCACCTGGACACAAAACTAACTTTACGGCTGTTAAGAACAACAGCCGCCATACTCGTTCATATACTCGAAAACATAATTCTGTAAGCCTATATTTTTATAACTAATAAATGTCTTAAATTGAACACTTCAATTGGTCCAAACATATTTCTTTTTTTTTTCTTTTTTCTTTTTTCTTTTTCTCACGTGATAAATTCCTGATCCTTTGCATTATTTTTTTTAATCATCCAGTATAAATACTTGTAATGTTCTAAAATGTTTATTAACAATCTGTCTATAACAGTCTATTCAACAAAATTAAATGCAGACTACAGTGTATGTAAATACATGTTAAAACTACAAAAATCATTGGAAACAAAGGACATAAATCTCAATGCATAACGTATTCATATAGTATTTAACTACTTTAATAACTGCACAAATGTTGACAAAAAAGCACTTGATCTTTATTTTTTTATTTATTTTATTTTTGTGTCTGTGTGTATTAAATTGAAAGATGAGAGAAGTACAGTACAGCATGGTCTGAAGTGGACAAAAGACTTTAACCCCATTTAAATGCCAGAAATTAGCTCAAATGTGTCTCTTGGTTACCTGTGATCCGATTTACCAAAACACATCTTATTACCTGGTATAATCATGACATCCATGCTAGCTATTCTTGCAGTGCCCATGGTAAGCTTAATATGCAAACAAATCGTGCATGATCGCATGATCAGAGTTTGAAGAATGCAGATGCACGTGCGAGCAGGCGTACAGTGACAAAAATAAAAGTAAAAGCATCAAAAAGGTGTTCAAATTGCGCATTGACAAGAAATAATATAGATCGCGCCACAAAGCATATTAAAACAAAGGACGAGCCCAAAACGTAAGGAGTAGAAAGTACAGATATTCGTAACACCTGTACACACATACACTACATACAATTTAGCTACCCACTGCACCACCGTGACGCTACTTAAGTACATGTGGACATGAATCTCACATATTATGGAAGGAAAAAGTCAGTTTCAAAAGTTGATTATGGTTGGATGGAAACATACTTTGAGTCTGTAATTTTGCATATCAGACTGAACTGATTAGAAGAAATTAGAAAGAAAATGTGCAGCAGTTGGAGATCCATGAGGATCAGGAATGAGAAACACTGCTTTACATGTAAGTCAGTTATCACTTAAGTTTTATATGAGTTGTGAAATATTCATCTCACAGATCCATTGAAATGTTCTGTCACATGGGACATCAACCCACCCTGATAAAAAAGGCATTTCTGTCACTTTATCAGCAGATGCAACACAGTTCTCACTTGTGCCTCCGTTTGGTTCTTTACTTTCAGGTGCCCAGAAGCTCAAACTACAAATCAGAATCAGATGTTTAGTTCTGCTTTCTGCATGTTATGATAATGACTATGAAAACCATTTATTAAATAATAATTAGTTCAGTTTGGTGATTTCTCACCTAGTGTTCAATGTGCTGCCATCAACCCATCTCCATATACCCTCAGTGACTCTGTCATTCAGACCAATCCAGACTGCCGCGACACCAGACATTCTCTTTAAAAAATCCTGAACACAAGAGACAGTAGCAGATTAATATCAGAAACTGATCATTGATCATCTCTCACTCAGCTGCTAAACACAAAACAAACACAGTCTCCAACTCACTTGTTCCTCTCGGTTGTTAATGATGATCAGATCTGCTCCTCTCGCTATACAGTCACTTCTGCTCTCATTCAGTTTCTTTGTTATATTGGACTTGTAGTAAAAACTGGACTGAAAATAAGTCCATCCATCTGTTAACAGAACAAGTAGAGCTTTTTATTCACATTTACACTCAACTACCAGAAACTGGTAGATAGTACTCAGTCATGAAATATGTTAAGAGCTATATATAAGTGTATGCTAAAATACATTACAGCCTTCTCCAGCATGTTCATGTCTTTATAGAAAATTATAACATAGATTAAAACAAACTTTACCAGCAGTCTGAATTTTTTTCAGCTGATTCAGAAGATTTTCCTTCTTCCGTTTTAGCTGAGCTGTCTCATTCAAGAGATTTGTGTTGTTTTGTATTAACTGATTTCTCTCTTCTCTGAGGTTGCTATTGTTGGTTAGTAGGTTGTCTCTGTCTGCTCTGAGTTTCGTGATGTTGGTTAGTAGCTTAGCTCTGTCTTCTGTCATGTTGGTGATGTTGAATAGTAGATTGCCTCTGTCTTCTGTGAGGTTGGTGATGTTGGTTAGTAACTGACGTCTCTGTTCAGTGTAGTTTGTGTTGTTTGTATAGATGAGGACACTCAGCACTATGACTGCAGTCAGCAGAAGAAAGCACAGCAACACCAAACACAGTGGAACCACTCTGGAGCTTTTGCTTTTGACAGAATTGCTTCCTAAAGATGGCAAACAATACAACATCTTTTTTTTATTTAAAGCGTCATGAAACCCCCCTCTTTCAGGTCAAGTCTATCTCAGAATTTTTTCCAAAAATGCTTAATGATGGGCGTGGAGCACTGTGAGCAAAAGAGGAGTGGGCGTGGCAAGCAGAGTAGGGGAAAAAGAGGGGAGCGAACAACTGTCACAAAATGAGACCCAAACCGTGAGGAGACCCATGATTTTATAATGTACAAAGTTAAACAGCAAAAAAATAAAAAGTAAATGATTTATACTATATAGGTTATTTGTAATTTCATAAACACATAACCACAATTTGTTATATCATCATAAAGATAATCATGTTTATATAAACACTATAAATGAGAAGGACTTCTTGCCTCCTTAATCCCAGGGTCTGAATGCAGACACAGAGGAGCAGTGCAGCAGGTCTCTCGCCCTATCTATTTTTACCATTAGCCCTACCGGTAATCTGTACACAGCAGCATGAATAGGCGATGTGTCTGAATGGTAATGAACTCAACTGATAAAAGAGAAAGTCTGCCATTCTCCAATTCTCGTACAGCTCTCTTGACAAAAATGCTTGCTGCAAACCAACAGCTTTGCTGTATCAGCCCTGACAGCATCACAGGGAAAAACATGCACCAAACACCATGGATCATGGAAACAAACACATACTACCCTTTATGAACGGCTAAAACATCGTGCCGTGCGCGGACGAGGTCTCACAGCTTGGCAGGTCTACCTTGCCTTCAGAAAGCATGTGCTCTCATGAATAATTAAGAAGCAGGGTTTTCCCATAGGATAAGAAAACTCAGCTATGAATAATAATAAGAAACCAACACGTCATCTGCGTTACATCAATGATTTTGATCCTGCCCCAAAAATTATGTTAAACCTGGAAGATGAAATTTGCTCACAAAAGATCAAAATTATCCAGTTTACCCTACAATTAAAGATGACGGGTGCTAACGGTGTCCTAACTGATGCTCAATACACACAAATCTGTTAAAATCTTAAAGTACTCGAGGGTTTCTTGAACCTTTAAAGTTTATTTCAACTGCGTGAAGTAAATGTATGTGTTACCTGTATGTTGAGGTGTTTGAGTTTCTGATATTTGAGCGTCAAAGTCCTGTATATTATTGCCATGCTTCATGTTTCTTACAGCCTCTGCAGTGATGTAGATATCTACTGTCTTCTCTATTCTGTCATCTGATTCCATCGATGAACCTTTGTCCCTACTATCATTCACAACCCCAGACATTTCCAGTACAGTTTAAATGACTACCGCGTTTTAACTATGAATCCAAAATCTGAAGTATTTGTAAAAGCTTATAAGTAATGAGCAGTGAGATGGTTGTTTTGTTCTCCTGATGTCTTTGTGTGTCTGTAGTAGTAGTTCTTGCATTTATGTACAAAAGGAACTTGCATGTAATAGGAAGTTAGAATGTCACTATGTCCTCTTACGTTACTAAATGTTGACCTATAAAATAATGGCAGATTTTATTTGCAAGCTTATTAAAAATTTTCAGCTCAAGAAATGTATTATTATTATTATTCATTCATTCATTTTCTTTTCGGCTTAGTCCCTTTATTAATCCGGGGTCGCCACAGCGGAATGAACCGCCAACTTATCCAGCATTTGTTTTACGCAGCAGATGCCCTTCCAGCCACAACCCATCTCTGGGAAACACATCCATACATTCTCATTCACACACATACACTACGGACAATTTAGCTTACCCAATTCACCTGTACCCCATGTCTTTGGACTGTGGGGGAAACCGGAGCACCCGGAGGAAACCCACGCAACCACGGGGAGAACATGCAAACTCCACACAGAAATGCCAACTGACCCGGCTGGGGATCGAACCAGCGACCTTCTTGCTGTGAGGCGAACGTGCTAACCACTCGGCCACCGTGGCGCCCATTATTATTATTATTATTATTATTATTATTAT
>CAIGQQ010030612.1:2332131-2384631 GCA_903798035.1 Danio albolineatus
ATTATTATTATTATTATTATTATTATTATTATTATTATTATTATTATTATTATTATTATTGTCTCTAAAATTATATCCATGTTATAACAACGTTTAACTAGATGAGTTCTGCTGCTGCATTTACCAGATCTGCCTCCTGTTGCCTAAAATCCCGCATGCAACTTTGGATGAGTGACCTGGTTCACATAGCCCCGTCCATCCCACACAAAAATCACTTTTATAAGTGGTTTAAACATAGTTTTGTGGCCACAGTGTATCAATATTGCCAGCCAAATTCTATATTTTATAATCACACTTGATAAAACACTGCAGAAACACTTTGATTAACATTCTGCCTTTTTACATGTCATCAGAGGGGGGAAATCCCACCCATTAGTGACAATCTGTTCCTCATTAGCATAAACAGCCCTGAGTGAGAAGCAGCCGTCCACCACTAGAGTTTTCACCTGCTAAAGATAATATCAGTGACTGAAAGGATTATAAATGTGGAATTTTAGGATACACAAATAAACGCTGTAGTCTCCATAGACAACATATTATTTATGTTATTATTGATTATTTAAAGAGACACACACACACACATATAAATGGCCATCAGATTTTTGTTCATTTATGTTTTTATTTATTTATTTAGAAGAGGGTTCTCGTCTTACTTCTTTTTCGTCCCCGGCTGATTACATGCTTGATTTATAGACAGCACTTTAACAATGTATCTAACTTTAGAAGAGGTGAGAAACCAATTTTTAGTGGACTATTCCTGATTTTAATCACCATTTATTTATTTGCATAATGTAACAAATAATGTTATAAATGCTGTGAGGTGAGTTGGAAGGATTTTTTTATCATTATCTGAAAAAAATACTTTGAAAACTTCTCATTCCATTGTCAGAGGATCAAGCACAGAAGACTCACATTATGATTTGGGGGAAGCAAATGCTCTTAATTACTCTGTTATTCAATTGCTCAATGGCACGTGATTCACGGGTTCATTTAAATCAAACAGATATTGAATGCACACAGTGTCAGACATTCTTCTACATAAGAGAATGATTCTAACTACCAGCCTGTCAAGATTCTTCATCATGGTCGCTTTGTTCTGCGTCTTCAGAAAAGCCAAACTCAGCAGGCAAGCCAGCTAAAAACTATTATGTTGCTAAACTGTCAGGCAACTTTTCCCTCCCCTCTGTCATTTACTTTCCCTGCCTCTCTCAGAGCAATTTCTCCCACCTGAGGTTTTAATTGTCGGAGCAACTGAAGCGACGTGACAGAAGTCATTTTGTGGTCCATTATGTTTGTATGCAAAAGACAGGCCCAACAATTAGCTTGTCAGTGAAATACATTGTTCTACACTCCCAGTTGTTAAAGGTAATCTTCTTGAAAAATGCACTTTTTGCTTCCGTCATCAGCTTCATATGGGTTATGTGCCTCTTAAGGAGCTATATTCTATTGCAACTGTTAATCAAAATTTTTTAATAGAAAATATACTTACATAAGATTATTATAACTAAGAACTGTGTGTTTTAGCCTAGGTAAAAAGTATTTATTTAGATTTGTCATTTTGAGATACCTAGACATTATAGCCTCCCTATTAGCGAACTAAAGTCGCCTTTCCACTGCACAGGACAATCGGACACGACCGTCGGAATACACCCGTTTGTCGCAGCCGCACAGAATTTTCAGTTGTGTCGTGTACCATGGGAGAGAAGCTGATTCTCGCGATGTCTGAAATAAAGGAGTGCAAAAACAAGAGTCTTTTTTCCCCATGCGTTCACCATGATTGAATGAATGAATACTAGAAACTCATAGACCACTAAACATTATGGGGAGACAACATTAAAATAATAATATTTTTTATTACTCATTTATGAATAAAAATGTTGTTTTAATAATAACTTCTTTTCTGATTCAAAAATTAACTAAAAAAATACTACTTCTCATCTCGCGTGCATGGACCTGCATGGACAACACTGAATACATCACATCCGGCCGGCCGGTCTAGTCACAGTAGTTCAAATATTTTAATGGATCCGAATTTTCCGCATGCAGCGATGATCGGAACTCCACGCAGCTCCCGAACATCTCTTTATTGGAAATGAATAATTTCCAGTCTGTCGCTTGTCGTTTTTCGTGTGCAGTGGAAAGGCAGCTTATGTGGCTGCTTATAGGGCCCCACCGCCACTAGGGCCCCCTTTTATGACAGCTGTTTCGTGTGAAAGGTCATGTGATCAACAGGAAGCTCGCAGCATCTCATTTCTCATATTGGTTCTGTTTTCTCGCGGTTCGAGTTTGTTCTTTTAAGGTAATCTATGAGACTGGTCACCACAAAAAAAGTGAATCCGTGCACAGACACAGCCATGGTTTTTGCTTCATTGCCTACCCCACTATATACCTGATTTATTTAGCAAATTAGACCGTGAAAATAAACCGAATATAATGATAAATACATAATCTAATAGCACATTTATCGAAAATAGGCAATAACATACTAATAAACGTTGTCTACTTACATGATTTTTTTTGTTCCTGGTTTTACAGACCTGGTTCTATAAACTTAGCCAAAATCCATTTTACTGAAATGCAATACTGAAGTGCCTTTCACTGACATATTTTGCACAATGGTAATATTATTCCTGAGGCATGTTTATAAAAGTTCTGTCCTAATTTAATAAATCATAGTTTAATATAAGCTCTGGACCCTGCACCTCATAAATATTATTCTATAAGACACTAATTTTTTTATATATGTAAAAAATTCTTAATGTAAGGAACAGGGAAAGTGACTACACAGAATAATACAGTTGATGTCTGGGTTTTAACCTTAACCCAGTATTTTTTGCTTCCCTTGTTCTTTTTTTTTATATTCATATTTTTTATGTTTACTTTATATTATTTGCTTATTGATTTTATTATTTATGGATTAATCTTTGCATTCCTGCTAATTGTTTTGTTGTTTTGTTGAGTTTTTAAGAATGTGTGTTTTTTTTACCACGTAATGGATTTTTTACTTTTGGCTAATTATTATTCCGTGTCGTTTCATTGCAGGGTTTTTGCATTTGGAATTTATAAAAAGTATATATAAATAAATAACTCAACCTAGAGTCTTTTTAGAATCTTCAATCTGTTTGCCAGATTAAGAGAATATGTTTTAAACACTCCAGAAGGACGCAAAGCATGGAATCACTGGTTCCTTTATTAACGATTGTTTAATTCTTGATTTAGGAAGCTGGTAGTTGACAAAAACAGTGCTGTTTTAAAATGTCCAAATCATACAGACAGTTGTTGAATAAATCAGGCTTTACTTTTCTGTTTCATTGATTGCATTTACTGAGCGATAAAATCATTATGGGCTAGCAATGGCAATGCTCCACTATTTAGAGCAAGGGAGAGCCCCAACATTATTCTGCTTAGGGCCCCCAAATGTACAGGGCCAGCCCCTGGATACCTACTACACAAAATAATGCATTTTTTAAGGACTGCAAATTTGAATCTGACTTACTAAAATTCTAACAAACTGCCAATCAGAAGTTTTCATATTTTATTAGTGTTTTCTGTTCAAATGTTTTAATAATATGTTAAATATATGAAATTAAAACGTATGATTCAGCAAACACACATAAAGAAACGCACGTACATACATTTGTATTTCGGAATTTTTATGTAATGAAATCATTTTGCAGGATGTAATAAAAGGCCTAATGAAGTTGAAGTCTTGTGCTGTTATTTTATAAAATATAAAATTTCCAGAAGCGTGGTTTCCTCTTTTATGTGGTTTTTAAGTTAAATGCACAGTGAACCACAAAATGGAGGAAGTTCACTGTACTTCTGATTGCCAAAATAATCGTAAATGATAATAAATCCTTTAACCATTTGTGAACTGGAGCATTTCATTTCCTGGCCTGTTGAAATGTTTTATTTTGACTGACTAAAATGTGTAAAATCACATAATTTAACGTACACATAAATCCAGTAAGTTTTGATCACAGTTTAAAATAAATGTGCACACTTTCCTCAAACATTATTCAACATAGGCTCATTCTGAAAATATAGCCCTATATACACTTCTGGTCATCACGAATTATGTAGCCAGAGCTACGTATGGGTGCATTTCATCTTTAAAACGAACGCTATGGGGCGGTATGATTTTCTCACTTACCAAACAATGCTGTTTATATGTAGATTCCATAAATACAGTATTGTATTAGCATAAGATTGAATGTCATGAGCCGTGAACTGCAAAATAGCTGACGTTGGTATTGGCACTATGAATACTTTACCAAAGAGAGACTTTCGTTTCTCACGCACTATATTTCTGAAGGACAAAATGATCGAAAGAGGATTTGTGCACCTCTGTATTGTCACATCAATATACATTCAATGCAGGAAGTCAACCCAATAGTTTGAAGATCTGTTATATATTCCAAATTATACATTCAGTGTCCTTTCCCACAGTTTTTCCCTGTCAATCAATCTCAAATGCTGTCTATACAGAGCCAAAATTTAAAATGGCTCCTGCTTATTTTGCTACAATTTGATTGGCTGCTAACCCGGAGCGTGTATCAGGTCTTTGTCTGGGTTGACAAGAAGTCAGGCATGAAGGATATGACATCGTAATGAGTCACCGTTATCTCGGCCATTAGAAGGCCCGCACGCTGAAGTTTGAGTGACTGCTTTAGGAAGGCAGACGCTAACGGTCCGCGTGGATCCATCAAGCGCCTGCCATTGTTCGCCCGCATTAGAGGGGCAGCTTTCTAATGGTAATTGAGTTTGTTTCGTTTGCCGAAAGCAGGAAAAATGCCACCGGCTCCACTGATGAGGGTCCTTGATTAGGCCTCAGTGTTATTTCCCATTCTTTTTATACAAGCGGAGAGACCGCTCCACATAAGTGATGAGACAGGCTCTCTTCAGCAGGGCCCCGAGAGGGAGTCAGCCGCTCCCAGCGGGTCCCCGGTGCACACGTAATGTGGGAGCTTTATGCTGATGTGAAATGCCAAGGGTGCAGGCAGCCATCCATCATCATTACGACTGCGGCTTCTGTTTGGACTCAATGCAGAAGACACATTTTATTCCCCATATTAATTATTTTGAACTCTCATTGCAGTTTTAGTCGACTTTTTTCGATTAGTGTTGTTCAGATCAGATTTTAACAGAACAGATAACAACTTATCATATTTAATTCATATATTTTAATGGCACTTTATGTAGAATTCAGAAAACTTTCTATTAGCCAAACCATTGGCCAATAAGTACAGTAAATTGCAGTGAGCAACTTATTGCTTGCTTGCACTCGTGCAGATATAACATATTTAGAGCCCCAATTTTTTAATAATCTTTGAGTAGAAGTTAGGCGACACGGTGGCGCAGTAGGTAGTGCTGTCGCCTAACAGCAAGAAGGTCGCTGGTTCGAGCCTTGGCTGGGTCAGTTGGCATTTCTGTGTGGAGTTTGCATGTTCTCCCCGTATTCGATTGGGTTTCCTCTGGGTGCTATGGTTTCCCCCACAAGTCCAAAGACATGCAGTACAGGTGAATTGGGGAAGCTAAATTGTCCGTAGTGTATGTGTGTGAATGAGAATGCATGGATGTTTCCCAGAGATGGGTTGCGGCTGGAAGGGCATCCGCTGCGTAAAACAAATGCTGGATAACTTGGCGGTTCTTTCCGCGGTGGCTATGCCGGATTAATAAAGGGACTAAGCCGAAAAGAAAATGAATTAATGAATTAGTAGAAGTTAAAAGAAGTCAAAAACACCTTTGCACACATGAACTCTTCACTAAAATACCATTACTTTTCTCTCAGAATCAAAATAAATGGAGAAGAAAAAAGGCAGCAATGAGAAAACAGCAGTAATGAAACACAGTGATGTGGATGAGTTTGTACAAGCTCTACAATTCAGAAGCACATTGTTGATAGAGGTGTTAATACAAAATTGCAGTGTTGTGATTGAATGCTTGATTCTGATTGATCAATTATGACATTGCAAGGTATGTTTTTCCTAGATAACAACCGCTTAAACTGATAAAACAGGCTCACCTGGGTGTTACAAATCATCTTGACTATTAGTGAGTATATTCATATACATATTTATATGCCTATCTTTTCACGCTGCTGTTCTTGAGTCTTTGTCGCCATCTTTTGACTATATAATAGGTTAATGTAGGCTGCATTCAGCTGTTTTTCTCTCTGCAAGCTTTAAGTGTTAGTAAAGTATTCCATCTCAGCTCAATATTTTATGGCCAGTTGTTTACAGTTTTGGCAAGTAGCCCTGTAAAACAGTTTTTACCCACCACATACTGTATTGTATTTGCATTGTCATAGGGAGTCTATAGACGATGTACTGTAGAATGGCTGTTTTTGGCATTATCCTGAAAACTGTGGTAAATGTTTGACTGAATGCAAGAGAAGCTCTCAAATGTGTTTGTAAATGTTACATCTGTTTGATTTTCTTAGCAAAAATGTACAAAATTCCTCTTTAATAAATCATCTCACGGGCATTTGTGAACAACAAAGGGAGTCTGGGAAAGTCTTGTTATGATTGCATTGCATGGTGTGCACACATTGCCAATGTAAAAGTAATTAATACATAAAAAAATGTTACACATGGCATTCATAGCCCCTTTAACATTTGCATCACTTAACATAACTTTTGCTTGGTAGCTCGTTTGCATTACACTTGGAGTCCCATGATAAATAGTTTTTAAAAAGTCATATTCCTTTAAAATGGCTTTGTATCTCAAGTTTTCTGTTGCATTAAATGACAAGTATCCAGTCTGTGGAAGATAAATCCTGTTCCTGAGTAAGATTGTGAGAGTTACAGAGGGCAGATCTCATCTGGTCAAGAAAACCAGTTAGGTCTGACAGTAAACTGATAAACAAATTGTCCTTTAATGTCAGTAAAAAGGTCACTGTGTGTTCGTGCTGAAGAATATTGAGGAACTGATTTGCAGTGGTGAACTTTTTCCTATAAATTCAAATTATTAATCCTTTTTTTTTTTTTTTTGCAAATGTCAGATCTCTATTATCGCTCAAACCAATAACAGGATGTTTCTATTAATGAGTTAAATGCAATACAAAACAACCCAGAAACCCAGTCCAGAAACATGTTTTTATGGACTGCTTAGCATCATAATAAATCTGAGATAGTTGTACATTTCACAATAGTGCAATAAGATATTCCAGCACACAGTAGGGACACAATAGTATATAATGCAATGTTTAAGTCTCTTATTCCCTATAAAATACCAGCGTAAGACATATAACACTGAAGCATCACCAGGCTGCCTGACTCAGTTCTGCTGTTCTAGCCAAACTTCATTAGATGCGTGAAGTTGAAAGCAATATCAGTTGTCAGTGAAACAGCAGTGCCCCATAGACTACAGAAACTGAAACTGCAGGCTAAAAAGAGCAGATCTAGTGTCATATCTGCTTTAAACTATTAAAAGTCTCAGAGTGGCCCGCAGAGACCCACCCTTACACCAGAACACTATGCCAGCGTTTCCAGCCCACCTGCTTTTGCAGTTGTATTTGCAGTTGTACACATCTAGTTTTATTTTTATATCAAAATGTTGCTGTTATCAAACCTATGAAAGAATAAACAATGTTAAAAGCATTACAAACTATGTTAAAATGTCTTTGCATGATTTTAAAACTACAGTATGAGGAGTTCTTGGTCTTTTTCTTCAATTATTTCATCAGTTAATATACTTTTCTTTTCACTAAGGATGCATTACTTCTCATAACTGAAGATGCATATTTTTGACAATTTTTAAAAAATCATTTCTGTTTTGCCTGGGAAAAAAAAAACAGTTCTATACTGAATGTTGTTGGGGTAAAAAAGGTAGCACAATGGGTAAACTAGTTCATCCAAATAAATCTAAAAAGGCCATCAGTTGTAAATACGTAAAGGAATGAGGGATACTAGCAAACATAAATAGTCAAACTCAGGGGCGTTGCTAGACATAAAGCTCTACTGGGGCATACAAAAAATATATAAATAAATAAAAGTATTATTGTTATTATAGAATTATTATTCTAAATAAATAACAGAAATTTATCCTACAGTAAATGTAACTGGAAAACAACGTACAGACACAACTGAAGTGTAATGCTAAGATCATTTAAGAAATCTTTTGCATGAATAATAGTTTCATTTGAATTAAATTCTATAGACAATTCTATAGAAAACAGAAAAGAGGTTTTATAGAATTATCTGTTGTCTTGACACATGGCAGAGAACTAGGTTTATTAAGATTTACCTCCCTGACTCGTCGACCCTCCGTTCTGCTTCATACAAAAAAATCTGTCAGGAGGCATGCTTTAGTAATCATATTATTTAAAATTTAGTTTTATTGGCTTGCAAAACTCACTGCTTGCCGTCACCTCTGCATAAATGGCTCTTGTAACGCACACGACGCACAATGCATTAGCGATGTGAGCAGCAAGTACTTTTTTCACTGTGCATGTTATCAACCGGGACTTGCACTGGGAGATGAGCTGCACATATGAATAACGTCTTTATTCTGGGATCACCACTCTTAATAAATACACTTTGCATATGAAGTTAATTATATCTTAAAGCATTTACTTGGGCACTGGCGATTTTTACTCGGGCACGATGCCCCTGGTCAAACTAAATGTTTTAGCTGCCAATGTATTATTTACTTAGCATAAACATGAATGTTTAAAATGTCTGCAGTATATAATGTTTAAATATCAATATTATAAATTATTAAAGTAAAAAAAAAATAGGAAATAGTTTTATGAGATGATTGCTGAAAAAAAGTTTTAGGATTTACTGTAATTGTTAATGACTACCAAATAAATACTTATTATTAAATTGCCACTTCATCACAATTGTAAGATATAAACATAATGTACACCATACTTTAACTAAAAAAAGTCCATAACCAATTTGATCTTTAATGCATTTCCTTTTATGTTGATTCTACACTAATGTAAAGTGATTATTACAACATTTTTTTTGTCATTGAACTTTTTTATTTTTAACTTATATACCCCACACACAACATACAATTCACAATACAAAATCAACATTCAGACAAACTACAATAAAAATAATAACAACAAAACAACATTTCTAACATAAATATTAAATATAAAATAACACAAAATAATACAACAATTTTTCCTTTACATGCTCTCCAAATATTGTAAAAATCTACCCCATTTCTGATTGAAAGTATTAGTGGAGTACTGAAGTCTTGCCAACATTCGTTCATATGATGCAGTAGAAGTCATCAGCTCAAGCCAATCCTTAAAAGAGGGAGTATCTGAGTTCGTCCAATTTCACAGCACCAGTCCCGCAGCCTTAATACATCCCGGAATGACTAGCCCAGCCTGTGCCTTAGATATTCCATTCTGTAGTGTGGATGCATCACCCAGGAGACAAACTCTTGGTGAATAAGGTAAAGGTTGTCCCAGCCATTTCTCAAGGTTTTGAATAACTCTTGTCCAGAATGGAGCCACCAAATGACAGTTCCACATTAAAAAGCTGCCCACAGAATGACCATACTTCCAACAGTGGTTATTTTTCATTAATCCTAGCCTATGCAGTCTTACTGGGGTCCAGTAATATCGATTAATTACCTTGTAATGTATGAGTTTACTTCTAGCATCTCTCACAGGACCCCTCTACCAGAAGCTACAGCTTCCCATTCACCCTCTTCAAATTCCACCTCCAAATCTTCTCCCAAACTATTCTTAAATTATCACTTTTTCCATACATGTTGTTTGCAGCAATCTTATACACAAAAGATCTAGTTTGCACTGACTTTGACATATTTAGAAACCCTAATAAAACACTTACTTCTGCTCTTGCCTTATATCCCACGCATCTTATACTACTATGTAATTGTATATATTTCCAGAAATCCCCTTTACCTAATAATTTGTCTTTCAACTCCTGGAATGAATAAAATGCCCTCTATCCATATCATGTTTTCAGGTCTTTTTTACACCAATCCTTCCAGTACACCGTTCTTCTTTCCTTTCTCAACAGCAGGGTTATTCCATAATGAAGAATATCCTTGTTTATAATGGGACAAATTAAAAATCTTATGTCTCTTTTTTTCAGACCTACTGTGAGTGTTACAATATAGGGCTAACTTCCCCATCCACAATAAAATGTAAATATTTCTGAGATAAAGCCTTAATAATATTACAACATTTTTGATCTACATACTGTATGTACGTGTGGAAGTGAAAAGACAATGTGTTTATAAAAATATTCAAGTAACCACACAAAAACTGGCCTAAAACTCAGTCTGCACTAGTTTTATTAATGTTGTATCATAAATGACAGAGGAAATTTTGAATAATGCACAATCCGAAGAGTCCGTTTTCTTAGTGGCAAGACTGCGTGTGGTTACAGTTTGACTGGAGAGATGTTTCTGCTGACCTCAATTCAATCCCCATGCACAAATCCCAGGTGTCTTTGTGCTGTCAGATGCACACTAAATTGCTTTATCAAGTGGCCCCTTATGTATTTATGAATTCTGTGTGTGCATTGCGTGCCACGAACGAGGGCCTGCGCTTCTGTGAGGTAAATGAATAATAGACAGAGTGGAAGGGAAATATGTACGAGTTACACAAGCAGGCCTTGGGGTGGATGAGGGCGGATAAACTTCCCCTTCATCCTTCTTCTGACAAACCACCCTGGAGAGTCACCAAACATGCTGATTTGTTCGAACGCCACCATTTCTTATGGATAAGGACATATGGAAGGGAAAATTCATACATTTGCAATAGCTGCCATACACCCAGCGTAATTCGCACCGTGTTTATTTTTTCTTTGCTAGTTTCTTGCCTGTCACAGATATTATTGTCACATCCTGTTCTATGGAAATTGAGTAGCGAATGTGTTCGCGTGCTCATGGGTGTGCTGGTCTGAAAAGGAGGTGTCACTATTTTTAGGCAATTGAAAAAGATTTCGACATTGTCAAGTCAATGCAGCAGATTTTTGTTAGTTTATTTATTGTTTGTTCTTTAAAAAATGTGTTTTTGATAGGTATTTTAAAACGCTCATTTGCATTGCTTTTTACACACACAAGGATGTGCAGCAACACCGACATATCATTAAGTTTGCAAAATTAAAGGATTAAAATGTAAGCGATTATTATTATTTATTTTTTTACAGAAATTTAAAAACCGATACTTCCTACCACACCTTCTTCAACGACGGTCACACCAAACATGCTTTTAAGATGCAAAAATGCAAGACGCACCACACTGCTTGTCAACAAAATTTTCATGTTTGCCAGGCAATGACGGAATTAACTGTGAATTGTGTGTGAGTGTTGCTGTTGATGTTAGGCCCTTTTACACATGCAGACATTTCTGGAAAATTACCAGCAATTTTACGGAAAGGTCTGAATGTGTGAACAGGCCCTTTTTGAAAATACCGGTAAATTAGTTCCAACAATTTTCCGGAAAGAGAAGTTCTAACATTACGGGCAATTTTCCGGAATGCTAGTCTGTGTGAACGCAGAGGGAACATTGCCGGAAAAAGACGTCTACTCCAGCCAATCAGAACATTCAGACGTGTTCACATACGTGCTGTTTTTGAAAATAAAAGCCTTTGAATATTTTTCTCGACACATATAGCTGCTAGTTGTTGGTCAGATATCGTTTCTATGTTCCTTCTTTATGCCAACTGTGGAAAAAACTATCGATAAAATGCTTATGATAAATCGCTGTTTGTTTACCTTCAAGCTCTGCTTCAGTTGCTAGATGCGTGTGCACATGAAGTGCTGCGGTGAGTGCCAACACACACTTATACAGTATGTAGATCTTGATATGCGAAAGTGTTCCTCCATATGTTTTCATCGAAGATGTTCATAATACTTATCCATCCACAGAATTAGTAATGTAGTCAAATGTGTAAACATTTAGCTGCGATTCACGCTTCTGCCATTGGATGTCTCTAGGACAAAGCAGCTGCATGAATGCTAAAGCGTTAAATAAAAAGTGAGTCATCAACAAAAACCAGACCCCTTCTATGTACATAAACACAAGCGCAGTCGTTTAGAGCTCATTTCTGGTTAACGATGTCAGAATTTACAGATATTTTGGAATGGATGTATGAATGGTCTTTTCCGGAAAAATTCCGGAACGTCCTTGCCTGTGTGAACAGTACTTTTTTTTATTTACAGGTAAAGTAATTCCGGACTTCTTCATCTTGAAAAGTCCCGTAGTTGTCTTGATAACACAAACACTGCTGCCACATCAATGTAAACTCTGCCTCTGCTTTCATTTAATTGGAGAATGAAAAAGACCCAAGTGACATAGCATGCTTTTTCCGCTCAGAGTTGACTTTTTTTAACTGTGAGCGCACAACACGCAACAGCAAAAACGTGAGGCGCAGCTGGCAATTAAAACACGAGGCGTGCAGGGTGCATAAGCAGCGCGCAAAATGCTTGAGGCCATTAGTAAATCATTCAAAAGTTGCACATCTCAAAAAGCAAGTTTGGTGTGATAGGCCCGTAGTCTAGTTGCACGATTCAACCTTGTGCATTGTGCAGATCCATTTCCTAGCTAGTTAAGCTTTCAATATTTCCAATTACAAAGTCTGATATTTTAAGTGAAAATCCCCCATGGCGTTACCACAGCTTGCTCTTAAAGGGAATGGGAGATGAGACTCTGATTGGTTTATTAAATGTAACGTCAAAACACACAAATAACTCATTAGCAGAATAAAGACTTCCTTTTTAGACCATGCACTGGGCACGGTGATCGTTTTTCCCATTCTTAAAATAGCAAAAGTGGGTTCGGACATGCCCTAAGTGCACCTGCACTATGAGCTTTAGACCATGTGTTTAGATCGTTAAAATAGAGCCCAAAGTCTTTTCCCCTGTCATTTAAAAGACGCTTTCTTTGAAACGCCACCCTCCTGCGACGGAACATCACTTATTTTTCTTTCTCTCTTCGTCTCTCTGTCTTTTTCCCTTTGAGGGTTTTACACAATCCTCATTACAGAAAAGCCGACACACAGTCACACGCCGCTCTATCGGCATCGATTTCACTGGTCATTGATGAAGAGCCTTCCCTCAGGAGTCGTCAAACTTCACAACTGCGCTCTGAAGTCTTTGTTAGCGAGTTTCCACAAAGTGACACAGTGGAAAGAAATAAAAGTAGCCTGAAAATGAGAGGCCAGGTCTTGTTATGAAATATTGACAGTCTGACATTTGCTCTGTATGGTCTGTGTTTTCATTCTGCCTTCCGTTCCTCTTTAGATCCAAGGAGATGAATAAGACACACTTCCTCTTTTCTATTACTAGCATTCAATGCAGAGTGTTTTCATGTATATATTTATAGAACTATTTTGAGACTTGATCTTAAAAGAGACATTTCACCCAACATTCTGTCATCATTTTATTCCCACCTCTCCTTTTATATCTTTAGTTTAAAATACATGAGAAATTTGCTTATGGTATTGGAGTAATGCAAGTAAGTATACATTGGATACTTTTACATGATTTAAATGTTTTGCTCATTTATAATAAATATATATAATCCAAAAGCTGTAATATAATATAGTTGCAGTAATTACATAAAAATATTATTGCATATATTTTTACAAAATTTTTGTATTGTATATATATATATTCAAGTTTATTTTGATTCAGCCTGAATGAGCCTGTTATGGAGCTACTACTTTAAAGAGAATTAAAATTATGTACTTTTAATTATTGCAAATACATATTTTAATAAAAATTAGTATAATGTAATACAAAATGAATAGTAATAAGTATTGTTTATTTAAATTATTATTATGTACTTTATTCTTAAAAATAATTAGTATTGATATATTTACAAATTAATATATTCAGTTATTTATTTATAATTACATGTTACATTTTTCAATTTATATTTTATTATTTAAAACATATTATTAAATATAATTAATTAGTAAATATATTATTCAGTAAATATATTATTTATAGAATAGAATAGAATAGAATAGAATAGAATAGAATAGAATAGAATCTGAATAAGCCTCTATGCACATGACAAATACAGTTTAATTAACCTTTTCTTTATGATTTTCCTTATTTTATTACTCCTGCTGCATCTGAGGATATCTCCTTTCCTTGATGTGCAGAAAAATTTTAGTTTACAGTCAACGGGCCTCTGCATATGCTGCGTTTTCACTCATGTCTGCGGAAACAACTTTTCCCTTCCTCCATCCATCAATCACTAGATATGAGCTTGCTCTAAACTATTCATTTGAAAAAACAGAGCGAAATGCATGGCTGAAAAAAAAAGTGAGTAATGGGCAAACCCAAGCTGTCTGTCATTCTTAGCAGTACCTGTTTGACTCCACTCGTTTGAAAGATTCATGATTTCTGTATCCTTCAGCTTACTGGAAATTGGAAAATGTAACACCAGCACATAAGGGATTTTTTTTTTTTTTTTTATGTCCAAAGTGTCAGTGTTTTATTGAGCTGCCGGATGCAGGGGTTTTACTGAACCACTGTGTGAAACAAGGCCTGGGGAGATGGGCTAAATGTTTAAAGATCAAAGTTCTGTCCTTTTCACTGCATTTGAAGAGAAATGTGGCATACACTATGAATGATGGAGGCATTTGTATATAATGACCTCAGGCTGAATTGTTGCATATTGACTTCTAGACAGTGTGTGTTTAAAAGGTTGTTTTCCAAGTCAGAAGCATTACTTGTCATTTTGCATGGGTAGAAAAATTTCTCTTTTCATGTTTTATTAATATCTGTTTACATGTTAATGTTAGTAATTCTAACATGTCGATCATGCTGTCAGTTTTAATGTTTCTGCTGATAAAAACATTGCATGAAATCTACATCTACGTAGACAAAACATGTTTTTTCAACGTATTTTGAAAAAGTTTTACAAAATAATTTTTACACATAACCTCAAAAATGAACAAAAATGCTGCTTTCTGTATGCCAGAACAGTAGTTGACACTGTCGTTTTATTAGTAAACAGTAACTGTAAGAAAGTGATGACATGTTTGTGGCCACTCGGGCACTTTGTAAGTATAATTTACTTACTGCTGGCGTCTGTTTACACTTTGATTGTATAAATAATATAATTTCTCTCATTATCTTTTCTTTATTAACTTTGTTATTATCTTTTTTTATTTGTTCATAATTGTTGCGAGATGTATACTCTTGTGCTAAGTTTGTACACATTTACAAGAAGAAAAAAAAAAGAAAAGAAAGAAAAGAATAATTTACAATGTGTAGCCTATACATATTGTGAAGTAACTCCACACATGCTGATTAGACTTTAGTAAACACCTGAGCAGCAACAACATACTCACATACTTCACCAATGATGTGTGTTTTTTTCATTTTCGTGTCTTAGTGAAGTTTATTTATAAACTAATTTCGAGAGGAGCGCGTGCTTATGATTGACACGTCCGGCCCAGAGTCAAGCTAATGCACAATCCACCAGTCAGACGATTCCCATCTTAGTATAAATAACCAAAGCATCTTACCTTAGTCATCTTCGTCTTGAGGAATCCCCCCTTCCACCCCCTCTCCTCCCTTTTCCTCTATATGCAGCACGGTGGCCCAGTGGCTAGCACTGTTGCCTCACAGCAAGAATGCCTCTGGTTCGGGCCTCTACCCAGCCAGTTGACATTTCTGTGCGGAGTTCATGTCCTCCCCGTGCTCGTGTGGGTTTTCCCCGGGTCCTCCGTTTTCCTCACACAGTCCAAAACATGAGACATAAGTAAATTGACTTAAACAAATCAGCACCATACCCAAATTTCACCAGCAGCATACCCTCATAGCAATTTATAAGCAGCAGGAAGGCAGGGGGTTCTCGGGGTCTACCTGAGCTCAAACTCCCCTCTCACCCTGCAAACGGGAGGGAGTCCCAGACTCGAGGATCTTATGAGCTCAGGGCTCTCTCCAGAGACAGCATGCCAAACTAGCTTTATTATCAATCATCAGCTAAGTGTGAACTCTTGAATTGACACATACTATGCATGTTCATGGCGTCACCGATTTCGCATAATTTCGCTTGGTCCGTGTACACAGGGGCAACAATGGCTGTTTTCAAAAACTTCCATATTGAAACCCGGTTTTTGAATTGCTTTTCCAGCTTCTAAAACACTGTTGTAGTGTAAACACAGACAAAGCACATAACAATTTTGGATGTTTTGCCTGAAAACTTTGTCATGTAAACAGCCCTTTAGAATGATTTAAGGATCATGTTGACACTAAAGACTGGAATAATGGTTACTGTACTCTATAACATTTGCACATTAAAGCAACCACATTTTTTCAATATTGTATCCCAGAGAGACAATGTTCCTGTAGAGAAATTACTCGGTCCTGTTTCACTTCTTGCTTTTTACGTTAATGTGAAAGATGATTTCCTTCCTTCATTCACTTTAGCATTGGGTATTTCAAGTTCCGTATTTATTAAAATATAAAATTTTCTTTACTACAGAATTTAATTTCAAAGGTGTATTTAGGTGTGTTAGGCTCAGAAGGTGTACTGTATATAGAGTAGGACTCAGGTCAAGCTACTACCATTGGGAAGTTCACACTTGGATATTGCTTGATAATAATAGCAGGTTTAGCATGCTGTCCCAGGAGAGAACCCTGAGCTTAGAAATAATTGAGCCCAGGGCTCTCGTCTGGTCAATGAGCATGTAAAGGGGTATGAGATCAGGTAGTTCTCGAGAGCCCCCCCTGGTAAAGGAGGAAAGGGGTGGATGGGGGGATTCTTCACAAAACAAAGATGAGGGAGTAATGCTAGTTGGGCTATTTATAGTGAGTTTGGAATGATCCTACTGGTTTACTAATGATTAAAGATGAGAGACCAGCTGTAATCATTCATATCACATGCTCCTCTCAAAATTAGTTTGTGAAACTTCACTTATTGTGAAAAGCGCTATACAAATAAACTTGAATTGAACTGAACTTTTCAAAATTGAGGGCACATTTATATATGGTTCGTTTTTTAGATCATTTTGCCATTCATTTACAGTCCTGAAGAAACTTTTGAAAGCTTGTTTTATTGTTCTTGACAATCAAAACAATAATAGCGGACCACGTGACCATGCACATAGTGTTTCTTTACAAAGTGATATTGCCCCCTACTGACCTGGCATGCATGATGCAGTATTTGTAGTCATTTTAGTGGGGATCTGTAAAGTCAAAAATGAATAGGATAAACATAATCCTGTTGCAACACACTACACTCTTAAAACAAACGGTTCTATATAGAACCAAAAATGGTTCTATCGAGCGCTTCATATATGGAACCCCAAAAAGGTTCTATATAGAACCATTTTAAGGGTTCATTAAATAGAACCCCAAATGGTTCTTTGAATTCAAGTTAGATGGTTCTATTTAGAACCATTTAAGGGTTCTTTTTATTTATTATTGAATTATTGTTACTTATTAATGAGTAAAAAATAAAACCAATCCAGACAATTCAAATTGTTTAAATTTATTCAATTCATTATACAAAATATTTTTTTAAATATTTAAAATTGCACCTCTGCATACAGCAGATCTACCTTAACAGTTTAATGGCATTCAACACTGTAATTGTAATGACTTCACTTTTCTAAGCTTTTTTACTGTTTGAACAAATACAGTACTTAACTTTCACACATCTATAAAATGAAGAGAAATATATCACAATGCAGATAGAAACAATACACAAACAATCAAAACATAAATTAAATAACACTACAATTTCAAAAAGTTGATGGTACCTGCACGTATTGGTCATCACAACATCCATTTTTATACACAATTTAATAAAAAACATTACTAAAACATTGCAGAATGATTAGACAAAACACTGCGAACAGCCATTCCACAACCTGTAGCATGTCCATGTCTGTCAGCCTCTCTTATAAGGTAAATAGTTTTGTCCATGGTTGGCACAGTGGCTCACTGGTTAGAACTGTCACCTCACAGCAAGCAGGTCACTGGTTCGAGTCCCGACTGGGCCAGTTGTCATTTCTGTGTGGAGTTTGCAAGTTCTCCCAGTGTTCATGTGGGTTTCCTCTGGGTGCTCCGGTTGACCCCACAGTCCAAAAGCATGTGTACAGTATAGGTGAATTGGCCATAGTGAGTGAATGTGTGTAGATCTATGAGAGAGTATATGGGTTTCCAAGTGCTGGGTTGTGGCTGGAAAGGGCAGATTAGTTGGTGATGCACTCCACTGTGGTGCCTCTGATAAATGAGGAAGTTGAAGGATAGCGAGTGAGTGTTGTCCATTGTAATGCTGAAACTTCAAGCCTTGGTGGAATCAGGAGAGCTGCTGAATCCTGGATGGTGTAGGACCTTTGGATTTCTGTAAAACAATATTTTAATGTTGAGTACTTTTAACCAATTAACATAAGTCATCAAATAGAATTACAGTTATAATTAATACAATTAAAGTGTGTGTGAGTGTGTGTGTGTGTGTGTGTGTGTGTGTTTGGGGCAAATAGTATGTAATATAGGGAGTAGTTACCTTCTGCGGTTTCCTCTGCTGGTCCAATGAGACTGGAGTCATGGAGCACTTCCTTCTTTCCGTCCCTTTTTGGGCCATTTCTTTTAAAGATGTTTCTGTGTTCTTCACCAAGTTTTCTATGCAGCATCCTAAATGCAAAAAAAACATTTTGGTTACTTCACGTATAAGTTTCCAAATGACACATTTTTAGCAATACAAGTTTCTAAAAGTCATCACTATTGATCTTTGGCACACAATGTAACAGTGTTTACTCACAAGCTGTGGCACTCCAAGAAGAATAAACTGCTCCATTAGTTCTGCTAACCCCTCCATAATCTGTGCTCTGGAAAAGGGTGTTCATTCGGTTCTTGACTTATGAGTATCTGATGTCGCATTCCAGGTCCATCACAATCTGAGGTAGGAAGACAGCATTTTAGAGTGTGGAAATATGAATTTAAACCACAGAATTAATCTACCTTTGACATAAAATGTATTGAACTGAACTTGCCTTGTGTTAGGTTCCTCAGAGTACAGTTCACTTCCTTTTCATCCCATTAATTTGTTTCATTTGCGAGATGATTGATGAGCTCACCACTGAAATCCTTTCATTTTTAAATTTGTTTTGCAGACATTCCAACAAGGTATCCTGTAGGCAAATTTACACTTTTTTTAAACATATTTTCTTTGCAGGACTTTTTAATAAGCAATGACCTCAATATTAAAGTACAAACAGCAGCAATAAGTAATAGAACATTTTTGTGATAAATTTATTATTTCAGTACACAACAACCAAGTCTGACATATGCATGTTATAAAATACAATATTTACCAGGTGTCCTTGTTGATGATAATTGTGTCACAATTATGGATGTAACGCATGTCCTTCTTTAAGCTGGGATCTTTCCTCTTTCCTCAAAGCTACTTGTGTCCTGCAGCCCAGGTTACAATACAATGTTAAAGTCTTTTATAATATTCATTTCATAATACTTAATACAGTTTGTTTAGAATTAAAAGCAATAATACATACCGAGCACAAGATTTACAATGCAGTTCAGTGTCCAGGCTGTTTGAAGAAAAGAAAGATATACATTAAAATATGAATTTTAAACTTATTTAGCACAATATATACATATATGTAGCCTATATTTAACAAGGTTCAACATTTCACAATATATTTAGCCTGCATGTTTGTATGTCCTTCATAAATAACCCCTGATCTTTTATCTATGGATTATTAAAATATGTTTTGGCTTTAAAAGGTTTCAATAATACACTTCGCAAACATCACAATAGCGCGTGCATAGACTCGGGCGGGCGGGCGCGTGCATAGACTCGGGCGGGCGGGCGCGTGCATGGACTCGGGCGGGCACGAGCGCGGCATGCTCCCTTGCGGTTTTAATGCAGACTAGCCGGCGTGTACACTACTGTACAGAGTTTAGCCCGAGTTAAACTCGGCTAAACTCACACACGAACAAGCTGGAAGTACACATTTGTTCAAGGTTGGAGATAAAAACTGCACGAAAGCGGAAATCGGCTAATATGAAGTTACCATTAAAAGAACGTGCACGCGCTTCCTCGCTCCCTCTCGGAGCCGCCTTTGAATAACGCAGCTGTTTTATTGTTATTGATATTTTAATTAATACTGACAAACAAATAAAGCGAAACTGTAACTTATTTCGAACAAAAAGCAGAGCAAAGTCAGCTTGACACAGATTCCTGAAGCGAAGGCTGTCGACAGAGAACATCAGAAAGTTACAAGCACAGTATTGATCCATATTAACGTTACCCCTTATTCAGTCTGTCACCATATAAGACAAGGGAAGAGAAACATTACCCCGTAATACAAAATATTTAATTATTATAGTTTTAAAAGAGTAATAACGTACCTGAATGACGGAGCTGCAAAAGCGGAGTTCTCCTTTTCAAAAATTAACCGTCACTCTCCAGGCTCTTCACCACCTGTTCACCATCAGTCCACCAATGAATGACGTCACCAGAGGGCTTTTTCATGATTATTAGTTTAAAATAAATTATTAAACCATAACAACACACTGTACAGTCTGAATAACTGGTTATTTAATTAATTTCACAAAATAATTCGTCAAAAATTTTAAATATTAAATATTTATAAAATATTAGTTATATGGTAATGCACAAACCTGCATGAAACAAAAATCCCATCATACATTGATTAGGTTTTTGACCATAGCAGTCATTTTATTAGGTTTTGACTCAAAAAGCTTTGTCTCTCTGTGTTATAGCTTATTAATATTTATAATCTTTACTATATAATTATGTCATAAATCTCACATTATAGAACCATTTTAATCAAAAAGGTTCTTTGCACTCAAAGGGTTCTAAATAGAACCATTTTTTGGGTAAAAGGTTCTACTGGCCAAGTATAGAACCCCGGGGTTCTATATAGAACCTCAAGGAACCTTTTTTTTTAAGAGTGTAGAGATACTTTTACTTCAGTTGTATGTTAATCATTAATCTAAACTAGTCAACATTATGGCCACTCATAGTTGACCCTTTGATGGTTGGAGGGGTTTGATTAGAATTAATGAATTATTCACCCGTTTATGCCAAATCAAGTCTCTGACTTTAAATATAGCCTAACTTATTTGTAGGGTCAAAGTAAACTACCCATCTTCATCCAGGAGATTATTTGCATACAAGCGCCCACAGTCACGTATTGTGTACAGAAGTGATTGCATTCACGGCTCAGCTGGGCCTTTTTGTTTATTTAACTGATGCGCAGGTCGGTGCTGAGGAATACTGGCATAATCACTTTAAGGAGGATAAATCAAATATTCCGGATTAAATGAAAAACAAACACAACAGTGCCTCTTTGTAATGTGAGACAACAAGGTAGATTTGACGAGATATAATAAAGATGACTCGGAAAAGCCTCGTCTAAGTGGGCGTGATTAGATTTATTACCTCATTTGCATGGAGATGGTCACCGTTTGCCTATCAAGCAAAGACTCATGGGTTAGTAGAGAGGAACATGAAAATACCCGGATGAAATCATTTCAAGTCCAATTTAGGTGATTGTGCGTGATGTAATTTGTTTGGTTTTTTAGCTATCGCCTGTTATCGCCAATGCTAGCATGTTAACATAACAATAAAAATCAAGCCCATGATCTGAGGCTTGATTGCAGGTTAAAGGGGCTATATGTAAGACCTTTTAAATATTAATCACATTTATATTGCCAATGTGTAAACAGCTTGAAAAAAAAATGAGTTGTCAATGAAAGCCTGTTAAATGAAAATACTCAAAATATTACTTAAATATTGTTTGTTCAATCTACTTATTTGAAATAACACAATTCTTAAGGTTTTTAATCAATTAATTTATTTTATCTGCCCTACCTCACAAACACCTATCTAGGTTTTAAGAACAGCAAATAATAACTTGACTTCTAGTTGATCATTTGGTATCAGAAGTGGCTTATGTCATTGAAAGACAAAGGCCTGTAGATGCCTGTTATTTTACCTAAATAAAATATAATCATGCCTTGATTTTGAATTATTTAATTAGGACAGTAAGGTCTGACTTTGCTTTGACAAATGTCTTGTCACTCAACAGAAATAATGTACAGTATGGAATATAAAGTCATGGTGCAGAGGAAAAAGAACGTATATTATGTATGACTCCCATGAGCTTGTGTGACTGCATCCATACATCTCTGCAATAACTCAAATTACTTATTAATAAAGTCATCTGAAATTGCAAAGAAAGTGTTCTTGCAGGACTCCTAGAGTTCATAAAGATTCTATGGATTCATCTTCAATGCCTCCTCCATATTACCCTAGACATGCTCAATAAGGTTCATGTCTGGTGATTGGGCTAGCCAATCCTGGATCACCTTGACCTTCTTTGCTTTCAGGAACTTTGATGTGGAGGCTGAAGTATGAGAGGGAGCGTTATCCTGCTAAAGAATTTGCCCACTCTTGTGGTTTGTAATGTAAGGGGCATCACAAATGCATTGATATCTCAGGCTGATGATGTTGACATCCACTCTGCACATCTCTCCCACGCCCCATTACTGAATGTAACTCCCAACCATGATTTTGCTTTCATCAAACTTGACTGATTTCTGTGAGATTCTTGGGCACAACCTTGGGTCTTCTGCAGTATTTGTGATGATTGGGATGCAGTTCAACAGACAATTCATTGGAAAAATCTGCCTTTTACCACTTTTCCAAATGATTGAATAGTTATTATTTGTTGGGATCGACAACAATACTTTTGTCAGGTAGTGTATTTGTGTTGGAACAACATGATAGAATTGTGTAGATCCCAACATTTTTGCAGTTTGTTATATGAAATAGTGAGTTTTTTTAACCAGGAAATTCAACAAGATTTGACATTTACTCTTAATTTCCAGGATAAATAAGGTTGATGATGGCAGAAACGTGTCATGCAATTATAAAGGATAATTTGTTGTCTCACACTGCCAGATCTATAAATCTCAGTAAAATCTAAGATCTATACAATTCAGTAATCTCAAATATACACCACAATCAAGTTGTCATAACAGTACCATTTTAATTACCACATCTGTCAACATGATGACTGAATTGCACAGCTTGTTCAAAAATGATCATATGCTTTTTAACACCTGTTTTCTCATCACTGGCAATGTCTGATAAACATGAGGATATGATGTTGACTCATAATTACCACAGGCATAAAACACAGAAAAGACATGTTTGCAAAACTCAAAAATGCTTTAAAGCAGAATAATTACTAAAAATTACAGTAAATTTGTGTCACTGCCGTTTAATGGTGACCAAAATACTGATTTTAAAATGATCACTTATTTCACAAACACTATGAAAATCCATCCATGTTAGACACATATATTGCTTTTTGATGCTAAAATCTAGAATTGAAATTATGAAAGTTTGCATTTAAAGCAACGCTATCTCACAGCAATTTGTAACTTTTTATTTAGTGGCTAATTCATATGAATTCGTACGATGTAATTCGTACATTTCAGTACGATTTGCTCATCAGCCTATGACGCTTGTGATTAGGGGTGGGGTTGGGTGCCATGCCTCCTTTTTTAAATCATACATTTTCGTACGACTGAACTCGTACGAATTCGTACGAATTAGACACTAAACTGCCAAAACATAAAATACTTACGTTTTCTCGTGAGATCAGGCTGGTTTAAAGTAAAGGATGTATCATGCTCTTGTTTTGCCCAGTCTTACATTAATCTTGAGTATATATACAGTATAGTAGTACTGCATCTATCTTTTCTCCAAAAAGTCTTTAGTTTTTTCTACTTTGAAGACAAAGTTACAGCTTTCTGAATCTGGACAAAACAAATGTCTGAAGGTGTGCTTTGGGTGGAGCTACTTAGTCAACAGTGTGCAAGCGTGGCTTAGGGACTTATTACATCATGTAATATTGCTGTAAGTAAAATGGGGGAACAGTTTTGTTATGCTGACCCTTGATGCATAGAATCACAGAAGTGTTATTAAACTTGTTTGGTTCGGAGAGTGCGACACCGATGTGGTTACCAGCTGCTAAATTCAATTCTGAAATGGTTGTCAAAGGTGAAAACTTATTAGTGCTTTCAATAGGTTGCAGACATTTTATAACACAGATTTAATAGCAAAACTAAAAGCACTTGCACTTTGTAAAATGCACACCATTCTCTATGGAAAAAATAATTATCATTTTACACTTACTATTACAATGTGTGTTGTTTGCAACAGATACACACTGTTTAAGTAGCTAGAACGTTTACTATTGTTCTCTCTACTATTCTTCAGCACTTTACTTTCATGTAGTTGAGGAGAAGTTGATGAATTGATGTGTTATAAATCCAGCAGCTGGAATCTCTCTAATGCAGTGCAAAGTGCGTCATACACATGTCGCCATGGAAATATCTATATTTCGAGGAAAAGTGACAATAATTTATATAATTTATTTATACTTTATGATCTTGGTTATCTGACTATCACAATTGTGAATTAGTTATTAACCATATGGAAGAAATTTGGAAAAGTAATACTATGTGTTACATGCAAATGATTTTTTGAACTTTAACTCTGAATGCATGAAAAATCATTAGACGACCCTTTTAAGGGCTGAAGGAGTGCAGCTTAAGAGCACATACTTCATTTTACATTTAACTCTGGGAATGAAATGCTGACAGGACAATTTTTGTTGTGCAATACAGATGTCAATGACAAAGTGACAGACTGTTCTTTAACATTTCATGAAATTCTGCATTTATTAACTGTTTTTTTTTAGTGGCAGGCCGTAAGCAACGTGTACACGAAAACCCCGCTAGCTTGTACTGATTAATATTGCTGTCTGACTCAGAATGTGCATATTTTCGTTGAATTCATTACTTGTAGTGGTTTATGTAAGTAAAACTCTAACAGGGACCTCATGTCCTGAATTGAAATGTATAAACATGCTATTTCATTCATTTTGATAACGGTTGGTGAAAGGAGGAAAATATTTGAGAAATTGCACTGCCGTACTAGTAAATCTGCTCTCCCAGGTGGGTGGAAAACAGGGATGTTGCCAGAATATGGGTTAACTGTGGGGGGTGTTTGTCACAGAATCAACCTGCTCCCATCCAATTAGTTTTATTTATGTCCAATTATGTTAATTGCTGCTCCATGTGGCAAAAAATGTTGGTTTTCGAATGGAATCATGCATTACGCATCCATTGTTTAACCAATGGCACCTCCTGTAAAGATATTGCAATAAAACAGAATCAAACTGCCAGAAGCATTTTCCAGGAAATCATTTATAATTTAGCTGGCCTATTGTATTAATCATTTCAGGCAATACCCCTTGCAAGGTTTTCTTTTACAAACAGGCGCCCTGAAAATGATGTTAACAGATATTACGTCCTTGAGACCTGTGTGATTTGATTATTTCTGCAGAACTTAGAAGATATTTTGAAGGGTATTTTCTATTGACAATAGATTTAAGTCATTTTCAGCAGTGTAAAGCCATCTGCAAAAACAATAAAAACTAATTAGGAACACTTTGCGGACGTTTTGCTTTCTGTGGGGCTACAATGTTTGACCCTATGTGTTATTAGAAAATTAATGTAACATATTTTACTTTTGCCCTTTAAAACAGTTGGTTGCTACCTGCAAATTGCAGTATTTTGGTAAAAAAGAAGGAACCATATTTTCTTTTTTTTTCTTTTCCTTTTTTGTTGTTGCTGTACTTCATTTGCAGAGCAGATTCTTGCTAATGAGTCCCAATGGAAACACTTCAGCATATTTCTTTTGAGAAATATTTTCTAGCATACTTTAGCTGACTAAATCAAGTTTCATCTGGGCATAAAAATGTCATTCTCTGTCATGTGCTTGGTGGAATATTCAGATCATATTTATATGCGTTTACAAGGCAAGTTTGAATGAAAGCCCTGCAATTCTTAAGAAGTCATTGTGTGACATTTATAATATCTCGAGTGTGTGATTGGAATTAACCTGGATTCAAATCACACTCTGTATGTATCAGGCGCTGCTCTCTTTTGATTATGAGCATAAAATATGGAAAGAGTGTGTGAGAGAGAAAAGGATAAAAGAATGAGAATGTTACTGAAGATGCAACTACAAACAGAATCTAACCAAAGGAAATCAGATTTGTGTGTGAACCAGAGTGAATGAAAGAGAATACGTCAGATCAAATGCTTCTTTATCACTGTAGCATATCAATATTTGGAATAAAAAGCATATGCATTGGTTTTTTTTCTGTTTTTAAAAGTCTCTTTCTGTCTTGCTGTACTGCATAGTGAGTGGTGAGACAGAAACGTGGCAACTTTTAGGTTTTTTTTTCTTCCCTGCTAAAATACCAAATAACCATATATACTGTAAATCCACCATAGAACTTAATAAAAATCCTGTTGTTTTATTCATGAGGTCATGGCTAATTTGCTGATTCATCTGCATCACATCAAATTACAAAACTGTTTTCATATATGTAAAAAGACAACTGAAATGTAATTTTTGTTAAAATAAAATGGCAAATTGTGGTAAAAATGATGTCATCATTTAGAAAAAAAATATTTTCATGTATATCATTATTTTTCCTAATCTTAAAAATATGCAAAATAATTGTGATTTATATTATAATTATACTTTTAGATATTATACATTTTTATATATTATAAAAATATAATATGTTGCCTCACAGCAAGAAGGTCGCTAGTTCGAGCCTCAGCTGGGTCAGTTGGCATTTCTGTGTTTAGTTTGCATGTTCTCCCCGTGTTCGTGTAGGTTTCCTCCGGGTGCTCCGGTTTCCCCCACAAGTCTAAAGACCCTATGCCCTATAGGCGATTTGGGTAGGCTAAATTGTCCATAGAGTGTGTGTGTGTGTGAGTGAATGAGACTGCATGGGTGTTTCCCAGTACTGGGTAGCAGCTGGAAGGGTATCCGCTGTGTAAAACACATGCTGTATAAGTTGGCGGTTCATTCCGCTTTGGCGACCCCTGATTAATAACGGGACTAAGCCGGAAAAAAAAATGAATGAATGAATGAATGAATGAATGAATGAATGAATATATGAATGAATGAATAAATGAATATATTTATATTTTACAGAAGACAGACTCAATAAACAGAAGTGCGGTTTATTTATAAACTAACTTCGAGAGGATCACGTGCTTATGATTGAACACAGCTGGTACCACATCAGCTCTGCACATTGCTCCAATCAGACAAATCCTGACACATCATAAATTACCAGAGCTTTCTACTGCAGTCATCTTTGTTTTGAAGAATCCCCCCTTCCACCCCAAGTCCTCCCCTTCTCTTATAGGGCTGCATGGTGGCCCAGTGGTTAGCACTGTTGCCTCACAGCAAGAATGTCGCTGGTTCGGCCTCTCCTCGAGCCAGTCGGTGTTTCTGTGTGGTCCCCGTGTTCGCGTGGGTTTTCCCCGGGTTCTTCGGTTTCCTCCCACCGTCCAAAAAACATACAACATAAGTAAATTGACTACTTTTAAATAGCATCTTAAGCCAACCTACTCAGATATATCTCAGCACGTTCACAAGCGGGGGGAGTTTTCGAGACTCACCTGAGCTCAAACTCTCCTCTCGCCCTTTAAACGAGAGGGAGCCCCGGGCTCAAGGATATTCTGAGCTCAGGGCTCTCTCCCGGGACAGCATGCCAAATACGTTTTATTATCAATCATCAGCTAAGTGTGAACTCTTGAAAACAAATGAGTAAAGCCTGGCAGATTAATGGGAAATGGCTATCATTTAAACAATTGGAAAGGATTCAAATTGTTGATTAGTAACTGGGAAAACTGTAACATTTTAATGTCATTATGTGATTTTTTGTTCTAAACATGGCTGAAAGTATATATATTTTTTGTATATAAAATGCTGTTGAATGACATTATCGTAGATGTTTTCAGTGAATCATCTTAATAAAGTATGCCAGTCAAAATATTGAACACTTGGATATGTTTTTGTCATCTGTTTCTGTTCTTCTGCTTGGTTTAGTTCTGTTTAGTTTTCATAGTTACGTATATGACTTACAGTAGTCTTTTGTTATTTTTTAATTCTTGTTGGGTCCACAGTGATGCAGTAGGTTTTCCCCACAAATCCAAGTTCCCCACAAATGCTGTTGGTGAATTGGGTAAGCTAAATTATCTGTAGTGTATAAATGTGTAAATGAGTGTGTATGGATGTTTCCCAGTGATGGGTTGCAGCTGGGAGGGCATCCGCTGCGTAAAACATATGCTTAATAAGTTGACCCTGGATTAATAAAGGGAATAAGCCAAAAAGAAAATGAATGAACTAATGAATGAATGAATGAATGTGTGTATGTCCTGGTCCTTCATGGTTAAGGTTTGAGCGTTGGGCTAACTACCCACCTCGTAAAAATGATAGGTTATGAAACACTAACATGGTGCAGCTAAATATCAACTTCGATATAAACAGCACTGGGAGTACATACTGTAAGTATATTTTCTTGGTGTGTTCAGTTCATTGCAGTTTACTTTGTGTAATTATGAGCAATTCTGTGAAACGTAGTGTCTGATGTTGCTTTTTTTTCTTGGTGTGTTCAGTTCATTGCAGTTTACTTTGTGTAATTATGAACAATTCTGTGAAACGTAGTGTCTGATGTCACTATCAGAATTCTTGTGACTGAATTCAGGTCCTAATCTTACTCTAAGACGAAGCAGAGGAACTTTCAAGCAACAGCGAAAGAGAGAGAGAGAGAGAGAAAAAAAAAGTGTGTATGTGTGTGTAAGAGACGCTGATTTTATTTCCATTCATTTAGCTTCACCAGAACCCTCTGCAGGAGTGGAGAAGTAATGAGCCCTAAACGCTGGCTCTTCCTGATTTTATTTCATGTTATTTCATTTGATTTTATGCTATTTATTTCTCCCTCTCACCAGGGCACTATAGCGCTGCAAGTGCTCGCGGCTATGCTAAATTGCCAAATTACCATTCTGAAACAGCACAAACAGGGTATTAGCAATCAGGAGCTATTGCCACGTTGCCACCGCTCAAGCGTTTGAAAGGTGCCGAGTGCTGACTTCCGCTCGTGATTTGCACAGCATGTGGCATGACGATGGTCCTCGATTTAAATATTTAAAGGGCCTGAAGGGGAAAAAATAAAAAGATCCAGGATCAAAGTAGGTCTAAAGTCATGTAAAAGATTATGAAAAACAGATTACATCAGCAAGTGCAATATAACTTCAATCCACAAATTAAGCACATATAAAAAAAAACTTTCATTATTATTATTTAACCTTTTTTAACAGCATTCTAAGCATTGTTTATACATAGTAGCAGAAGATTTAGAACTCTTTAACTTATATTATGGGTGCCACGGTGGCGTAGTGAGTAGCACATTCGCCTCACAGCAAGAAAGTCGCTGGTTCGAGCCTCAGCTGGGTCAGTTGGCATTTCTGTGTGGAGTTTGCATGTTCTCCTTGTGGTTGCGGGGGTTTTCTCTGGGTGCTCCGGTTTCCCCCACAAGCCCAAAGACATGTGGTATAGGTGAATTGAGTAGGCTAAATTGTCCGTAGTTTATGTGTGTGAATGAGTGTGTGTGGATGTTTCCCAGAGATGGGTTGCAGCTGGAAGGCCATTCGCTGCGTAAAACAAATGCTGGATAAGTTGGCGGTTCATTCCACTGTGGCGACCCCAGATTAATGAAGGGACTGAGCCGAAAGAAAATGAATGAATGAATGAACATATTATGTGTGAAACATTTTTTAAGTATTAATTTTTTCATATGGAGAATGAGGTTATGAATTGCTCAGGTGTGAGTTTTTCACAGACTTCAACAGAGTTTAAAAATCTTGATGTTTCTCTGGGTCATGTCTTTCAAATCTGATCATTATTTTGCATTTTCTAATGGATTCAAGTCAGGTGATTGGCTGAGCTATTCTACAGCCTGATTATCTTTCTCTGAAAGCATTTAAGAGTTTCCTTGGTTGTGTTTTGGACTATTCTCATGCTGAAATATCCATGCTGGTTTCATCTTCATCATGCTGATAATGCAGATGTTGGACTGAAGCAGCTAATATTCATTTACAATGACGAAGGGCAGAGGGTTGCTGAATAACTACTGAGAGATCAGCTGCTGTCTGGGCTTTCACTACTTTTCTACACCTCCCTTTCTTAATGTGTTTAATACTTTTTCTCTGCTTCATTTCATTTTATTACTCATAACTTAATTTGTAAACTAATTAGATTTGAGCTTTTTTTGCATATATGGATTTCTTTGGTTGTTACCGATATCAGGGGAAAATCTCAACGGGATTGACACCTTTAGAAATGTTTTCTGAAAAAAAAAAAAAATAGCTGACATGTTTAATACTTATTTTCCCCGCTTTATTGTTTATATACTGTTGTAGTATTTATGAATATTTTTTAAATAACTTTTACATTTGTGGTTTTGCTGATGTCATTTACAGTAGATTTCAAATTGAGTTCTCTTTTGTTCATTTATTGTTTGATTCAGTTACTCTTTATGGAACTTAAAATGATCCTATTTTAGGTTTTATTGTAATTTTGATTTCAGCTTAATTCTAATTCTAAAAGTAGTTGTAAAATTTGGTTCTAATTACAAACAGCAGCAAAACTAATTATGCAAAATGCTAAAATTATGTGAAATAAGTCTAAATAATATTAAAGCTTTTTTTCCTCCACTATATACATGTATTATGACAAAATAATTTTGGTAAAAGTATGTGCCTTAGATAGTCGCAGTTATATCCCAAAGATCTTTATGATGCCTTCAAATGCTTTCTAAGTAGGCCATTGAGTTTTGAAACATGATTCTTATTTTGCTAAGCCCAATCAACCTTTTGACTTCTATCTATTTTATTCTGCTCCATCTCAAATTAATCCACAACTGATCTCACATCAGCAAAAAAGGCTGGAGAAATGCCAGTGCAGACCGCTTTAACTGATCTGTAGGCCAAGACAGATACCTGTAATTCTCCCACAAATAGCATCATATTGAACTTCCTTTGACAAATGTTCTGGAACGTTGTCTGAGGAATGAGTGTCGTTTTGGTAGTCCACCACTGTTGAGTGATTTCTTCAGCGAGGATGAAATCAAGTCCATTTGTTTTTCCTCTTGTTTAGGTTGCTCAATCATCGTAATGGTATTACGGACAGCAGAATTTACTGCTTGGATTCAGCGGGAGGTCTTCCCCACTGAAACAAAAGTTTAGGACTTGCTACTGAATCAATAAATCATCCGCACACAAACTAGCCCAACCGGGACATCCTTCATTGTTTGTGTGTGTGTATGTGGATGCTGTTGCGCGTTTAGTGTGGTGTGTATCGTGAATGGCTGATATTTGTTCAGCAACATGTTCTCAAGATCTGGACCTTCTTGATCTGAGCTTTTCCCAGCATCAATAATGCAGGTGTGTTGAATTATTCACTAATGGTCAGCATTCTCAAAATGGCAAACTGGGATTTTGTCACCTTCTTTGACTGGAGGAGACTGGTGGCCCTTTTTCCACCATTTCCACTTTTACTTTTTTTTTTCCTCCTACACAACACAACCAGACTTGGATAATGCATCCCTGGAGGATGCTGCTTAGTTGCTGTCACTCAAAACTTTTCCATGATTTCCACCAAGGCTTGGAAAGACTCAAACAGTCAACCAGTAATGGGTTTAGAGTGGAAGACACTCAGCAAATCTCCACATGGAGGACCACTTCTTCATTTCCTACTGACTTGTTTTTGCTTTGATGAGAATATAGACTGCATTTTGAAAAGTGCAGAGAGAAAATGTGATTTTTGTACCTTTATGAATGCATTCCAGCAACCCAATCTCAATAAAAAATATTTAGTGACTATAAAGATTTGTATAGAAATCAATTTTATGAATTTTTAGAAGGAAAAAGGGGTAAATTTATATGACCCCATAATCGTCATGAGAGAAGTGAGACCGTTTAATAATTTTCTCTGTTTTTACAAATAGTTTAGCCATTCAGCCAACTTATTTTACTTACATAATGGGAAATATATTAAACGATCAGCTAAACAATATTTAGCCTCACATCATGTTGCCTATTTTAATGTAATTGTATTTATTAATTTAGTTCATTTAATGCATTTTACTTGCCAATGTTGATGATCATTTAATGTTTAATGAAATCAGGGTTTACTTTTTATGAGATATAACATATATCTATATATTGATATCTATAGATATAAATTATATATTATTATTATTATTTATTTGTTTATATTTTGTAAATTATGAATTTTAGAATAAAATACTGATTATATGAAAAAATTCTAATATAAATACACTACTCCAGATGACAATAGGGACACATTTTATTGGATGAATAAAATGGTTTATTGACACACAAGGCATACCAGCATTTCTGATATATCTGAAAGTCTAGGGGGAATATTAGTTAATATATAATATTAATATAAACTGTTTTGTAACTACGAATGGCAATTTTATGATATGATTTGTATGCAGATGTACATTTTTAGAAGAAAAACAGGCAAGCACAAATCACCCAATAATTGTCACGAGACAATCTATTTTTTATCAGTTTTTACAAATAATCATGCCATTTAGCCAGCATAATTACCTTTATAATGGAAAATTCATAAATCAACTGAAATATTTTCTGAAAATTGAAATATCACATAGTCCTAAGTATTCAGAGCCTTTGCTCAGTATTTAGTAGAAGCATCTAATACAGCCATGGGTCTCTTTGCGACAGATGCAACAAGCGCGCCTGTATTTAGGATCCTCTGCTGTTCCTTTTGCAGAGCCTCTCCAGTTCAATCAGGTTGGATGGTAAACGTTGGTGGACAGCCATTTTTAGGTCTCTTCATAGATGCTCAGTTGGGTTTAAGTTAGGGCTCTAGTTAGGCCATTCAACTTGTTGTAAAGCCACTCCTTCATTATTTTAGCTGGATGATCAGAAGAAATGGAGTTAAATATATAAAAAAGAGTTAAATATATAAGTGTCATAGCAGGCGAATGAATACTTAGGACCATGTGATCTGATTCAGTTTTTCTTTATTAATAAATCTGTAAAAATGTTAACAATTCTATCTTTTTCTGTCAATATGGGATGCTCTGTGTACATTAATAAGGAAATAATTTAGCAAATGGCTGCAATATAACAAAGAGGAAAAAGTTAAGGGGGTCTGAATAATTTCCGTACCTACTGTAAGTCTGAAAGTCTAGGAGGAATATTAGTTAAAATATAATGTTAATATATAATATAAGCAAGAAGAACCAATGGATGCATTCATGCCTTCAAAGCCCTAACAAATGATAAGGAGTTCACTGTGAGTTGACGATAGCACTTTTGGATTCTTCTCAGACAGTGAAGATTTGTGACGTTTTCTCTCCTTTTGATTTCTTTCCTCTATGACTTTTCTACTCACACTTGGGTTCAAGTCTCATCGTCTGCCTGTCTTTGAACTATGCCAGTCGAATTTCAAAGAGTGTGCACTTCCCTTCTGATTGCAACAATTATCAGAAAGACCCCTAACCCCACCAGACTGGTCTGTCAAACCCATGGAAACACACATTAAATGTATAGAAATGTGCGTTGCTGGCGAGTGCTGTGTGCTCTGATTTTCAGTGGAAAGTGTTATTTGAAACATTTAGGAGCCATTTTCAGCTCCGGTCTATAGTATTGCGTAGCATTATTGTGTTGTATACAATAATTGAGCCTCATAAGCACTCAGCTCTAATGGTATATAAATGGATAGCTTTGTTTGAGTGGATGCTTTCCGCGCACAAACATGTCAGAAGATGGTCAGAATTAGGACTGTTTGTTTGTTTGCTCAGTCATTCATCGGGCACGGACAGCTTGTTGTGTCTGGCTAATTGGAAGTCTGTAGCAGAGAGCTCTTTGGTCTGATCAATAGCCATTCACCAAGCAATAACATAACTGGGGATTGTGGCTCTGCTCGTTTGAGATAGACCGATACAATCCACACATTTCTTGTGCTTATAGCACTGTCAGTATTAGTTTTACTTTTTTTTTTTTTCTAAGAAAACTGTACTCATGGTAATCATTGGGGGAAAATGTTGCATGCTTTTTTGTGTAAGAAAAATGACTTATTGACATAAAGATGTCTGTGTCCACTCATAGTTCAAATATAACGTATAATTTGCTTACCCTAAGGGCATCAAAGGGCATTTTTTTTAGTTAAACATTAAAGTGTAGGTGATAGAATAGGGGTTAATAAAATGCAAGTTAATGGCAACCAGAACTTTCACTGCAAAAAATGATTTTCTTACTTAGAGTTTTTGTCTTGTTTCTAGTCCAAATATGTAAACATCCTTAATCAAGGAGCAGTTTCTAGACAAGCAAAATATGTTGGCTTGTTTTCAGAAATAATAAGTAAAAATTAAGAGACTTTTTCTTAAATCTAGCTAAACAATCTGCCAAGGGAGTAAGTAAAATATTCTTTTTTTTACATATATTAAATGTTCTTATTATTTTTCTCACACCATAAGCAGATAATTTAGCCTGTTTAGGGGAAAAAAAAAGTCTGCCTTTTGACCAAATATTTCTTAAAACAAAAGAATATTTTTATTTTATTTTATTCTGTAGATATTTGGGCTACAAAAAAAACATAAGTAAAAAAGCATTTTTGCAGCGTTGAGAGTAAAAAGAAAAAGCCAAAAAACATGCAAAACCAAATAAATACCTGAAACTACTGGCTATACATTGTGATTTGTGTGATTTTGCTCTGGAAAAAGTGATCTGTACTCAGGATTTTTGTTGAGGTCTAATAAGTTGTAACTTCAGGTGTTCTGTGTGAACTGTGCTTGCTGGGAAAGCATTTATACCGTTTGTGCTTTTAAATAGTATCGCTAGTGTATTGGGAGTCTCTGTAACCCATAATGAATGGTGTTTGCAAAAGACAAACACTCTTGAATTGTTTTCCATCTCAAGCAGTTAGGTTGCTGTTCTGAATCAGAATCAGAATCAGTTTGCTCGTTTGACACATTTTACATTCTCTTGAAACTGGCCTGTTCTAATCAAATGTTTTCTCCTCCTGTCCTTCTCTTTCTCTCCCTCTGAACCTGTCTTTTCTTCCCTATTTTCCTTCCTTCCTTCCCTCCATCCTCTCCATCCTTCCCTCCCCATCATGCTCTGCGATTCCAGTGGCGGCAACAAAAAACAAAGTGAGAGGTGAGTCGGATCCTCCATCTTCCCTGCTGCTTGATAAATGGGAAGACACCGTTCCCAATAAGCTGAGCTGAGATAGCTGCCTTATCACTGCTATGAGCCAGGCAGGCAGTCCCACTGTCCTGTTCCTTCATACGCGCCCATTATTTTTGCTATTTACTACCCCTCTCCACCCTAGACCTCCTCGAACCACTCCCTCCCTCTCTTTGCTTTACTTTCTCTACCATCTTTTCTTCCTTGTCATCTTTTCCAACTAACAGAAAGCTTCTGAACTTTAGTGCTGCACCGAGCTTAGTCGCATGTAGTGACTTACAGCATGGCTAACCTTAAATTACTCCAAAACTATGATATGACCATTTCACTGTTTGTATCACTCCGCTTGTCTCTGTGTGTTTCCGACAGACTGGCAGTCTGTCTATTTCAGTGACTCTTTCTGTAGGTTACACTTTCATGCCCGTAGGTGGCAATAAGTGACCGACTTTATGAGTGAGACACTGAATAATTCATGCACAACACTGACTCATTCAGATGAGCGAGTCATTGAATCATTCATGCAATCAATTTGTTGAAAAATGTTGACTCATTTGTTCAAATGAGTGAGTCATTGAATCGCTCATTCAACAGTTTCATTGAAGAGCAAACCATACACCACTAGCATGTTACTCGGAAATTAAATTCTGTGACCTTCTTTAGCAGAGAAAAAATAAAGAAAAGAAGATGGCAATGTTGTGTCTAAAATGTAAGTTCTCACTATGAACATTTCATTGAACTTTTATGAAATCTAAAATGTCGCATTTGCAGGAGCTGAGCCATACAGTATGTAAGTAACACTAGCCACTTTCAAACAGTGATACTGGTAAATATTCGGAAAATTACCGAAACGACTTTACCGGTAAATTCAATAAAGCACTGTTCACAGTGCAAGGATATTCTGGAATTTTTCTGGAAAAGACTGTTCACACATCCATTGCAAAATACTGGTAAATTCTGCCATCATTAACCAGAAATGACCTCTAAATGGCTGCGCTTGTATTTGTTAACATTGAAGGGGTCGGTCAATGATGGGTTCACTTTCATTACTTTAGCATTCATGCAGCTGCTTTGTCCCAGAGACATCCAAAGGCAGAAGCCTGAACCGCAGCTAAATGTTCACACGTTTTACTACATTACAAATTCTGTGGATGGATAAGTATCATGAACAAGTTTGATGCAAACATATGTAGGAATACTTTCGCATGTCGAGATGCACATAAAATGTGTGTGTGCTGGCACTCACCGGCTGCTTCAATTGCACATACGTCAAGCAACCGAAGCGGAGCTTGTAGGTAAACAAACATGGCTTTATCATGAGCATTTTATCAATAATCTTTTACACAGTTGGCATTAAGAAGAACATAGAAACGTCATCTGACTAGCAAATAGCAGCTACATGTGTCTGGAAAAATATTCAAAGCCTGTTATTTTCATTAAAAAGCGCAGATGTGAATGTGTGCTCAGTGTTCTGACTGGATTGTATAGATGTCTCACGTCAGCGCATTCTAATCGCGAACATGCTCTTTCTGGCAATATTCCTTTTGCGTTCACACAGAGCAGCATTCCGGCAAATTACCGGATTACCAAATTACAATAATTGAACAGGAGGTCTGTACAATGTTTCTTTCATTTTTTCTCTCTTACAGACTAAAAATGTTGTACACACGCTATCTGTTTAGAATGAATTTCATTCTGTCTGATGTCAATAAATGTAGACCTAATCTCCTAATAAATATCACAAATAATAAATTCTTTCGTTTTCATCTCATTTTCAAGGGGGTCCTTGTTTACATACAGTAAATGGCAGATACAGCAGTTCAGTAATACAACGGCATCAATGCAGTAAACCATCAAAACAATAAAGTAAAGCCAAAAATGAGACAACACAATACATTTACCTTCACACACAAACACAAACTCTCAAAAGGTTGTCTAACGACACAACATTATGCATCTTTCACATCATTAGTGTTACAATAGTTATTCAAATACTGTACATTACAATAACCTTTTACTGGAATATAAATATTCATCCATATACAAAGAGAAATCAGAAACAAATACAGGTACTCTGTAAATAATTCAAAAGAGCATTTCTATTTATATAAAAGGAAGTTAGGGATCGAACGAATAGAAACTGGCGAATGAATATAAGCATAATGTGCTTTATATTTAAATGAAAATCTGCCACTCTAAATAAATTCTTTAAAGAAAGTGAGGGAGATTGAGGATAACAAAGTGAGAGATATTTGAGAAGACAAATTTATAATGCTGACTAGACAAGAATTTGTTTTGTTTTTATACAAATCTTATATCATGATTTCGAATCTCAAAAAACAAACACCACAGAGAAAAATTTATTAAAATGAGATCTGGATAATGTGTGAATATAAGTATATACAGTACATGGGTGTTGGAGATGTCAGGAGTGACCAACTATTTTAGGATGGCACACTGCAGTCAGTGCCTCACTTTGCTGCTGCCATTAAAAAGAAAAAAAAAAAAAAGCAACAACAATATGTTCCTCTACTGTTTATTTGTTGTATATTGCACATTTAGTGAAATGCACAAAGTACATAAAATAACCAATAGACTCATTCTGAAAACGTCATTTGAGGGCTTAATTTGTGCCGGCATCTCATTTTACAGATTCACCTTATCAACCGTCCTTCTTCCCCACCGCTGTTCACTTTCACCTTCTTCCGCGACTCCTCAACCCTCTTCACTTTCGTCCGTGACTCCCACATCCGCCTGTCCCGCTCTTCACTTTTATCCGCGACACCTCTCCATCCTCTGGTAACATGCCGGATCCTTTACCCTGATCTGTTCTGGGACCTCGCAATTCACAAATTAAGCATTGCGTAGCTCTATTTACACTTCTGGAGATTGTAAAGAGAGTTTGCAAAAAATGGGTTAGACAAAAATAGAAGCCAAAAAATAAAATAAGTAAATAGGTTAGGAATGTGGTCAAATCTGAAAACATGGTAAAAAACAGGCAAGCGCTTTTCTTTTTCTAGATTGCTTTTAAAACTGTCAGTTGGGCGTAGGGAATGGGCGGGTTAATCAGTACTTTAAACTGTAGGGGAACCGGATCACTCGGAGGAATTCCTCACAAACACAGTGAGAGCATGCAAACTCCACACAGAAATGCCAACTCTGACCCAGTCAGTGCTCCAACCAGAAACTTTCTTGCTGTGAGGCAATCGTGCTATACCCACTGCACCACCATGATGCCCTCAGTTAGTGTTGCATAATTCATTTTCAAGTAAGAATTGACAAAATTCTAATGTCCAAGATGTGTGGAATTCTCAACATAGTCAATATCTGTTACCACACAACCACAATAGCAACATACAAGACAGCAAAATCATGCCAACCACTAGCATGATGGTAGATTTAGCATGTTTAAGTATAAGAGGTCTCCACATTTCAGTGAAGAATGTTTCATTTTGTCCCATTTCTTCCTGCAAAGCAGAGGTTTATTAGGATTTTCTGTCCAATGCAACTCGGATAATGTTAGGCTGTGGTGCCATTGGATATTTACACAGGACAATTCCTCCCATGTGCACACCTTTTTCGATGTCACCTTGCATTTTTGTCACAGCAAGCAAAAGGAAGGTGCCTTTTTTGCCACCTACATTCAAAAAGCATATAGTCATTTTTGTGCTTCAACAGACAAAGCACATGAATACCAATCTGTACACAAAAGATTTTTTTTGAAATTTTAGTCATTTCTTTGTGTGCTTAGACTCTAAGCGTGTCTTGAAATGATTATTTATTGAAGAGACCAACACCACTGCAGCAATTTTAAGGACTCACCTCCGAGCCTGTGCTTGCATTGTGTCAAAGTATAAGGCATTTTTTATCATAGACGTCTGCTGTATAAAGAGCATTAAACTGACCCTGTGGTTTACGGCTGTATTCGTTTCACTTTATTGTGACAGTGCGTCCTTCAGAGCGCGGCCGTATAATTTCACAGTTTGCTGTTTGCCACATAGTTAGGCATTAAATTTAAAAGATACTTTCACTTAAGTGGTTCAGAGAGTAGCAGTGAAATATTTACAAGGGGAAGTTCACAGAGGTTATGTATGGCTTGGTAAGCCACAGGGAAGTGAGATTTCTTTGATTGCACACAAACAAATACTTGCACACACACACACAAAGAAATCAGTTCAAACAAATGCATTCAACTTCAGCAAAGTCAATGGATTCATGTGGAAAACACTTTACTGCCTTGGGGTAAACAAAATAAAGAATAATAATAATAAATACATAAAACAATAAATACTGTTTTTTGTCTCATGATTCACTTGTCACAGTTGGGAGCACAGTCAAAATTGCAAATATTAACTCACCTTAGTGTTACAAGTTAGTATTGAGTTTATGGGCTCTATTTTAATGATATAGTCGCAAAGTCTAAAGCACATGACGCATAAGCATTAAGGGCATGTCTGATTCCACTTTTGCTATTTTAAAGGACGGGAAAATACGCTTTGTGCCCTGGCACATGGTCTAACAGGGTTGGTTTATTCTCGTAATGAGTTATGGGTGTGTTTTGAGCAATAATGTGCATTAAAACAATCAGAATCTCATCTTCCATTCCCTGTAAGAGTCAGTTGCATCATGCCATGGGACATTTGCTATTTACATGGCAAAAAAACTGAACGCTTCACTAGGGAGAAAACAGTTGAACAAACCATCTGCAGCGCAAGAATAAAGAATGAGCCTCCTCCATTTGGCCTCTTTACTTTCTCTTTACTTTTACTCTTTACTTTACTCCTTTACTTTTGTGGATAAGGAAAGAGTGGAAACTTACTCCTCTAAAGACATCCATTAGCCTATATATTTAATTTGGTTTTTACGCCCAAAGATTTTTTTCAAAGCTATTTCTAAATTCAGTTCTATTTTCCAGCAAACAAATAAATAAACAGTAATAATGAAGTGTGCTCAAAAAACTGAGTTATATCCAAACACGCATCCTATTCTTATGCCCCCATATGATGATGCAAACATCTCCAAAACCTGACAGGGGGACAAATCTAAACTTGTTTTTATTAAAGCAACTACAAATATGCATATAATAGATAATACTGCTAATAATAATAACATTATACAAATGCAAATTGTCATGAATAAACTGAAAACTGTTTTTTATATTTGTAAAGATATTTGAGTATTGCTGCACATCCTGTGTGTATTAATGGTTGATGTGTAAACGTTTTGAACCTGCATGGGCTCATAACTAACATGCTCTGCGCTGGACTTTAGACCATGTTTCAGTTGGTCAATGTCACAGTCTATTTCAGTTCTTTAAAATAGCAACGTGCCAACAATGCGCCTTAACACACCTCCTTTATAGACCGGAACGCCCATGAGTTCACAAAGTGGCGTAAATGGATTTGCTCTTCAGTGTGGTGCAAAACGTGAAATTTAGGGTTGCGCTGGTCTGAAAATAGCAACAAATTGCACCAAGAATGTCTTGCGTCTTATTGCGCCGGATATGTGATAGAGCCCTATATTTCAAAATGTTTTGCTTCCCCCCAGTTCATTTTTAAAAAGAATGTATTTAACATAATGACAAAAAAACCATAACATTTCCCTTATCTTCTTTGTTTTGTTTTGTATATAAAAAGTGGCTTCCTATAGAAGGCTTGACTGTGTTGACAACAGCTTTGCCGTGTTTAGTTACTTGCTCTCCCAACACTGTACAAAAATGAAATCTTGCCTGGGCAATAGATCTGAATGTGACATTTGTTAGCTCTCCCAAAGGTCTGCCTCATTTTTCGAGGAAGAAAAACTATCACTGCAAATATTTGGAGTCAGGTAGATGAAATGAGGCCTCTGTGTACAGAATGAGTGAGACGCTATCAGCGACTGACTCCTCTAAACCACCTGCTCTCCTTATGAATAATGCACGAGACTACGTACTACGCACACACTCACCTCAGACGGCAATTTTACCTGCGTGCCATCTGCCTGCCGCGGGACCCTTCCCTGCTCCGGCGTCATCTTTGCATGCATGTGTGTATGTGGGTTTGGGTTTTCACAAGGCAAGTAACAGAGCTGTTTTTGTTGACGCCACTTTCATAGGCACAGCTCCTGTTCCTTTTTGTCACAGTAAATTACAGCATTAAAAAGGCAGAAAAAAAAAACAGACTTGCTACAGTTAAGAAACTGTGATTTGGATGTTTGTTTACAATGGCAAGAGCAGCTGCACACTGGTCTAATTGTGCAAATGGAAGTGGAACCGCTGAGGCCAGTTCATTTGTTGTTTGCTAATTGATTAGATTTCTCTAAATCAGAAATTGCAGTGTGTCTTTAAAACTTTTCATCTGCTGTGTCTGGGGGGTTTCATCCATGTTTTCTGTGTTTAATCACTTTGATTCACATGTCGTGCACAGAAAGCTCATTAGACACTTGCAATTAGTCTTATGACTGGTTAAAGGTGATGTGTGTAATTTAATAAGTTAAATAGTGTCTCTGTTCCCAGCTTAATATGCAGAAAAAGCTATTTAAAAATGAATTAACAGAAAGTTCGAACACACCAAGCCAATACATTTTCCATCCTCACTTTGTGTTTGACCGAGACATGGTAGAAAGAATGATTATTCAGCAAAATTATTATTTTTTCTATTTTATTTATCTTTGGTGCTGCGTTATTAATCTAATAAATGTGGCGTTGATTATAAATTCAAATTATTCAAATTGTGTGTGTGTGAATGTATTGGTTTAAAAATTGGTTAAATGCCTTTAAAAGGTGTTTTTCCAACCCAGGTTCAGTGGAAAGATGTGTCCAAGATTACATTAATTGGAACTGTTTTCACAAATCCACTAGAGGGCAGTGTGTACATTTTTGACAATCTTAAATTTGTTACTGGTGCACATTTTCTCGTACATACCATCTTTCAGTGACGTGCAGAGACCTTTTAAGGGGCAGGGGCTCAAATGGAAAAAAGGGCACTGTTTATTAAATAACAATAATAATTGTACTTTAATAAATAAAATATATTAAAGGATATTTCACCCTAAATTCACCATACTCACCCTTAAAAGGACAGTTCATTCAAAACTGAAAATTCTGTCATCATTTAGTCATCTTGTACTTGTTCCAAACCTATTTGACTTTTTTCTTCTGTTGAACAAAGTAATATTTTGAAGAAAGCAGAAACCTGTAACCATTGACTGTCATGGTATTTGTTTTTCCTGCTCTGGAAATCAATAATTTCAGGTTTACAGCTTTCTTTAAAATATCTGCTTTAATCTGTCAATCTTTAGTGTTCAACAAAATAAAGAAACAAAGATGTGCAACCACTTGAGGGGGAGTAAATGTTCATTTTTGGGTGACCTCTTTACTCTATTATTTTTGTTTAAGTTTTTTTTCTGTTGAACAAATATTGTGAATAATGTATTGATAACCCACTGATAACCCATTGATAACCCACTGATAACCCCTGACTTCCATAGCTAGCCTATATTTACTTGCTTTTATAGCTTCAATTAACATGATATATTCTGAATAAATGACTGAAAAAACGAGAGGGGAATATATTCACTATCCAGCTGTCATTTCTCCATTACATTAGCCTCAGCTAATAGCCTGTATGCCTATGATATTGCCCGGGCTAAACTTTAGCTAACTTAATACATGGAGGATGTTGAATTTGAGCCTCGGGTAGTCTATTGTTAACCGTTACTCACCTCCATACACTATAGATGAATGACGGATGAATTTACATCGGCGGTTCTGTCGATCGTAGCGCGCTGCCATTACGGAGGTCAGGTAACACCTGTTTTACGCACACTCCGTCTGCTGTGTGTGTATGAGCCAGACTGTAAGCTATGGCCCAGATGCAGTCCGTGTGTAGTGCGAATGCAGGCGTTAAGACACGTTACTCCGCTGACTTTTGAGGGCAGAGCAACAATGTAAATAGCGTCCTCATTAGGGCGTATGCCTCACAAGTGGTTTCACTTTTCAAATCGTCGGTTCGAGGCTCGCTTGGAGCGGGTAGACTAAAATCAAGATATACTTTAAAATGTAGTTTTTTTTTTATTGTTTGACAGGGAAAGTTGTCTTTAAATAGAACATGCATTAATTTATCCACATTTATTATATTATTATTTGTATTTAAAAAATAATTATTATCCCCAGGAAAAAGGGCACTTTCTCTCTAGGAGAAAAAAGGGCAGGGGCTCAAGCACCCAAAGCCCCCCCCTTTCAAAAATGTACATCAGGGCACATTTTTACCAATGAGCATGTTTTGGTTTCTTCAGCTCATTCTTGGAAGATATATTAGTCTGAATAGTTTGGGTGGATGTTGCCAGGTCATTCCACCAGAGAAGAACAGAGAGAGTGAATGTTTTGGAAAGTGTCTTTTTAGCTCACTGCGATTGAACAAAAAGGTATGGCATGGGTCCTCTACCAGATTGAAGGCCAGACATTCTGAATCACCTGCAAAGGCTTGGAAAGCCTTCATTGGGTAACACTTTCTACGAAGCTCCTACTTTTAATGAATTACAACTCTGTTTACGGTTATTTATGATTAAACGTAACAATTCTATGTATAAATATCTATAAAGACACAACAAACCTTATACTGTGTTATATTGACAGTTATAGCTACACTTATTATAGAGTGAATAATACATATTAGTGATGCATTTCATTTTTCAATATACATTACATGTTCGTTTTACATTGTACACTGATTTATAAGTAAATTAGTCAATCGTAATTGCATTTAGAAAGATGCTGTCTGCAATCTTAAAAAGTTGTTATGCTATAGTTACAGTTCCTACTACAGTTACTAACCTTTGTAATTGCATCGTTGATGGCTTTAAGTCATAAATATTAATAACACTAGATATTATTATTAGTATTATTATTGTTGTTGTTGTTTTTGTTTTGTTAGTAATATGTAGCTATAACTGTCATTACAATACAGTATAATGAGTGTTGTGTCTTTATATATGCATTTATAGAATGATTATAAATAATTATAAACAGAGTTATAATAATTATAAGCATGAGCTTCATAGAAAGTGCTGCCAAACATTGCAGTAATATAAAGTGACCTTGGATGAGTAGATATGCCACAAATTCCCACAGTTGGCTGTCAAACACCAGGTTTCCTGTCAAATATCATCACGCCATGCAATTATTTATTTATTTATTTTGTCCATTACGATAGACTATGTGAAATGAGTCATCATCCATTACTGTGCTCTAGTTGTTGAATGGTTCTTCATTAGGCAGCCATCATAGGACAGGTCATGCTACAGCACTGTGACCCACAGTACAGTTACACAAAGAATTTTAGAAGAATTGTCCGTAAGTGTGTATGGAAGCAATTACACAAAACGAATCTTAGATTCTTTTTACAAGCCCCCAAATTAGACAACAATATTCACATCAAGATTTAGTGAACAGAAGGCCATTCTGGTAGTGACAGGTGCAACACTAGCTAAAATGACAAAAATAAACTGACATGAGGGCATTGTTAAGAGTGATAATCCCGGTTTAGCACTGACAGAGTGTATTAAAATCAGCTGGGCCTTACTATTAATGTCTAATCGCTGTCTTTCATTCTCTGTGTCCCAAAGCTCTAATTAACTCCTCAAGCATTATCCTCGGCCCTAGGGAAAGACTTTAAGTTCTGAATGAAAGAATATCAAAGATTAGTACCTCAATTTTTGCCATTGCCCCTACTGGCATCCTTTGGGATGAAGTAGTGACACCCCACCAACGGTGGGAATGATACATATTATTCTTACCTTGACTCTATAATGTAACGGTAGCTACAACAACCGAAGTTTCAGTTCAATTGTGAAACACCGTTTTAAAAGCAGAGGTAAATTTTCAGGCTGTCAGTCTGAGACTGCATTGTCAGCACCTGGCAAAGCTTTCCAAATTGGCACCTGTTTATGCACTTCATGTCTGGCACACAGCAACCTGGGAACACACACTTGGCATCGTATCCACATGGATGTGCTTTTATTTGCTTGCTCTGTTTGGTAGATCTCAGACCTGAATTAGCCTGTTTGATTTGGTCTGAAATCCTGGCTCGTGATAAGGTTGAATTCAAGGGAGACATCTATATGACATGCTAGATTAAACCAAACTTTCAGGCATCTGTGGTGACAGAAATGCTCCATGTTTATGCCAGGATTTTGAGAGCTCTATTTGGGGTGTATCACGTGAGGTGATTTGCTGCAATTAGTTCTTGATCCATCATCAACTGATTCCACCATGCCTAGTGTTAGATCTTAACATGCAAGGTTTATGAAATTGTGTGCACCAAAAAGTAAACAATTTGTTTATCATTTGTGTGACCAACACGAGGGTGACTAAATAGGTAAATAAAACAACTGATCAAATGGATTTCTGTTGAAAGGATTTGATTTTGCCTCCAAAATTAACAATTAACAGTTTATGCCATACATGATGGACCTTTATTTTATTATATATCATGAAGTTGTGCCTCTCGAGAACAAGAGAATTCAGACAGTAAAACAATTTGGCTGTTGAAGTCAAACTCCATTTGTTTATAGGGAAATTGATTTTTCACGCCAACTTGAAGTTTGTTGAAAGCATCTGTTGTTTTAAATATGATCTTGTTTAACAGAAGAATTTATGGTGAAAAAATCCAGCTGTTGTATTCAGAGCTTGGAGGAAATTGACACAAACATAGCAGCATAATAAGTGAATATTGTTTAAAGTACATGCTTTTTTTAGGACAAATTTTAATTAATAGTTTTATTTTCCACCCTCATTTTTGTCAAATTAATAATTTGCAGTGATTCTTTAACTTGATAAAGCCATAACCTCTTCTACCTTTGATTTTTTATTTTTATTTTATTTATTTATTTTATTTTTATTTTTTTCGATTTTAAAACCCTTCAAACTTTTTCATAATTCTCATCGTTGGTTAGCTTGGTTCTTGGCTTATAAGGCTTTATATAAGGCTTTTAGAAACAAAATATTTGTTTGTTTATTGTTTGTTTGTTTGTTTGTTCAAATTGACAGAATACATTCAATTCAATTCAACTCATCTTTATTTTTTATAGCGCTTTTATAATGTAGATAGTGTCAAAGCAGCTTAACATAGATGTTCTAGTACAGTGGTTCTCAAACTGTGGCCTTTCTTCTAGTGGTATGCGGAAGAATCGCTGAATAATAAAATAATAAAATGAACACTTTTTTAACCCTGACGCATACGATACCACCGTGATCAGACAGTATTGGCTGTTCCCTAAAGCGTGTGATTAAACCGTTGTGCTAAGAATGTTTACTTTTGTTCTTCGCGTCATCAGTTAAAAAAATCTGCTTGGCGCGGAGGACGAGGAAGAGGCGCGCGGCGCTTGCGGTGTGTGCAGAGCAGATACAGTACACACGCGCCAGAGAAGCCCTTCTGCAGACCAGTCCTGTTTTTTTCTGAGGTGGTACTTTGGTGAAAAAAGTTTGAGAACCACTGTTTCAGTAAATTGAGATTGGAAAACTGTGTCTGTCCAGTTTTCAGAGTTAAGTTCAGTTTAGTTCAGTTCAGTGTGGTTTACACTGAAGAGCAAATCCATTGATGCGCAAATCCATCGATGCCAAAAGTCCCAAACCAAGCAAGCCAGTGGCGAAGAACAAACTTCACCAGTCGATGAAAGTGAATGAAAAAAAAACATCAAGAGAAACCAGGCTCATTTGGGCATGACCATTTCTTCACTGGCCAAACTTCCTGTGCAGAGCTGCAGTCTAGGCGCCAGAGGCTGGATAATGTTGGATGTCCATCATGGAGTAGCTGCAGGTGTGTGTAATTCACCAGCGGTTTACAGGCTGGCCCCCAGGATCAATTCGGAGACTCTTCTGGGGTCTTTCAGGAATCAGTCTCATGCTCTCCACTTCTCCATGACCGCCACAGCATCTGCTCAGGATACGGCCTGGTCTAGGATTGTGGAGAGCTCGTGAACTACAGTCAGTAATAATATACACATATAGAAGAAAAACACAGTGGGCACATATATCAATGTATAGATATTATATTTAAAATGGGTACATTGATAAATCAAGAAATAATAATAATAATTTTGATAATAAGTAAAAATAAGTAATAATTTTAATAACTAATTTGTTTCAAAGTGAACAGTTCAAGATCACAAGGACAGTTCAGAATTCCGTGACACTGTTTGTCTGTTTGTAGTGTTTCTGAGAAATGTAAGTTAAATGGAGATATGCGACTTGTTTAAATCTGTTTAAATGAGCATAAAATGTCCCGATGGCTGATTTGAGTTGAAAAATGTGTCCCGCTTGTCTTCTGTCAGCCTGGTCAGGACTGAAGGTCAAGGCCATGACTACCTCCAGGCTGGCCTCAGTTTCGTAGCCAGCAAGAGCATATTTGCAAAAGGTCATCTTGTTACTGTTCTCCGCTGAAAGGTTACGAAGATACGTGGGCTTGAAGAGCCAAGACAGATCACTCATTCTGCTGATTCATGTTTCACGTCATCTAAAATGTTGTGAGAGCTTCTAAACATTAGCAGATTGAGAGTGAGAAAGAGCAAAAACAAAAAGCGACGCAAAATGTCAGTTGTGTGGCTTACAATATGCTTTATAATACGCCTGTGTGCACAGAAAGTGAAGGGAAGCTGCTATCTATTGATATTCAACTTTGTTTCACAAATCAAAATGGATATAAAATGACAAGATTTCACAACATTGTTAACTGATTTAAAGATAAATAAATATCTTGTAAATTTATTACAGTCTTTGAAATAGTTGGATAAATATAAATCTTTAAAAAGATTATATTTGCTTTTATTTTCTAATGCATTACTTATTTATCAAATGTTTAATTCTTATTGTTGTTTTTTTGTTATTGTTCAAGGTCACAAGTGGTTGTATAAGCATTTCACTGCATATCATACTGAGTATGATTCTGTGTGACAAATAAAATTTGAATTTGAATAATACTTTACATCAAATGAGAATTTTTCTTCTTTGTTTTCCTACCACTTAGTAGGAGAGATATTGAGGACATTTAGGAGAGTCTGGAGCTAATTTTATATTTTGCTCATTGAGCTTGGGGGAGAGAGCAATGTTTACACAGGAAGGAGAAACAGAGGGGAAGAGGGGAACAGAGACGTACTGTACATGCAGAGAGAGAAACAGAGTGAGAGAGAGAGAGCTCCACCAGATCCCTGGAGAGATCCATTTCAATCAGACGCCACTGACCAGATAGTTGGTGGAGCTCACCTTACCGCTCTATTTAGTCGACATTCAGTATGAGTCTACTGCTGTTGATCAAATCATCACAAAACACACGTCAAAAAAGGATATGACTAAACTAAAATAATGGAAATAAATGAAAACTGCTCTTAGTAAGAGTAAGAGTAACCTTTTAGAATAAGAAAATAAGACCAACTGTGCTTTCTCTGAGTTTGTAACATTTGTAATTGGAGGAAAAGATGCTTCATCACATTATTAACTGATATTACGATCAATGTCATTTACTCTTTCCATCCCATTTTGCTTATATTTGATGTATTTAGTGAAAATACCACGTGCACAGAAAAATTAAATCTTGATTCTTGGACATTTTAATCAACTGACTAGGTTTTAAATTGTCATTTCAGTGTAAAATAAAGCCTAAAATAATCAGATTCCACAAACCTGCTTCATAATATGTTTCATTAATAGTTCAAAGTTTAGCATTCATTAAGGTTGAAATGAAAAATGAATTTGTACACATTTTTTAATTAAACATCTGTCTTTTTAGGCTTGACCTTTAGAATACTTTCTGTGTTCGCTTTCATTCTGCATTGCACATTATGCTAGGGACACTGTTTTATTCTTTGCTTAAAGTTTTGTGTTGAGAGTTACCTCAGAGTTAAACTTTTGAACCGTTTAACTCTCCAGCTGAGCTTTTTGTGGTGTAGCGACTCCAATTCTGGAGCCTTTTTTTACCATATGTTTTAGAGTAACACGTTTTCAGCTTCAGAGTTGATGATCGTGGCATTGTGGGTAGTTTCAGTTTTCAGTGTCTCTCAGCAGTTGTTTGTTATTCATAAGCGCTCTTAGCAGGAAATATGCTAAATAAGAGGCAGTTCTGAATAGCTGGAAGCGCATCTCAAAATATACTCTTCGCATTAATGGTAAAACCTGTCTAAAACTTAACATATTCCGTAGTGCAGTGCGAGTAAAACAGCCCTTTTTGAAAAACAATGAGTTGTCCGTGGAGGACTTCAAACTCAGTTCCTCTTAAAGCTGCTGAACAGTTTACTTCATGACATTATGTAGTTTCAATGACTGGTGAAGCCCCCGCTGTTGCTGACATGCATTCTTACATTATAATGATTATTGCCAGCCTCCTAATTAGCTGTTGTTGTTTTTGTTTTGCTTTTTTAAATGGCGACACCTCAGTGATCGTCTTCTGCATTCACACTGTTTTGAGCTCTCCTGGGATTCCTTAAGTTGACACATTTCGTTAATCTTAATTGTTTGTTATCAGCCATAGTGGTAAAAATAGAAGGAGATTTGCACCTAGCATTTTGGCGCAGTTTCCCATGACTGATTTCCCATGGATCTTGACCCTTTCTCCTGATTATAGAGAGAAGAGTGATGAGGGACGGGGATGAGAAAATGAGGCAGGAGAAGATCAAGGAAGCAGAGAGAGAGAACTCCAGACAGGGGTTGGCAGGCCATGCTTCATGCAAAACACAGATGAATAATGTATCCTGCCTACCTGGAGTAATACAGATCCATTTCTCTGTCTTTTTCTTCCTCCGCCTGTAATGCTGTGGACTGTAGGAGACCTTAATCAGGCAGTAAATGGCCTACTCTACTGTCTCGTACGACCCCTGAGCCAGACAGATGAACCGCGGGGTCATGTTTTGGCTGGTTAGCATGCCGTAACTGTATCATCTGGACCCAGAAAGGCTTTTTGCACTGATGCCCATTCAAAATTAGCCATGTGAATTATGACCTGACATTTCTTTTCTTTTTTTTTCCCAGGCAACACATATATTGTTAATATTTCATCATATTATACTGTAGTAGAAATTCACGGATGCCTGAATTTTATTAAAAGCACAGGTCGTTGTGATTTCTGCTTTGTTCCGTAAGAAACGTGGATGAAATTGCAGAATCCAATAAAAAATTGCTTTATTTATATGGAATGTCAATGAATTTTGGCTAATATTAATTGGCGGAATCATAATATATACACACATTGAATGTTAGTTCATGTACAAAATGCAAAATTACAGTTTTCATAGTTTAACAACTTTATTTCACAAAAGGAACTTGACACAACACTGATTTCAGACAAAAACTATAAACTTTTGAATAGTGCTGTGCAAAGATTAATCGCATTCAAAAGAAAAGTTTGCTTTAATATAACATATATGTGTGGGTATATATATACAGTAATGTGTATGTGATACACACACATACAGTACATAGAAACATAGTACATATTTTGTAAGATATTATTTATTCTAATTATTTGGTAAGAGATAATTAAATTTAGGGTGACATGGTGGCTTAGTGGTTAGCACTGTCACCTCACAGCAAGAAGGTCGCTGATTCGAGTCCCGGCTGGGTCAGTTGGCATTTCTGTGTGGAGTTTGCATGTTCTGCCCATGTTGGTGTGGGTTTCTCCGGGTGCTCCGGTTTCCCCCACAAGTTCAAAGACATGCACTATAGGTGAATTAAATTAATCTAAATTGGCCATAGTGTATGAGTGTGAATGGCTGTGTATGGATGTTTCCCAGTACTGGGTTGCAGCTGCAAGGGAATTCTCTGCGTAAAACATATGCTGGATAAGTTGGCGGTTCATTCTGCTGTGGCAAACCCTGATGAATAAAGGGACTAATCCAAAGGAAAATTAATAAAAAATGATATTTAAATTTATATATAATTTGTATCTTATACATACACATTTTTCATCTAAATGTAAATAAGGATTTTCTCAAATATATGCATGCCTGTGTGCTTTAACAGTATAGTATATAAATATACACAGTACACATATTTAAATTATGTTGAAACAAACCTTTATTTTGGATGCGATTAATCACGATAATCTTTTTTTCCCAGCACTACTTTTTATGCGTTTTGCCTGTTCATTTACATTTTTGAGATTGAAAGCACATAGATCTCTAAACGAGTTACAAAGCCAAAGAATTTGAATAAGCTGCTGTTGTTTTGTCCGTATAACCCTCTGAAAGCAACAGTCCTTAAAATTGATGACATCATGCATATGTTTAAATGTAGATTTACAGTACGTCAGCAACATTGCGTCATGTCTTACTTATGAGTAGGGCCAGACAGAATCTGCAGACATTTTTTGCTATTTCTGCGCAAAATTTTGTTTAAAATCTGCAGATTTATGCAGAATGATTTTGGGAGAGTCATAACTAAAACCTTAATATATGAAATAAAAAGTTATACATTTTTTAGCTTTATTTAATGTTTACAACGCAAATCCAATTTGATCCACTTTATTTGGTAAACAAAGCAAGTCTCTTGTATAAAATATAATAAAAATAGTACTTCACAAACTGTAAATAAATAAGTAAATAAATAGTCAATAATATTAGTGAAATTAAAAACTGAATAAATATAAATGTACGCACATTTACACAAGTAAATGATGATCAATGATTAAATGATGAATGATGGGCTAAAAATCTGCAGGAATCTGCTGAATTCTGCGCGCACAGATTCTGTGTGGGCCTACTTATGAGTATTGTACTATTTCCTAATAAGGTGACAGCGGCAAATACTGGTCTGGCATACAGTGCACAATAGAGCAATTTTGGATTTTTTTTGCAGATGTGTAAACACGGATCGTTTTTAAAACTTAGGGGTGCAAATATAAAACTTTTTTTAGTAACTGCTACAATGCTAGCATTTTTGGCTCCATCACGGTGATGTAACTTAATTTTTTCATGGACATCAATGTCAAATTGCCCATAACTCTTTAGTTTTTTGTAACTTTTTTACATTCTTTTGCATAAGTTAACTTAGCCTAGTGGTTAAGTGCTTCAACCCGAGTTCGATTCCCAGTTTATGGTCCTCTGTCGATCTTTCATCTCCCCTTGATTTCCTGTCAATACTCCTCACTGTCTCATATATTTGAAAAAAATAAATAATAAAATAAATTACTGAATTAATTAACTTACTAATCATTTCTGAGTTGCATCATTTGCAATATACTCCCATGTGTCTGCATTAGAGTGCAATAATACCTTTACTTACAATAATCATGAATGTAGCTTTCTCTCTCACTAAAACAACTGCGGAAATTAAATAAATCCCAAATAGACACCTCTCCAGTCTGTGTGTGTGTGTGTGTGTGTGTGTGTGTA
>CAIGQQ010030612.1:2387148-2409531 GCA_903798035.1 Danio albolineatus
ATTTTATTTTATTTTATTTTATTTTATTTTATTTTATTTTATTTTATATAGCTCAAACTTACAGTTGTTCAAAATTTTAACCAAGCTACATGTCAGAGCTCTGCCCACAAAGAAACTTACTCTATTCTGTTGCTCAATTTTTGTTACTCAGTGAAGTTCAAGAAAATCACCTTGCCTTTCAGCAGTGATGAATACTTGACACTGTTTAAGATAGGAAATAGCCTCATGGAAGCACTTTAACAGCACTTTAACATGTCACTGCTGACTTTGCAGGCTAAAAAACGAAATCTTTTTAATTTTTTCAGATTTTGATGAGTCCTCAATTCCTTTAGCATCTCCAGAAAAAAAATGGTGGCTCATTCAACAACATCTGCTTATTATCATCTAGTTGCCTTTGAAAACAGACCTAAATCTTTATTCACACACCTTATGTCAGTCATGAAGGCAGGAGTTCAGCAGTTCCCTGCTCTCCTCATGTGTTTCTGACTCCATTATGATTTAGTATTGAATGATGCAAGTAACTTCTGTACTTTTCACCCATGTTTGAATGTGAATAGCCCTCTTTCACTCTGATTTCTAAAGCAACTCTTCCAGCGACCAAACCACCAGATCTGGGCTTCAGCAACGCATTATCATAGCCAGAGGTTATGCTGCACATAATCATTATCTGTCACTTTGACTGACTGCGTTGTAGATTTTCCATCGTGCTCTATTTATAACTGTCAGTAAAGCATTGTATTGTTTGGTCTTTGCATTAATATTGTATTGTTTGGTGTTGCATTAATATTACAAGATCAGTCTTATGTGTTTTGACCTTTTTTCTTCTTCTTCTTGATTCTGTGTATTCGTTGCTTAAAGATGAGTGCTAAAGGTTGAATGCTCCATATGTTGCTGTGCTTGTGACTGTCTCTCACCTGAGTCGGTCTGTCTCTTCCAGGAGCCCAAGGCCAGGTCCCCATAGTCCAGAACATGACTGTGACAGAAGGAGGGACAGCCAACTTGACCTGCCGTGTGGAACACAATGACAACACCTCCCTCCAGTGGTCAAACCCTGCACAACAGACACTCTTCTTTGGGGACAAGAAAGGTGAGGGAGTGAGTGAGTGATGGCCACTGAACTCACAGGGATTCATATCTTTGTCTTGGGTGTTATCAGGTGGACGAGGGACCTCAGCTGAATGAGATTTTTAATGGAGGAACGTTAAGGGATTGTTGTTGGGTTTTGCTCAGATGGATTGCGGTGGCAGATTGCTAGCAGCTTTGAGATCTAGTATAACCTGTGTGACTTCTGGTCTAAAACCTAGTGAGGTGTTATATAAAGGTCCCGTGAAATTAGAATAAATGTTTATTTTAGATCAGTATGTTCGTTTTAAGGATGTCTATAAGCTAGTGTGCTCCAAAATTTGCGTTTATAAGATATAAACCTGATATAAACAACACATTTGCAGTTTGTTACTTTCACTTAAATGGATCAACATTTGTTTTTTCACTTCACCTTATACTTCAGTTTCTTATTCGAGCTTGACCAATCAAATGCTCTTTAGTATGTGACATGCCCCGCCCCTTTCTTCACATTTGGGATTTGTTTGAAGATCTCTTAAATCACTCTCACTGGCAGAGCGGTGATAAAAACCAAATGCTATTGGTGGTTTTGTTTTTTAAAGGGGAGGGGCTACTTTAAGTCCCACCCTCTGTTTGTGTTTCAGTTAAGATCACATCAAATTTAGCATAAAAATTTCAAAGAACTGCTTCGGCATCATAGGTGCACAAAGCTTTATTTTGCTAAATGCCTAAAAGGAATAGTTCACCCTAAACATTAAAATGTCTTAATTTATTCAGCCTTATTTCTATCCATACATAGCTGTATAAGTTTCATCTGTTAAACACAAAAAAAGATGTGTTGATGTATGTTGGTGACCATACAGTTGATGGTAATCACTGACATCCATAATATTATTTTGAATATGGACGAAATTCAATATGGAAGACACAGTTAGGTCACACTTTATTTTAATGGTCTGTTTGTTGAATTTAAGTTACATTGCAACTAATTCCCATTAGATTATAAGTACTGTAGACTGTTAGGTTGGGGTTAGGGTTGGGGTTAGGGGTAGGGTTAGTGTAAGTTGACATGTACTTGCAAAGTTTCCTATAGTCAGCTAAATGTCTGTTGAATGTCAGTATCAACAAATATTAAGTTGACAGTCTACTAATACTCAAATGGACCATCGAAATAAAGTGTTACCCACAGTTAAAACGTGAATCGAACATCCATGAGCTCAAAAACAAACTAAAATTATGCACATTTTAAGATGGTGATTGAGCTACAAATAAATAAACTAATGATTAAAAAAACTGTATGGATTTAATTAGAAAATAAATAGATAAACATAAAATATCACCCTGGACCACAAAACCAGTCTCAGGTTTCACAGGTACGAAATGTCAATAGCTGAAAAACACAGTGTATGGGTCAACATTTTTTATTTTACTTTAATGACAAAAACCATCATCATGTTGTCTTAATTCATTCATTCGTTTTCTTTTCAGCTTAGTCCCTTTATTAATCCGGGGTCGCCACAGCGGAATGAACCGCCAACTTATCCAGCATTTTGTTTTACGCAGCGGATGCCCTTCCAGCCACAACCCATCTCTGGGAAACACATCCATACATTCTCATTCACACACATACACTATGGACAATTTAGCTTACCCAATTCACCTGTACCGCATATCTTTGGACTGTGGGGGAAACCGGAGCACCCGGAGGAAACCCACGCAACCACGGGGAGAACATGCAAACTCCACACAGAAATGCCAACTGACCCAACCTTCTTGCTGTGAGGCGAACGTGCTACTCACGACGCCACCGTGGCGCCCTGTTGTCTTAATACATTTAGCAAATTTCCTTCTGAAAATATATGAAAACTTTTTTTATTTTTATTAGTAATATGCATCGCTTAGAACTTTAAAGGAGATTTTATCAATGTTTACAATTTTTGAACCCTCAGATTTGAAATAGTTATATGTCAGCCAAACATTGTCTTGTTCTAACAAACCGTACATCAGTGGAATTAAATAAATAAATAAATGGTGGCTCAGTGGTTGGTACTGTTGCAACATAGCAAGAAGGTCGCTGGTTCAAGTCCCAGCTGGACCAGTTGGCATTTCCGTTTCAGAGTTTGCACATTCTCACCGTGTTCGTGTGGGTTTCCCCTGAGTGCTCCGGTTTCCCCCACAGTCCAAAGACATGTGGTATAGGTGAAGTGAATAAACTAAATTGGCCATAGTGTTTGAGTTTGTTTGTAAATGAGTGCTTCCCAGTACTGGGTTGCGGCTGGAAGGGCATCTGCAGCATAAAACATATGCCAGAATAGTCTGCAGTTCATGATACATCAGGGACTTAGCCGGAGGAAATTTAATGAATGAATGGATGAATGAATGAATGAAAACCCATCATGTCAGAAACTGTAAGAACAACTTGATCAAAGATTACCAAATAAGCAAAAAGGAAAATTCAATTAGATGCCATAATTAGAAATCTGAATGTTCTTCTCTTACTATCTTGCTTGTTAAATTACTTTGAGTTTAATCATTTCCAGTTCATACAAGGAAATCTAGTCTGACGGATGGGTTAGCAGAATTGTATCTAAGGGTGGCAGACACAGTATCCAGTGCAGAAACTCGCTATAGGTTTTTGGAAGAAAGCTACAGAATCGCATCTGTATGTACAAAGATTTACAGCATCATCTCATTGTGTTGGCTAAAGACTGAATACATCATCTGGATGTTCTTCCACGCGGGGCTGGATGTTGTAAAATGGCTTTGTGTTCACCTGTTGTATGATTGGTGGGCTATAAATTCCTGTAGAGAATCAATATTGGTCGGAGCAAAGCTTTATAAGACACACTTTTCCCCGTAAACACCCTTAATCAAGAGCAGACGCAAAATCAACAAGCCGACAATCTCCCAGACTCCCCCACACACACACGGTCATGAGAGCGCATAGTCGCGCATACACTTGAAAAGTGGGACAGCGGCTTGATTAATGTTGCGGAATACTAACAGATTACATTTGATAAATGAGGTATGGGAGGTGAGCCATTTAAAGGACTCTCCACTGCGGCGTTAAAGATATCTACTGTTCCCAGATCAGATCAATACAGAGCAGGAGCGTTATCACAGGCTCGGCAAATGCCCCGTTCATTATGTCAGCAGAGCTTTTCGCATGGAAGTAATCATGGGACGTATTCGATACACCCGGCGGATTGGATTTTATAATGATATTGTGGCGCTCCATATCTGGAGAATTCCCCGGGTTGTTTGTACGGAGATAATAAATGTCCTTTGATTTATAAAAGATCCATGTGTCAAAGATAGCTTAGTGCTTTCTGGCCCACACAGACTCAGACGTGTATGGTGTGATCAAAGAATACGTGGAAGCAGAATAACAATTAGCTTTGAGCGGCTGATTTTATGCCTTCAGATGATGACTTTGTGTTCAGAGGCAGCTGACTTCCATCTCTACGTTGAGTCACTTCATGCAGTCACGAATGTGAAATCCTAAGAAGCGAATGTTTCCTTATTTTAGAAAAAAAAAATAAAGAGATCATTTAACATTAAGGAGATCATCCAGAGGGGGAAAAAAAGCTGTCATTTGATCATCTTCAAGTCGCAGAACTGTATGTTTTTCTTCCTGCTGCATGTGAAATCAATGTGCTTGCAGTTTGATGTGCTTAGAAGTTTTCAACTACAATGAGGTGGTACAAGCATTTCAATGCTCTGATATTAGTATGTGCTAATATGTTAATCACCTTGGGGAAAAAATCTGATTAATTTTGTTGATTTTATGGACATTATGTTAGTAATGCACTCAATAAACACAGACTTCAAATTTAAGGGGAACGTTCATGCAAAAAGAAATAAATAAGTAAAAATAGCTGTTAAATTTCTTACCCTTGAGCCATTCAAGATCCCTTTCTTAATTGATTAACGAAGATTTTAGCTGTAACGTTGGCCCTTGATGATTCATAAAATACAAGTAAACAGTTTGGGGTGGCCATGGGTCTTTAAAATGTCTTAAAATTAATTATTACCTTAAAAGTCTTAAAAAGCCTTGAAGTCCAATTCAGTAAGTATTTAATTGTTGGTCATGTTACCACAAATATGTATCACAGTAGTTATTACTTTATCAGAGAGGACTGAGGTAGCAAATTAAAGCACAGTGATAGGATGTGGAGCGCAAGTGTTCCCGTTTCCTTGCAAGCAGATCTGTTGTCCTCTTAAGAAAGGGTGTTTCAGCTGCAACATTTATAATACACTGAACTAAACTGAACTTCAACACTGAACTGAATTAAACTGACCTTCAACTCTGAAAACTAGACTGAAGCATGTTTAGTTTATTAGAACTTCTTCAATGTTAAGCTGCTTTCACACTATCTACATTGTAAAAGTGCTATAGAAATAACATTGAATTGAAAAGCAATCAACAGTGTGTGGAAATATACTGGTGCGCTCTGTTCTATTTGTCATAGAATTGACAAAAAGTATTGCTCATGCACCCAAAGTCCTGCTGCTTTCAAGAGCTTGATATAAAAATAGTTTGTTTATTTTTTGTGAGCGGCAGTAGCCACATTCACTTTAATCAATCACTGAACAGATTATGAACAGTAAAAGCAGTATATAAAAGAAAATTTCACTCAGCTCGTACCGGAGTGCCAAAATGTGATGCATTTGAATTTAATGTCATCTACCATCAGAAATCTCACTGGCAGAACTTGAGTGAGGGCTGCTAGTCGATTTGAAAGGTAGAAAAATAAAATGTGTGCAAAATTCTGTGTGTCACTAGCATATGCTAGTCATGTTCCTATGAAATATCAAATAACACAGTTAACAGAAGCAGTACACTGTTACGTTTAATTTATTTTAGGAAATATGAATACGGGCACTTTCGCCTCACAGTGTGAAGGTCACTGGTTCGAGCCTCAGCTGGGTCAGTTGGCATTTCTGTGTGGAGTTTGTTTGCATGGGTTTCCTTCGGGTGAATAAATGAATGAATGAATGAATGAATAAGATACTAATACGGTTCCGTGGTCTGACTTCAATTAATAAAAAAGTCAATTGTTTTTGAAAGAAATGTTGTGTTGAAAAAACAGTATGTATACAACTTTGTTTGGCTTTTCTTGACAGGTACAGGTGTTTCCCAGTTCTGGGTTGTGGCTGGAAGGGCATCCGCTGCATAAAACATATGCTGGAATAGTTGGTGGTTCAATTCACTGTGGCAACCCCTGATAAATAAGGGACTAAGGCGAATAAAAATGAATGATTGAATGAATGAATGAATTACTGTCTTAATACCTGCCTACTGAAGATATTTGCTGTTTATTAATAATAATCCTGATCCCTAATCCTGGCAACACGGTGGCGCAGTAGGTAATGCTGTCGCCTCACAGCAAGAAGGTCGCTGGTTCGAGCCTCGGCTGCGTCAGTTGGCATTCCTGTGTGGAGTTTGCATGTTCTCCCAGTGTTCGCGTGGGTTTCCTCCGGGTGCTCTGGTTTCCCCCACAGTCCAAAGATATGCGGTACAGGTGAATTGGGTAGGCTAAATTGTCCGTAGTGTATGTGTGTGAATGAGAATGTATGGATGTTTCCCAGAGATGGGTTGCGGCTGGAAGGGCATCCGCTGCGTGAAACAAATGCTGGATAAGTTGGCGGTTCATTCCGCTGTAGCGACCCCGGATTAATAATGGGACTGAGCCGAAAAGAAAATGAATGAATGAATGAATCCCTAATCCTAATCAACACAAGGTCCACATATAACCTTACTAATTAAGCTAGTTTATTGAGCTAAAAGTCTAGGTTAGGGGTTAATAGAGAGAACTGTACATTTTATTTAATTTCTTTTTTACTCTGTAGACACCCTGCACTTACCTGTACTTTTAGAGTAATAAAAAACAGGCAAAACAAAATGAATGCACAAAGCTCTTAACAATATATTGAGGTCTTCAATCTGCCTGTGCAAGAAACTGAACATTATTTACACTCTTATTTCAAGTAAGCTTACATTTCTGCTGAATCAATAAGTAACACTGGCTTTTCACAATCCCATTATTCGCTATTATCTGTCATGAACATGCTTCATATTGTTTGCTCAGGATTTAAATTAAAGGTAATAATGATGTACATAATGTTCAGTGTCTTAATGTATCACCAGTAGCCAAGTAATCTTTTTTTGTCTGTGTTATATTTGTATATTTTTTTTGTAGTCACTTTAAATAAAAGTTTTGCTTTCAGTCTTGTGGGCGGAAATGGCACAACTTCTACACTTCTATAGCTTCATCTGTTGTAATCCCACACTCATCATTAAATCACGGTCATCTTTGTGTAACATTCCACAACTGTGTAATTTACCTCGTCACCTTTGCCCAGCTTTCATCCACACCTGCCTGTTTTTCAGCATTGCTCTATACTTAATGTGTGTGGATCTGCTCTCACGCTGCGCCAGCTCAGCGTTTCCCACAATTACATCCTCCTGAAGATAGTTCAGTGATTGGTCGTGCGGCACCTGCGAGGACGTCCGTGTGTGTTTTTATCCATGCCGGTAGAGGAGGGTTGTTTGGATATGCTTTATTGACTGCAACGAGGAGTATAGATCAAGTCACTCGACTGCGTTTCGTGACAGAGCAATGGCTTAATTATTAACACCACTAGCTTCAGCTCTGACTGAAAAGTTTCACATTTGGGAAACAGTGTAATAAGAAACACATCAAGAGGTGGCGATAGCGGAGGGTTGTGAAATCCGCCTGATACGGATGGCGTCTGTTTTGATTTAGAGCTTGGTGCAATGTAGCTGAACCAGTAGGAAATGTCTCTAGTTTGCGCCAGTCGCTGGTTGAATAGTTTATCTCCACAAGCTGTCAGTCTATCCGGTCTCAGTCTTGACAGAAAACATCAATCACTCAGATACTCGCAAATTTAATTGCCCATTACAGCATGTGGATGAAAACACTAGTCTGTTGTGTTTCAGTTTTGGCTTTTCTTAGCAAAAGAAATTATTCTTAGTCTACCAAAATTAATGTTTAGCGCAAACTAATTGTGGAAATTTCAATTTTAATTTGAATGAACGTCTGTTAATGCACTTGTTTAGAACCTTCATATGCCACTAGTTTGGTACAATAAGAAAGGGCTGAATGATTTCAGGATTATTTTGTCTTTGTTTACTCATTCACTTATTTATTCTTTCTTTCAATTATTCATTAATTTAATCAAAATTAGTGTAAAAGGTTTTGCCATTTTTATATGCCAATATAGCTATTAAAATAATATTAAAGAGCCCATATTATGGATTTTTGAAAATGACCTTCCATGCAGTGTGTTACACAGCTCTAAGTAAAGTGAAATGTCCAGCTAAGGCTTAAATCTGAAAGTGCAAAGTGTTTAAAACGATTGATTCATATATAAAAGAGTCGACTCATTGTTGTTTAAATGAATCGTTATTAGAACGAGTCTTTAGCCGTTTCGGCTTGACGTCAACGCGAAACATAATAGTTGCGCGCGCAGACCCGGGAAAATTTGAACTGCCCGGCCCCGCCCACAGACAGGAAGAAAAAGTGGAAGACAACAAGCACTGTATTGCAGTAAGTGTTGTAGCATAACCAGCGGGACAGCAGTGACGTGTGATCTGAGTAATATCTAAGTAAATCTTTATACTGTTTGATGGCAGTATAAAGATTTAGAGAGAAGTTATTGACAGCTTTTGGTTTTCGCGTTTTGCTCTTTGTAGACGGTCCCTAAGGACCGGTCTCTCAGCTGCCTGCACACAGAGGTTAATATGATGCGTCCAGCGCGTAGGCAAATATCATTTTTAGGAAAATAAGGTTGTAGGCGATTGTATACATTGCGACGGTTGAAAAGAGGTGCTATTTGTGTAGGAACAATGTTTCGGTCATGAGTTATTGATCCGGAAAACACGACTGCTGCTAATTTTACTAAACTTATCGGCATTCCGGTTAAATCATGACCCGCAGACGCTGTGCTCTGAAGTGCGAGGGAAAAGCTGTGTTCTGTTCCCTACCTGGAAATCTCTTTTCCCTACCTGGAGTGGTTGAGGTTTTTTTCGTAAAATACCTGAGAATTACATCCCCAACACGGTGCTGTGTTCGCGTCATCTCTCTGAAGAGAGCTACACTAATCTACCAGCTTACGACGCGGGATTTGTTGCACGGTTGTTGTTAAAGGATGGATCAATACCCAGTTTATTTGGACCTGCGTGTTCTTCCAGTCCTGTTGACTGTAACAAGGTAAATATGGATGTAGTTGTCTGTATTGTGTTTGCTCCGTGCAGCATGTAGCGGTAGCCATTTAGCTTACTGCCGAATGAAACTATTTGTTGGCTTACAATAGTCCATGAAGTGTTCATTATTACTGAATGTTTGTTGTTATGATGAAGAATATAGCAATACGCTGTTGTACAACTGCAGTGATTTGTTTTCAATATGTTCTGGCATTGGGACGTAACGTGGTGGACGTGACGTGGTGACGTGACGTGGTAGCTTCACGGAAAGGAGGTGCTTGGGGAAAAAGACTCGCTCAGACGATTCATATGGGAGTCGGCGGGAAAATGAGATAAAAATAAATAGATATTATAAGAAATCGAAAGTGTTTTTTAACCTTGCATACATATCATCCTGTTGTTTGGGACTTCAAAAAGTGAAATTTAACCGTTCTCAACCCACCATATGGGCTCTTTAAGAAGGATAAATATTGCTATTGTTTTTGAATGTTCAGTTGAATGCCAAATTACTAAAACTCCAAGCTTCTTTTTCTAATATTTCCCAAGTACTTTTTAGTAGAGAGAAGATTTTTTCAACATTTTTAAACCTAGTAGTTTCATAACTATCATTTCTAATAACTAATTTCCGTTATATTTGTCATGACGGCAGCACATAATAGTTTACTAGTTATTTTGCAAGATACAAGTATACAGCTTGTATAAAGTGCAATTTAAAGGCTTTTCTAGGTTCATTATTTTAAGCAGGTTAGGTTAAATACCAATGTCATTGGACAACAGTGGTTTGTTCTGAAGCCAATAGTGGTCTGTTGAAAGTAGGTCTGTGTTTCAAATCACTTCTATATGAGCTTTTGTTTGACTACCAAAATAGTTTGTTTTGGAAAACCTAATGAAAATATAATGTTGGTAGTTCAGATGCATTTCTATCAACTGACACTTTTTTTCTTTTCAGCTTGTGTATCGTATTTAGTGTGATTAAATCCAAGTCCAAAACTGTACCTCTTCTCAACAGGGAAAACCAGCAACAATCAGAAATACATGGTTATATAGTATCATGGCTTTGCAATCAAAAAAGTCCTTATAATGGAAGTCAATGGGGCAAAACCAGCAACCAATATAGCGAAAGGGTTGTATATTTTTTTCCAAAATACAATATGTGTTAAAATAAGATTTGTCACAAAAAATTCTATTTTCTCATCAAAAAAAATATTTTTAAGGCAGCTAGTAATATTGACTGTAAAATCATTTTTAACAAGTTCAAGAGTTCACACTTGATGATTGATTATAAAGTTTGTTTGGCATGCTGTTCCAGGAGAGAGCCCTGAGCTTATAAGATCCTTGAGCCCGGGGCTCTCTCCAGTTTGCAAGGCAAGAGGGGTGTTTGAGCTCAGGTAGATCTCGAGAACTCCCCTGCTGTAATGAACAGATAGTGGTTGCTCTTGAAAGATAACTACTTACTACGACCATGTCTATGGATTAGTCAGTTAACATAAGTTTAGTCAGGATTTGGATTAGTCAGTTAACATAAGTTAAGTTGAATGTTTTTGGGCAGTGGGAGGAAACCGGGGAACCCAGGAGAAGCCCACTTGAGCACGGAGAACGTGTAAACTCCACAATGAAACGTCAGCTGGCTTAGTAAGGACTAGAACCAATGACGTTCTTGCTATAAGCCAACAGTGCTAATCACTGGGCCACCATGCCACCCATCTAGGGAAGGAGGAAGAGGAGTAGGGGTGGAAGGGGGGATTCTTCAAAACAAAGATGACTGTTATATGGAAGTTAGGGTATTTAGAATGGCTGATGGTCTGATCGGTGAATCATAAATTGAATAATGTGGGACCAGCTGCAAGCAATCATAAGCATGTGATCCTCTCAAAATTAGTTTATAAATAAACTTCACTTACATAAATAAGACAAAAAAAAATATTTTTTGCCAGTTTAAAAAAATGTGATGGGAAATACTGTAAAAATGTTCTTACTCTATTAAACGTCACTTCTGAATTATTTGAAAAATAATTAAAATTTCACAGGGGTTACTAGATTGCTTTCAACTGTATGTATCAACATAGGCTCATTCTAAAAACATAGCCCTATATACGTTTCTGGAGATTGCAAATTATGTAGTCAGAGCTAGTCAGAGCATTTCGTGGATTTATGTAAGAACAGAAGGCACGAATGGCACTTGAGATAAAAAAAACGTAGCTCCTGAGACGTATTTTGCTCTCTCCAGAAATATATATAGGGGTACGTAATCAGAATGAGCCTGGGTTGGTATGTATATATAAATTACAAAAAAAATATATAAGTACTGAATCCCAACACAACATTCTTATTTCAAAGCATTCTGGGATCTAGATTCCCCAGGCAATTTCACTTAAAGCCACTAAAAAATAATCAATGTAGTTTCAATACAAATGTTTTAAGTAAACATCTACTTCACATATTTAAGTGGCTATGATTTTTTTTTCAACAAGCTGAAAGTAAATCCTGCTATTTAAAGTGTGAAGTCAGGAGGAGTTTGCTCTTCTGCTCAAATTAGCAATTTGTTGATTGCAACACTTGTCGTGTTTACAGTATAAAGTTTTGATGTCTGCATGGTGGTTTAAGTGTTTTATGAGTGTTTTTGTGACTCATGAGTGTTTAAAAGATGATATGCACTTGTTATGCATGTTCAGTTCTTATGTAGAAGGCATGATTGAAGCACAAAATACAGAGCGATATACAATGGTGTAAACAAATGGAACAATTTGCATAGTTTTAGTTGACACGTCTTCTAAATCTAAAGGCAATTGTTAGAATGAAAGCAATGAATCATGACTTAAGTTTAGTGTTTTAACCTGTGAGCATTCCAGCTTACCACCCCTTGGTACGTCATTAGTTCTACAGTAGTTATACTACAGTATGTGGATAATAAAATGAATATTGCCATTAATATACATTTAAATGATACATTACTGCATGTACATGAAGATAAATCATTTTCATAGGCTTGATGATGATGTGTTTCTGCAGGTATTAAAGTCTCATTAAGATTTATAACACTTCAGGCAAGTAAATAGTGAGTAATTTTTCATTTTTGGGGGCGAACTATGCATTTAACATAATAAATAGTTTAAAATTTTGTTTTTATCAAAAAGTTTGTTTAATATTACCTTGGCATTACATTAAAAAACAGGGAAGAATAGGGAGGGTTCTACCAAAATCAAGGCTTTCTGCGAAGACTTAAAATAAAATTAAAGAAGATTTTCATTTAAAACTTTATTCCTTTATGGTTCATAAAATACATGTCAATAGGCAAAACTAAAGGGAGTCACACACCTGATGCGCCGTGCAACGCCATGCGTTTTAGAATTCTAAACATAGATTTCTATCAGGGTACGCACACTGGTGTCTGCAGCTGTACGCGGCGGCCAGAAAACTGTTCATATTTCTGCCCGATACAGAGTGCCATCTGAATAGTTTCATTTTAAATAGCATGCGAACGTGGGCGTCTAGTGTGTGATACTTCCAACTGTCATGTGTGCGCCGTGTCGCGGTGCTGTGAGGCAAATCCGGTGTGCGACGCCCTTAAAGAATTCTCATTACCCCTGTCAATACATTGAGGTCTTATAAAGTGAAAGTCTGAGCACAGATATCTTTTTAAAAGTTACTCAAACTGTGAGTGTTTCAAATAATAACAAGTACAAATGCAACAAACATGATAAATTAATAAGCATAAGCCTTGCGCAAATAGCCATATTTGAAAACTTTGTATCTTAATCTCTCAACAGTTTTATCTCTTCCTCATGTCACCAAGTGTTGAGTGTGTGAAGTACATGCATGTGTGTGTGTGTGTGTGTGTGTGTGTGTGTGTGTGTGCATAGTATAAGTGTTCTATTGTGCTGGTCTTTACAGGTTTTGGATAGTTTTGCAGCCTCAAGGAAAGTGAAAATGAGGGAAGGGAGATAGGGAGATTTCAGACATTTTGTGCTCGGCCAAGGGGGGTTTGTGGGAAATATTTACAGCCGCTATTTTCTTATCATCTGCCAGCAAAGGCCCATTGAGTCCATGCACAGGTGCAGATGTGCTTTTCTCAACAAACGGCACTTAGGCTAATCACTGCACTGCCTCAATTATGCATTTGTTCTGCACAGGTGAGGTTCTCCGTCCTCTCCAACTCCACAGTGATGATGGAGGGCAAGGTGACCTTGAGAAGGTGATGTGATTATCAGAGTGTGTGGCTGTAGACTACAGGCCTTCACTCCCTCCTCCTCTTTCTCCAGTGCCACAGCACTGATTTTTGCCACTTTTTCAAAAAGACTCAACTGAGAAAATGAGCAGGATAATTCCTCTCGGCATCTACAGGTGCTCCATTATTCTCCAATCATCACATTCACACTAATATTCCTTCTGTCGATTCTATATGTTTCAGAATCGTTAAATTAATTGCGATGTGTACAGTATGTGTGCCTTGTATTCCTTACATTGTGAGGACCAACTGTTCCCACAAGTATAGCAACACCAGTAAATTTTGACCTTGTATACACTCAAAAAGATGTTTGCTGCTTGTTCAAATGGCATATTTAAAATAGTCTTAACACACTTTATAAAAAAAATTTTGGTCACAAATTAATTGTTTTATGTTCATTCATTCATTTTCCTTCGGCTTAGTCCCTTTATTCATCAGGGGTCACCACTGCGGAAGAACCACCAACTATTCCAGCAAAGGATGCTCTTCCAGTTGCAACCCAGTACTGTGAAACATCCATACACACTCTTACACTAAGGCCAATTTAGTTTGTTCAATTCCCCTATAGCGCATGTCTTTGGACTGTGGGGGGAAACCGGAGCACCCACGTGAACAAGGGAAGAACATGCAAAAATTCCAACTGACCTAGCCAGGACTCGAACCAGCAATCTTCTTGCTTTGAGGCAACAGTGTTAACCACTGAGCCACTTTGTCACCCAGTTTTATGTTGAATCCACTTCAATTTGTTAAGTTAACTTATTCAATTTTGTGTTGGGAATTGTGTGGAGCCCTGCTTTTTTTTACAGTGTAGGGACATTTTTGTCGGTCAGGATTGTGCAGCTCTTAGTTTGTAACTGAATGCATGTGATATAAGACCTTGCAAGATTGCAAGAATTATTGAAAAAAAAAAAAAAAACAGGCATACCTTTGTAAGAAACTATAGCTTATCTAACAAAGTTATCAGCTGACTTGCAACATAGGCTCATTCTGCAAACATAGCCCTATATATAGTTCTGAAGATCGCGAATTATGTAGGCAGAGTAACCTACTGTATAGCTGCATTTCATTTTTAAAACGAACCCTACGGGGCGGTATGACACCGTTTGTTTTTGTGCTTAGCAGCTGACTGCTTAGCTCTGTATGAATGGCTTTTCTGCCGTTACCAGTTCATGCCATTAGCTCGCCATGGACGCAGAGAGGAGTTGCCCAAGACAACGGGTTCCAAGTCCAGTGAGAAATGGTTCCAGAAAGCAGGTAAAATTCAAAAAATAAAAAATAGGTAAATAACAGGGTGAGAATATGGTTAAATCTGAAAACGAGGTAAAAAATCAGGGGGGTTTTCTTTTTCTGGATTGCTCTTTTAAATTGTCGGTTGGGTTTAGGAAAGTGGGTGGATCAGTCGGTGCTTTTGAAAACACTATTGGTTGGGTTTAGGGAAGGAGAAGGGTGGGTCAGTCGATCAATCTGCGAGTCAATCATTATGTCAGTCAAACAGTCAGTCAACAGTGGCCTCTGGTGGATTTATGTGAGAACAGCAGGCGCAAATGGCACTCGCAAGAGAGATTTGAGATCTCAAAAAATGTACACAGCGTCCTCTCTTGGATTCATGAAAACAAAAACTGCAAAAAACATGGCTCCTGGGACGTAATTGGTGGTCTCCAGATATATATAAATATATATATATAGAGGTACATTTTCCAAATGAGCCTGGGTTGACAACTAGACTACAAACATACAATACTTCTTTAAGATCTGGTGAAAACATTTCTGAAATTCTTAAAGAATTTAAAGATTTGTGTCATCATTATGATCATGGTGGCATTATTACATTATTTTAAATACATAAATGAATGTGAAGAATTTCACATAAAAAATTGTATAATGTATGAAAAAATCATTTTATATGCTTGCAAAAGATCTACTTTTATATTCATATTTATATAACCCTCACAAAGAGCATCATCTGTATTCATTTATCCATTCATTTTCCTTCAGATTAGTCTCATTTATCAGAGGTCACCACAGCGAAATGAACTGACAACTATTCTGGCATATGTATTGTGCAGCGTGTGCCCTTTCAGCCACAACCCAGTACTAAGAAACATTTGTATTTGTATTTTTTATTTTATATTTTTTTATTTGTTTGCATTTTAACAAAAGATTTCTCTCAGTAAACACTTCAAACATCTTCATTTGTTGTTAGCATTAGTGTAACCAGCGTAGCATTACTGGCTTCAGGCTGTAGCTGTTCTGTTTCTGCGGCAGTTGGCTTTATACAGCTGAATCTCAGTACATCTTTTATCCATTGCTTTTTCTCTGGCAGGCTGTCTCTTCCTCTCGACTTGTCTTTCTCTTCTCGCTCTCCATTTCATTCTCTTTTATCTGTCTTTCAGTCTATGAATAAAATTAGCTTCTCTAGCTACAAAATATCTCCAGTGTTCATTCCACAGCAAAGAGACCTGAAGTGAGCGGGTGCAGGAAAGTGTGATGGAGAACAAGCACGCCATCTTTCTATTCATCTATCTATCTGGCCCTTCCTGGCCTTGTCGGGCGTTAACACCGTGTGTAATGGTGCGTCATCAGCCAAATCCCTCTCCATTTAAAAAGACAATTTTATGCCTCCACAGCATCTGTTTATTACAAATATGGGTTTATTATGAGCCGAGACCTCATTTATTCCCAGCCTGACTCGTGTCGATGCGTCTAACCCCATTCTTACTCTTTCTCTCGCTCGCTTTTCCCTCTCTCTTATTCACCCTGAAATTGATTGACTGTTTAATTCGACATTTAGCAGCTAGCGGAGAGTTCAGCTATCTCTATAGTTCTCTCTAGGGCTCCAGCAGTTTTCCACTGCTCAATATTTCAGCTTGCCGAAAGTGCGTCAATACCCACAATTCCTCACCTTTGAGCTCGCGCAGTCTGACCACTCTTTGAATTACACCTTAACAGGATTTGTGTGCTCACCAGACCAACAAATTAGCTCATTTGGAATAAGTGTTATGGCATATTACACCCAAATAATGCACAGAATAGCCATTAACCACGTGCGGGTATGTGTCCATGCTCTCATTTAAATGCTGCCTTGTCTTTTTTCGGCCAAATGAAAAGTGCGTGATTGTATAAGCCACCATTTATGCTGATGACTCACTTCTCCTGACCTATCAAGTTGTTTGAGTGGGTGATGTGATTGGCATAGCCGTGGAGGAGTAACTTCTCTCTGTGTTGCTGCATTTGAGGTGTTTGTTGCAGTTATTCTTCACAGTTGGACACACAGATCGATGAGAGAAAAGTGGCTCCCTGAGATCACGCTGGGATGAACTGGTTCAGAGTAATGGCAATCGCGACACCATGGTCACCGCAAGTGTTTAGCGTTAGCTTATTGTGTGCTGAAAGGGTAAAGTAATATTGTTTCGATTCTCATGTGTGAATGCATGTAACTTTGTTTCAATTGAAATAAAACCTATTATGTACTTTTTTTTACAGGATAGAATGAGTGTGAATGTGAAGATTCAGCTCAAAGTACACCACAAATATTTTTATAAGTCTTTGAAACTGTCCCTTTTAGGCTTTGATCTAAATTGTGCCCCTTTGGTGACTCCCAGCTAACAAATTTAGGTTGTGAGAACGTTCTCATAATGTTTTATGTTGAAATGTCAAGTTTGCTTAATGTTACTAGAAATTTTTTAAGGTTAGCATAACGTCCTTACAAAGTTCATTCATTCATTCATTTTCTTTTCGGCTTAGTCCCTTTATTAATCCGGGGTCGCCACAGCGGAATGAACCGCCAACTTATCCGGCATTTGTTTTACGCAGCGGATGCCCTTCCAGCCACAACCCATCTCTGGGAAACACATCCATACATTCTCATTAGCACACATACACTATGGACAATTTAGCTTACCCAATTCACCTGTACCGCATGTCTTTGGACTGTGGGGGAAACTGGAGCACCCGGAGGAAACCCACGCAACCACGGGGAGAACATGCAAACTCCACACAGAAATGCCAACTGGCCCAACCGGGACCTGCCCCAACCGGGGATCGAACCAGCGACCTTCTTGCTGTGAGGCGAACGTGCTACTCACGCGCCACCGTGGCGCCCCCCTTACAAAGTTTATTACACCTAAATTTCCACCAAAATATAATGTTCTAAGAACGTTTATTTGTAACATTCTAATAACGTTGAAATGTCCAGTTTGCTTAATGTTGCTAGAATGTTTCTTTATGGTTAGCATAACATTCTTACAGCGTTCATAAAACCTACAATGGGAACGTTCAAGTACAAATAACTTCCTGAAGACGTTCCAAGAACTTTGTTATAAGAACGTTTTTCATCAACATTATGAGAACGTTCATTAAGTACAAATAGCGTCCTGAAGATGTTCCAAGAACTTTATTTTAAGAACGTTTTCCATCACTATTATGAGAACGTTCATCAAGTACAAATAACATCTTGAAGACGTTCAAAAAACTTTGTTCTAAGAACGTTTTTTTAACAATGTTACAAGAACGTTAACAACTTTATGAGAACATTCTAAAATCGTTTCATTGATAATGTTCTGTGCTAACATTTTCACAACTTTTAAAGAACATTAGTGAATGTTCTGGGAACGTTCCCTGTTAGCTGGGCTGTCCCTTTAAATTCAAATAAGATTTTGCTGCCAGCCTCTTTTAAAAATGATCTTCGTCAGGTATAGTGTATAAACTCTAATGGTGATGGCTGCTTCCCACTAAGGGCTGTTTATGCTAATTAGGGAGAGTTTTTCATTAATGTGCGGGGTTTTCCCCCTCTAAAGACATTTGAGAATGCCAAGCAAAGTCTTCCTGCAGACTGTTTTTATCGTGTGTGATTTTAAAAAATAGAATTAATAAATTTTGACCATTAGAGGCTGGATATATTCACACACTGTTGCCACACAACCGTGTTTAAACCCCTTATAAAAGTATTTTTTTGCATAATTGGTCTCCTTTAAAATCAAGATTTAAGTTAAGAGTTTATAAAAAAGGAATTGTTTTTCAGAGACATTTTTCAAAATATCTGCTTTACTATATTTTTTATGTGCTGCAAAACAAGTGAGTCGTTCAAAATTGAAGTGATATAACGGTATGAAAATTACAGCCTGATTAAAAATTTTGGTCACACTTTATTGTGATGGTCCGTTTGTTGAATTTAAGTTACATTGCAACTAATTCTCATTAGATTATAAGTAGAATGGTTGGGGTTAGGGTTAGGGTAAGTGTAAGTTGACATGTACTTGCAAAGTTTCTTATAGTCAGTTAAATGTCTGTTGAATCTCAGTATCAACAGATATTAAGTAGACAGTCTACTAATACTCAAATGGACCATCGAAATAAAGTGTTACCAAAATTTTGTGATGAACTGTCCTCATTTCCGAGGATATATCCCCATTACGTTTATTATTCTTGCTTGTTTTAGTGTATTTGAATGCTAGGATGTATTACTTGCTAGCTGATTGCAAGTGTATGTCTGTTTTTATTTAAAGAATGAGCTAAAGTAAGCTGAAATGGTTAGTTATCATTATTGAGAATGGTGAGAATAGAAAAAAATATTTTGACAACAGTTTTTTGTTACTGTATTGTGTAAATGTTGCATAAATATTTAATGTAACTACATAAATTGTGAGGCATACACTGATTTCCGGCATCTGATTGAGCCAACATCTGTGCAGGGTGAGTCATTTGTTTGTTTTTCCTGGAAGAGGAAAACATTAGTCAGGTGTGTACACTACCATTCAAAAGTTTGATATTGGTAGGAATTTGCTAATTGGTGCTCAAAAATAAATTGTCAAAATGTGTAATTATGTTTTTATTTTTATAATTTAGATTTTTAATAAAAACGCTTTATTGCTGTCTGTATATGGATCTGGATCTGTATCTTTTAAAAAATATTACTCTCTTCAATCCTTTAAGTATGTATGTGCTAAAGGATAATTGCAGGTTATGGTTCCTTTAAGAGCTGAATTCCTGGTACTTTCTGAGTTTTTTTTTAACGAATGTTCTATGTTGTTAGTACACAGCGTGAGTTCAGAGTGTGAGTTTTGGAAAGTTACCTCTCAAACAAGGGGCATAAAGCCCTCGCATCTTCTCTTCCAGGAAGCAGAGGCACTTGAAAATGATTGAGGGGAACGTCTTGTTACACAGGCCTGAGTCACAGGTTTCTTATTAGAGAAGTGACCCGTCATCTCACAGTATCACTGAGGCAAACAGAGAGAAATATTTGGAATTCATTATTTTCTTACCGTGTGTGCCAAACTGTCACAACCTGTTCCTCAAAAAACGAGCCTAAACTAGCATGCAAAAAAAATAAAAAATACTCTTCACACACTCAGACAACATTCACACTTCCTGTCTGCTTATTAAGTTGTCATCATGCAGTCCTGCTCATTGGTGTTGTCAGTTATGAAGTAAAAGGGGGAAGAGGGGAGAATTCGGAGGAAGCCTGCTTGTATTGAACCAAACAGCAACATTTGTCAATTGAATTGTACTTCGTGCTACATTAACCTGGCTGTCATTTATAAATCTAGTACTGGTTTTAAAAACAGACTCAAACTAGTTATGTCCCCAATTGAAAAATTCTTGACTAGTTTATCTTAACACACCATAAATGTACAGTGGGAAAAATAAGTGTTGAATACATCACCATTTTTCTCAGAAAACATATTTCTAAAAGTGCCGCTGACGTGAAATTTTAGACTGATGTCGGTAATAACCACAGAAATCCATATATGCAAAGAAACCAAATCTAATTAGTTTAATTACATATTAAGTTATGCATAATAAAATGAAATGAAACCAAGAAAAAATATTGAACACATGAAGAAAAGGAGGTGTAGAAAGGGAGTGAAATCCCAGACAACAGCTGAAATCTCTCAGTAGTTATTCAGCAACCCTCTGCCCTTCGTCATTGTAAATGAATATTATCTGCTTCAGTCCATCTACATTAGCAGGATGATGAAGACTAAAACCACGGTGGACATTTCAGGAAGACATGAATCCAAAACACAGCCAAGAAACTCTCAGATGCTTTCAGAGAAAGTAAATCAACCAATTACTTCACTTGAATCCAATAGAAAATAAAAATTAAAGATCAGATTTGATAGACGAGATCCACAGAAACATCAAGATTTTAACACTCTGTGGAAGTCTGTGAAAAACTCACACCTGAACAATTCATGTGTCTTTGTTCTCCATATGAGAGGTGTGTTTAAGCTGCCATCACCAAAACAACTTTTATATAAATTATTAAATACATTTCAATAGTTTAGCCCTTTCTTTTTGTGTTATTACATTGTTATTACACAACTCATTTTTCAGATTTTTTTGTTTGTTTTATTTTTATTTTTATTGTTTGGGTTTTTACAGAAATTTGGTTCAATTCCATGTCAACAGCTCCTTAAGTAATATTATTTACAGGAAAAATGACATGCCATGCAATGCTTTTCCCAGCTGCATATACTTAAATGTATCACTGTGGTCTTAAACGTATTTTTTTTTTTGCTCCAACTTCTGATTAGAAAACTTGTTGTTAGGTGTGTCATGAAGGCATTATTGCAAAGGAAACTTTACGTGTGCTATGAAGAAGTCATTGCAAGCTTCAATTTCTAAGTGTACTTATGCAAGTACAGCTACATGTCCTGTTTAAAAGAATCAAACGATATGCATGACGAGAAAGAAAAAGGTTGGTTTGAATTTTTATCAGACTTCATCTAAAGGAGTCTTGCGGTGCTAACCAGTTAATCAATATTAGCATGCTAATTAAAGCACTTCAACTAAACATTTCAGACCCCAACAAAAATACACCGAAATGTCTAGAATGTCATGCAAAGTGAGAGTATACAGGATGGATAAAATCATATCTGTTTAAATTAAAGTGGTTTTGCTGTGACATCTGAACTTTTGGTCGTTATTTAAAATTGTTCCAAACCAGTTGAATGGCTCATTTCTTCAGATTCTTGTCAAAACATTTCTCTTCCCCTCCTTCCCTCTCTCTCTCTTTCTCTGCATCGCTCTATTGAGCTGACATGTCAGTGCATTATGATTGCCTTCCTGTTCTATTAGATTTCTGATGAATATTTTCGCCTCTTCTAGTGGCATTTCTTATCTCACCTACAAACAGCAGAAGGAGGTTCACCAGGGCTCTGTGTCTTACATATTGTGGTTTTTGTCTTCATTTAGATACAGAAATGAAAAGAAGAGTGGAGCCTCTACTTGCTTACATGAAAGTAAGCCTATATCAGTGTCAACATGTGCTGGGACTGATGTTGCTATTTACATTTCATAATTAGATCCTTCTCACATCTAATTTAGCACCTAAAGATGGCAGGCTTTGGCAAAAGGCACCGGTTAGCCTTTAGTACAAGAGTTGAATCATGTAGAAGGCAGCTATTAGGTACAGCTTATACTGAAACAAATCCATTCCGGTGCTGATAAAAAGGTTTTTATCGGTTTAATTTTAAGTCTAGACATTGTGTTCCTGTGTGGAGTTTATTTATACTGATCCTCAAGCCAAATGTGCTTTATCATATTATTGGGCAGCAAAACTGGTTTCTTTATTCTTTATCTTGCAAGTGAAGATGCATAGTGAATTAAATATTGGGGAAAATAGTTTGAATTATGTTGCCTGTGTTTTTGTTCAATTTATTTTGACATTTTGTGTTTTTATTTATTTATTTTGGCACTAAAAATAGAAAACATTAAATTTCCTTATTGATTGATTGCTTAATTGCTTAATTGCTTGATTGATTGATTGCTTGATTGATTGATTGATTGATTGATTGGTGGGTGTGTGAGAGAGTGGATTGATTGATTGATTGATTGATTGATTGATTGATTGATTGATTGATTG
>CAIGQQ010030612.1:2410003-2445371 GCA_903798035.1 Danio albolineatus
TGATTGATTGATTGATTGATTGATTGATTGATTGATTGATTGATTGAATCGAATCTAACATTGTATGTTATTCCTAAATTAATAGCAGCATTAATTTGTCAGTGAAAATAAGGCTGAAAACGTTTACTGCTAATAGCTTGACAAACATGATGAACAGCTCATTATTTTGATGAGAAATGACAAGACTAAAATGTAGTCAAAAGATCAAAACTAACCAACATTATTTGTTTGTTATAATCTGCTGAATTGGGCTGTTCATTTATTAGATGGATTGGAACACAAGCATTCAAGCATGTTAAACTATTTGTATTGATTAAATTAACATTCATAAAGGAACTATATTATAAGTAGAATAAAAAACAGACTTGTGAGAATTTTATTAGTTAAAAACACACATTTAAGTGTGAGGAGTTGTGTTGAGTGATATGACGAACTGTTGGTACAATCCATGTCTTTGTTAGTTTGGAATGGAACAAAAAGAAATGAAAGATGATATTTTGCATTCACATTTTTTAAAATGTTAATTTAATGTTAATTTAATTAATACATTATCTTATCACAGATACTGTAAGATGAACACTTAAAATAACTACTGCCTAGATGCTCCTCTGTCAGTCACAGATCTCTCACGGGTTGCTGGATTTATTCATACATGTAAAAATAGTTATTAAAAGCTTTCTTATTTTAAATTCTTAAAGGTGCTGTATGTACGTTTTTGACTCTTCTAAAGCACAAAAATACTATAATATGTTTGCAGATATTTAAACATGTCAATTGAATATACTTACACAACAATTATTCTGCTTTGAAAATGTGTTTTCCATGCTGGAATGCTGTCTTTATTTTGCCCTGCCCAATGCCAGTTTAGCCTATTATATTTCAGCACCTCGGGTTGCCTTGGTGGAAAACTGTATATTTCACTCATTCAGTCAGAAGGACTCTGAAAGCATGCATCAGTGAATGAAATGCGACCTCCAGTGGACAGTAGCAGACTCCACATGAGGTTATTAATTAGCAAATAATATAAATATTACGAATGTAAAAATTAGGTGAGCAGGTATTGCCACCGTGTGTCCTAACCACACGCTTCATGACGAGATATGCAGTGATGAGCGATTTGGCTGTTTGCACCAGACAAAACATGACAGAAATGTAAATACAGCCATTCAAAAGCTAAGAATATTCACTCACTCATGAAATGGCAAGGTTCATAATCAAATGAATACATATTAACCCTCTTTAACTTTATTAATGTATATGCTAAATCACTTATATGTGCTTAGTTCTAAAGTTCAATTTCAAATGGTTTATTTTATTTTCAAGGTCTGAGGTGACCTATCTGCTGCTGCTTTCAGTGTATGGCAATAAATGTGACATAAAAACTCACATTGTCAGCATTTATCACTGATTAAAGCGCTTGAGGTTTACCTGAGGTGATCATTGTCAGTTTTCTGTTGTTCACCTCTGAGAAATAGAAGCCGTTTGTAATATATCAATTTGAGGTGTTTGTTAGAACAAGAACTCCTTTGAGTATGGAAAATATTCCTTCTATCGAGTGCCGTTGCTTTTATTTAGAACACTGTTTAAATCACTCGCTCCTGTCCTCAATCTGGTAACCTGTGCTTGTGTTTGTTTTGATCCAGGAGTGCAATACCTAGTTCAACCACTGTGTGTCAAACTTACATACTGCACCTTTAAATATAAACATTATTATTTTTTCAATTCATTTGATAATTTCATTTTTATTTAAAAAAATAACAAACAAAAGCAAAAAAATCCAGATCCAAAAGAAAATAATTTGTTTTTGTGGTTATTGTTTTTCTGTATGAAAATAAATTTGCATTTGTTCTTCTTAGTCAACAATAGGTCATGTAAAACATTATTACTTGATATGGCATTCCTCTAATACAGTAGACCACCATCTCTCTGTTTATCCAGGCTGTATTCCACTCCTCTGTGTTTAGCATTCATTCCCTCACAATGTATCAGATAATAAACCAGCACTCGTTGTATTAGTTTAATGTGAGGGCTTATGAATCATCGCGGCCCATAACTGTCTGAATGAACAGTTCTGGGAATTTATGCAAGTTAGTTTTATTATGATGGTGTCTCAGTGTTAGAAATGTGTTACCAGTCTTTTTACCATAGTCATTTTAGTCTAATTGAATCATGGTCATCGCCGTTTAGGACAGGATTGATTGTTGTGCTTGTGGTTCCAGCACATGCAGCCAAAATCAGGCATAATCTTCTTCACGGCGTCCCGAGTTGCCGGAGAGCTTCAAAGACGTGACAGTGGGGCTTCACATCTGTTGTCGCAGCATCTGGCACACATCTCTGGAACAAAAGCTGTAGGACTTTTCTTTATTTATCCCAATAGCTTAAAATACCCTGAAGCCAGGTGCACACTGCGAGGATTTGGAAGCGAGAAGCACATTTGAATGCAGGAGTAAATCCTTGAAATTAGCACAACTGTTAACAACATACACAGATGCCAACCAATTAAAGCATTTGCTTCTTATTTGTTTTTGAAGAATTAGTAGGCTGATGCTTTGTGTATGGAGGGCTATAGAAAATGCAGAGCTTTTCTGAAGACAAAGGTTTAAAAAACAAAGGTTTAGAGATGTATAATAATATTAATAATAATAATAATAATAATAATAATAATAATAATAATAATAATAATGGACGACACGTTGGTGCAGTAGGTATTGCTGTTCCCTCACAGCAAGAAGGTTGCTGATTCGAGTCTCGGCTGGGTCAGTTGGCATTTCTGTGTGGAGTTTGCATGTTCTCCCCGTGTTTGCGTGGGTTTCCTCCGGGTGCTCCGGTTTCCCCCACAGTCCAAAGATATGCGGTAAAGGTGAATTGGGCAAGCTAAATTGTCCGTAGTGTATGTGTGTAAATGAGAATGTATGGATGTTTCCCAGAGATGGGTTGCGGCTGGAAGGCTATCGAAAAAAAATATAGCTTAAAGGGGCTAATCGATTTGACCTTAAAATATTTTTTTAATTTTTTTAAAATTCATTTATTCTAGCCAAAATAAAACTAATAAGACTTTCTCTAGAAGAAAAAATATTATCAGACATACTGTGAAAATGTCATATATTTAAATATATGGGTGTAATGCAAGTTAAGTTATAGGATTTTTGCATTATATAATCTTATTTACTTTTAAAAATAAATTATTTTTTTATGTAATAGGTCAACATTATTAGCCCTCATGAGATTTTTTATTTTGATTGGCTTGTTGCTCAAAGACTTGCCTAATTAACCTAACCTAATTTGCCTAATAAAAACTATTTACTTTTATCATGGGTAAAAATAAATCAATTAGTTATAAGAAATTAGGTATTAAATGTGGTATGTTTAAAAAAAAATCTTCTCTCCGTTAAGCAATATCGAAGAAATATGTGAAAAAAAGGAAAATCTTACAAGAAAATTCACAACTTTATACACAGCAGTTCCATTTAAATAATTAAAAAATAGAATTTTAATTCTCCTAGCAAAGGTTTCAGATCTGTATCTGTAAATACAAATGAAACGATTATTTAAAAGTTATACATAATATTTAAAATCTAGTTTGCTTAATTCAAATTTTTCATTTTTTATTATTATAATATTATTTTAGATATTTCTATGTAACACACATCACTCGCAAACCATATTCCACCACCACATACAGATACGTCCTCAGAAGACCGTCCTCAGCCTATACTTCATCTTTGCTGCCATTGTCTCAGTCTTTTGGGATCAGCGCACTTGCAAATATCGAGTTCCCAAAACCAAAAAGTTAAAAAGAGAGAGAGAAAGAGAGACGCAGGCATATCTTCTCAAGCATATTGTCTCCAGAGAAGAGACTGCAAAAAGAATCTTTTTTTTTTTTTTTACTGCGCATGTCCCCTGAATGTCAAATACCAATGTTATGGAAGCGACCAGAAGGAGATTGTGTGTTTGCTGTGCTCGACACACAGACAAAGATAATGAAAAGTTTTCCGGTCTTTTCCATTACCCCGGCAGAGAGAGGGGGAAAATGAGATACGCACTTTCGTGACATCCAAATGTTATAGTGTGTGAAATGGGGTCTGTAGCCAGGTGATGGAATTCATAATGTTTTTTCAGAGTCAGAGTATGTGTGTGTGTGTGTGTGCGTGTGCGTGTGTGTGTGAGTGTGTTTCAGGTGGCAGATGATGTTCTATGATAACAGAGGTATGAAAATCCCTTTTGGCTTTGTTCAGTCTCCATGTGAAGTTGGAGTCTCTCTGGTCACTTGTAAGATGCCCTGAGGCCCGAATGTCATCACATCCCTCTGGCCTCCGAGTCCTATTCGCAAAAAGAACAGAGTGAAATACTGCAGCATTTAACGGCTGACAGCCAAGTTAAAAAGCCTGAGTCTGGGACTGTGCGGCGGAGACTGGGGAACAGTGCTGATGAAGAGGGTACAGCAGAAGAGATTTGACATTAAAGCCCTATTCATGAGAAGTGACAGTCATGGACTCCAGCTCTCAGACGGAGTGGAGGCTGTTCTAGACCCTGTCAATTATATCCGGTAATAACACAGACGAGCCTGATCTCTTTGTACTGAAAAGCGAGCCTTGAGGAAACCAAATGAAAGTCTGCGTTTCACCAGCACACGGGTTTGGCAAACCAGCTCTGGGTGTGTTTAAATAAGACAACTAATTGTTTTAGTAAAAATGTTGTCTTTACGTGAACTATTGTGAAGATTAAAACATGCTGTCATGAAGATTATTGCTACTGAGCCACATTCGATTAATTCAGTACTTTACTTAAGCTGAATTTTTAAGGATGAAATTAAAACGATCAACTTAAACTTGTTTTAAAAGAATGTAAATTTGTCATCACTGATAGCCAGTGTGCTTATATGTAGCGCCACTGCACTTCCAGTGTCCTGAGTTTGAGTCCCAGCTCACAGACCTTTCCTGATCCCATTGCCTTCCTCGCTTTCTCCAACTTCACTTCTTTCCTAGCTACTGTCCGTTAGTTAAATCGTTGTTTTATTTTAATTTATTGTATTCATTGTGTGGAACAAACACTGTGTGGAACAAAATACTTTACATTTTTATATAGTTTATATCATCTCTAGTGCTGGGCAAAGATAAATCACAATTAATCACATCCAAAATACAGTTGAAGTCAGATTTATTGAACTCCCTAAATTATTAGCCCACCTGCTTATTTTTTCCCCCAATTTCTGTTTAACGGAGGGAAGATTTTTTTCAAAACATTTCTAAACATAACAGTTTTAATAACTCATTTATAAACACTGATTTATTTTATCTTTGCCATGATGACATTCATTCATTCATTCATTTTCCTTTCGGCTTAGTCCCTTTATTAATCCGGGGTCGCCACAGCGGAATGAACCGCCAACTTATCCAGCATTTGTTTTTTATGCAGCGGATGCCCTTCCAGCCACAACCCATCTCTGGGAAACACATCCATACACACACATTCACACACATACACTACGGACAATTTAGCTTACCCAATTCACCTGTACCGCATGTCTTTGGACTGTGGGGGAAACCGGAGCACCCGGAGGAAACCCACGCAACCACGGGGAGAACATGCAAACTCCACACAGAAATGCCAACTGGCCCAGCCGGGAATCGAACCAGCGACCTTCTTGCTGTGAGGCGAACGTGCTACCCACTAGGCCACCGTGACGCCCTGCCATGATGACAGTAAATAATATTTTACTAGATATATTTTCAACTTCAAGACAATTCTATACAGCTTAAAGTGACATTTAAAGGCTTAACTAAGTTAATTGGGTTACCTAGGCAAGATAGGGTAATTAGACAAGTCATTGTAAAATGATGGTGTGTTCTGTAGACTATCGAAAAAAAAAAGCTTAAAGGGGCTAATCAATTTGACCTTAGTTTTTTATTATTATTATTATTTTAAACTGCATTTATTCTAGCCAAAATAAAACAAATAACACTTTCTCCAGAACAAAAAAATATTATCAGGCATACTGTGAAAAATTCCCTGCTCTGTTAAACATCATTAGAAAGATATATATATATAAAAAAAAAAGTTTAATAGTTATGATTTCAAATCTAAATGTGTAATGATGTACATGTGATATCATATATACATTTGACTCATATATTTTGTTTAGGGCTGTCAAAAAATTAATCGTGATTAATCACATCCAAAATAAAAGTTTAACATAATATTTGTGTGTGTACTGTGTATATTTTATTATGAATATATAAATACACACATGCATATACTTGATAAAATGTTGGTTTATATTTAGATATATAAAAAAATATATGTGTATGGTACAAATTTTACATTTGAATATGATGTAACTACTTTGATGTAACTTTTTTACATATAGTTTTGGCTTCTATGAATGTGTTTATCACATATACATAATAAATATATATAACACACACACATATTATGTCAAAACAAACTTTTATTTTGGATGTGATTAATCACGATTAATTCTTGGACAGCCCTAATTTTGTTAGAATTAATCAAGAATAATTTGTGTCCAGCACTAATCATTTCATAAAATGTTACATTTTATAATGCATTACATTTGTTACAATTACAAAACAAAAAATCCGAAGCTGAGTATAAACAGTTTCGTTTAAGATTGTTTTGTAGATTACGAAAACTACATTTTCACATCATAAACTTAATTCATAGACTTGCAATACATTTTTTAACTTTTTTATTAATTCTTATTTAACACTGACTAAATTCAAAAACAGCCCAGTGTCAGGCTTACATTCACTTACCACAAACAAAACCAGAACACAGATTGAATGCATTTTCTTGCCACTTGACAAGATATAATCAGCTCTGATCATTACCTTGGTACGTTGATCTATCTCTGATCATAGTCTAAACACTCGAGATTTTCCACATTTGACAGTTTTCACTGGTTTGAGTCTCGGCTGGACAAGCTGGCATTTCTGTGTGGAGTTTGCATGTTCTCCCCGTGTCTGCGTGGGTTTCCTAAGGATGCTCCACTTTCGCCAACAGTCCAAAGACATGCGGTATGGGTGAAGTGGGTAAGCTAAATTGGCTGTAGTGTGTGTGTGTGTGTGTGTGAGAGAATGTGATAGTGTATAGGTGTTTTCCAGTACTGGGTTGTGGCTAGAAGGGCATCTGTTACGTAAAACATATACTGGAATAGTTTATGGTTCATTCCCCTGTGGTGACCTCTGATAAAAAAGGGACTAAGGCGATGGAAATGAATGAATAAATGAATGTATTTATAAAATTTATATAAAGGAAGTGTCGTTTAATAATAATCAAGAATAAAGACAAAAGAATTTTTGTAGAATCAGTGTAAAACATGGTAATGAGGTAATTTTATTGAAGGATTCTCGGTTATACTCCTGAAAAGTCAAACCTGAGATGGTATTGATTACAGCTTAGCTCTGCCTACACTCTGCTAAAGTGACTAATAGGGCTTGCTTTAAAAGGTACATTTTTATGAGCATTTGCGCTGACATAGTTTCATCACAGGTTGTTTGAGAAATTTGCCTTCATTTTGCCCGTTTGATGTCAGCAGCGAGGCTTGCGTTTGAAACGCTTGCTCGGAGGAAAATTATTTTTGACATTTTTTCTCTGTGCCGCTCCTGTAACGGCACAAAGGTTGTTTGAATTTCAAATGAAGCTACCCCTAAAGTACACGATTCTGTCCTTATTCCATCAATCAGAAATGTGGGAATTTGGAGTTCATGCTTAATGCTAATGAGCAGCGGGCTCATGCGATTGCTTTTAGAAATCAAACGCAAAAGCGTCACCTTACAAATGTCCACAGGTTTTCTTCAGGCATTGTTATTCTGTCCCCCTATTGTCCATATATTTTGATCGACTTATTTAATGAAATTCATGAGACCACGCTGCGCTCACTTTGCATCTTTGGGACTTATTCACCTGCACCAATGTGGCCACGTTAAATCAAACACCCTGAGCTGAATTACTTTTTAATAGTCACATTTTTGGGCTCATATTTGGCTACAGTCATTCATCCGCAATTTCAGCTCACATTACCCTCTATTATGCCATCAAAATTACATTTCTTGATTATTTTATGCACAGCACATGCGTGTAATTTTGCAGACAAATTGTGTTTTTCTCTCCCTGTTCCCGTTTTAGGGATTGTATTTATTTATCTCCTGTTTTTGTATTATTATTATTAATGTCGTTTTCCTGTAATCATCATAATGTGCTGCTGTCAGTATTAGCATCTGCCATTCACCTGCGATAGCGCAGGTTACCATCTACAGTCTGGCCTTAATTAGCTCCTTAAAAAGCAAAATGCCATCACACACCTAATTGCTTCTGTTATGCGTTCATTAAAAATGCTCAACAGAGCACGATATTGAAAAAATAATTGCAAAGGTTAGCGGGAGCATTTGTTATCAACAGTGTTAGCGGTGTTGGATCATTCGCAGTATTTTCTCTTGGAACGTAGCCATCTAGATTTAATGTGCACTTGTAAACAAACGCGGGTAAACAAAGCGGCCTGGTGAAAAAGGTAGTGGCTTGCGGAACGTCCTGCTCTTCCCTATTAAATCAGCAGTGCATTGAGATCCAGGGATGCTTAGTCTGTTCATGTGCTGATTATTGCATTTGGCAGAGTAAAGGCAGGAGCTTTTTTAACTTGAAGTTCAGTTTATTGCTGATGCTTTCAGGCTAAGATGAAATAAAATGTCTAAGGAGAATATTGTGTTATTAATAAATGGTTCATATACATTACTGTGCTGAAGTCTGAGTTCTGTGAGATAAAAGTTCAATAATAGAGCTGTAGAGGAAGTCATTTTGAGCATGTAAAAATTTTGTAATGTAATAACTAGGAAAAATATAACTCGTATAACTTTAGTATCCTTAAATGTGTATATTTTACTCTAACAATGTTGTTTTATTAAAATTACAAACACTAAAGAGTTCTGAGTATTTCTACCTTATGTGGCTATAGTGGTCAAATCGACAGCATACATTTTAGCATCCGCTACTTTACCTGTGCCTTTGAATTGAAAACCACTTTCTGATTTACTTCAGACATGTTTTTGAAACTTAAAAAAAAAAAAAAAACTTTTTACTGAGGTTAAATGAGGTTAACTTTATATATGCACCTTTGGAGGGGATATAGTAACTCATACCATTGTAAACTACAGTGGTCCCTCATTTATCGCAGTAGTTGCATTCTAAAAATAACATGCATTAAGCGAAATCCACGAAGTTTTTAACAATTATTATAGATGTTTTAAGGCTGTAAAAACCCTCACTATGAACTTTATAGACTTTTCAAGAGTTCACACTTGAATTATAAAGCGTGTTTGGCTTGCTGTCCCAGGAGACAGCCCTGAGCTGATAAGATCCTCGAGCCCAGGGCTCCCTCCCGTTGTGGTGCGAGAGGGGAGTTTGAGCTCAGGTAAATCTCGAAGCTCCCCTGCTGTAGTAGCTTATGAACAGATAGTGATTGCTCAAAAGAGATGACTACTATTAGGAGCACAACTTAACTTAAGTTGCATGTTTTTGTACGGTGGGAGGAAACCAGGGGAAACCCACGTGCGGGGAGAACGTGTAAAATTTGAACAGAAACGTCAACTGGCTTGGTAAGGATTAGAACCAGTGATGTTCTTGCTGTGAGGCAACAGTGCTAACCACTGGATGGGGGATTCTTCAAAAGGAAGATGGCTGTGATATAGAATTTAGGGTATTAATAGTGGCTTAGGAATCGTCTGATTGGTGAATCATGAATTAGCACATGATCCTCTCAAAATTACTTTCTAAATAAGCTTTACTTCTCAGACAGGTATTAACAGTTTCACACTTTTCTCTCTCATTTAAAACACTCTAAAAGTTCAAACTTTCATTAAAAAAAAGTCCAGTAGCCTATTATAGAATAGCCTATTATAGAAACCAAAGATCAAAACCTGTTGTCAGATGCAAACATTCATCGGTCAGCAAAAGGGTCATGAAGCTTTTTAGCTTTTGTGCGGATAACGTTGGCATCCAGCATAATGTTTTTACATGCAGCCATTGATCCACACAACTAAAGCAGTCTCCATCCTTAAGGGGCTCGTACAGTGAATACGTCACGCACATGACAGTCACTCACCGGACGCTCACATTTGCATGTTATTTAGAACGAAATTATTCAGATGGTGCTCATTGGCATGGCAGAAATAGGAACAGTGTCCTGAGTCACAACTGAGCAGCACAGACAGCGGTGTGCGTACCCTGATATAATCCTACGTTTACAATTTTAAAATGCATGGCGCTGCATAGCGCAGCACATCCAGTGTGTCACCCCCTTTACGATGGTCTTGCTGCGGACAGTTACAGTTATTGCATCCTTATTAAAACTCACACCGCTAGCGTTCAAAGATTTATGTTAATTCTGCAAGCTGAACGCATTCTGTACTGGACAGGAGACACGGAGGATATTGATTGACAATTGTCTACAGCCAATCAGGATGCAGAACACAATGTGCTGTAAAAAAAAGCATGTCAAATTGTGCAAAAAAAAAAATCCATGAAACTGTGAGGCTGTCAAAGGTGAACCTTGTTGTAGTGGTTCTTTAGGGTAATATAAACTAGAAATTCCAAGAGTTCAGTCAAAGCAGGGTGAATCGGCTTTCAGCAACTACGCCTCTTGCTGCTGGAATCAGCTTCCAGAAATGATCAGATGTGCTCCAACATTAGGCATATTCAAATCAAGACTGAAAGCACATTTGTTTAGCTGTGCCTTTACTGAATGAGCACTGTGCTATGTCCGACAGATCACACTATTGTGTCTTTCTTTTCTTTTTTCATTCTTTTATAACCTGTTTTTAACACATTTAACACAGTTTTTAAAACAGTTTTTATCTGTTTTTACTAATTTTTATAATTTATTTTTATTTTCTTATACTTGTCTCTTTTATTCCTGTTTATGTAAAGCACATTAATTTGCCACTGTGTATGAAAAGTGTATTTTTACTTGAATGACTTCATAAAATATGAGGACATTCAGAATTATAAAATCTCAATAAAAGTTTTGGATGTAAATTTGATGTGACAAAAATTAAATACAGCACAGTCTTATGTTAATGGTATGGCCACTCTGTAGTTCTGGTACTTCCAGTGTTAAGGCTCTTTTTTTTGCTTGCATTTAAAAAAAATCTATTTTTAAAGTATATATTCTACACAGTTATAATCAATGTGGTTTCAATCTCTTATGCTCCAAGAAGGACACAAAACTATTCCTCTTAAAGGTTCTATGGATCTTTTATTTTGGTTTTATATTCAGCTGTGACCTTTTGAATAACGTGGACTTGAATTATAGGCTTCTATTTGTCTAGCGAAGCCTAGTCTGTGTCACAGTGACCTGATGAAAAGACTATTTTCTGGGTCAGAAAAGTGGTCATGTTCACTTTCTCAGTCTTTGTCCCCCATCTAAGCATGACTGACCTTCAAAGCTGCATGGGAAAGGTGAAAGAGAGAAAGAAGAGAAGAAAAAGTGAAAGACTGAAAGAGCAGGGCACTGTTTACCTTTTCTCTTTCCTCTTCTGGCCGTGTCAGGGGTAGCAGATCAGTAAGGCCTGAATCCCAGAGAGCAGCCTGCCTCACAGCCTCTGTACCTCTCCTGCTAATTACCCATAAGGCCCTTTGCTCAGGACTGTGATGTCTTTCTGTGGCCATGGCAACTGTGGCTGAGAAGCTGTTTTAGGATGATGCAAAGACAGTTCTATGTGTGTAGGTTTTTCTATCAAAGACTTAAGCGCATGAAATATGAATTATCCAAATAATTACATATGCACAGTTGCCACATTCTCATGAGATTCCAGCAACCTGTTTTTGTAGATTTGTGCGTGCGTGTGTGTGTATGTGTGTCTGCTCGTTGGCTTCTTTTTTGTTTGTTTTGGTTTTGTTCTTTGTTTCCTTGCATCCTACTCTCTTTTGCACTGGCTTTTGTTCTGCAGTAAACCTTGCATTCGTTAGTAAGGTTATGAAACTCAAATTTCCCAGCACTTAATAACTGCCACTGTTCTGACGAAACTTTACTGACAGAAATAGCTGTTCCTTGTTCACAAAATATTCCCAGGTCAGAGTAGGTTAAAGAGATAGCTCTTCCAAAAACAGTGACCATTTGCTCACACTCAAGTGGTTCCAAACTTATGAATTCCTATCTTTTAACAAAAACAAAATACAAGATATTTTGAAGAGTGTTGGAGAAAAACAGCCATTGACATTCAAAGTAAGGAAAAAATAATATGGAAGTCTATGATGTTTCTTCCCCCTCATCATTCTTTGGCATGTCTTCCTTTGTGTTCGAATTATGACAGAATTTTCATTTTTAAGTGAGCTTTTCCTTTAGGCTCAATCAACAGCATATTAATTACCACACACACACACACACACACACACACACACACACACACAAAGAATTTCTGCTTGTTCCTCATTTTTCTTCACTCTCCTAAACGTAACCAGTCTTTAAAGGCATCCAAATCAATACCGATGCATTAACTAACCTCAACAGCACAAGTGATTTTCTGGTTTGCACAAATACAGTTGTCTATCAAACTTATGTCCAGAGTCCTCTCTACACAACACAGGCTCATTGTGAAAACGTTTCTGGAAACCGCACATTACGTGGTCAAAGGTACATATGGCTGTGTTTATTTTTTTTTAAACGAACGTTACGGGGTGGTTTAACGCTGTTCCTTTTCATGCTTACCAGCTGACCGCTTACCTCTGTGTGGACGACTTTTCCGCTGCACCCGTTTTTTTCCCGTTAGCTCGCCGTGTTCATCGGCGGACTCCAGACGCAGAGAGGAGTTGACCACAATGACGGGGTTCGAGTCCGGTGAGAAGTGGTTCCAGAAAGCAGCTAAGACAAAAACAGAATCCAAAAAATAAAATAAACCAGCAAATAACAGGGTGAGAGCGCTGTAAAGTATGAAAACGTGGTAAAAATGAGACGAGGGCTTTTATTTTTTTCTGCATTGCTTATTGGCAAGTTGTTTTTTGGGTTTAGGGAAGTGTGTGGGTGGTTCTGTCGATAAAATTTTGGTTGGGTTTAGGGAAGGAGGAAGGTGGGTCAGTCGATTGGTCGGTCGGTCAGTTAGTCATCCGGTCAGCCAAACAGTCAGCCGACAGCGGCCTTTGGTGGGTTTACGCAAGAACAGCGGGCACGAATGGCACTCACGGGATACATTTTAGATTTCAAAAAGCATATGCAGCGCCCTCTCATGGATTCACGAAAACAAAAAATACAAAAGACGTACCTCCCGGGATGTATTCCGCGGCCTCTAGAAATGATCTCTCAACTACGTTCTCAGAATGAGCCTGGGTTGTGTCTACACCTGATAATAAGGTGAGTTTTAGTCAATCAGAGCACAAGTAGGCAAGGGAAACACATTTCCATTTAGCTGATTTGATTTAATATTGCAAAATAATAAAGTGCATTTTATGTATGAATGAGGAAACAGAGCAGCTGTCATTTCTTAGTTGCTAAACTACACCAAACGCTCTGGGTCTGTGTACGAATCAGGACCGGTGTGAGAATTTTACTTTACAAATTGACAATTAAAATCCGGTCTTCCTAGTGTGCTTCAACTACACATGCTGTAATGCTTTCAGATCAGATCAGTAGATAGTGACTGTTTTAAATGCGCTCAACAACAAGTATCGCATGATCTTAAGTTTCAGTTGTCTCGCTTCATTAATCTAATTCATACATTTTTGGTGGGAAATGGGATATTAAAGTGTACATTGGATGCACACTTTAGAAGCCCACCTGAAGTATTATGCTGTGTTCACACCAGATGCATAACGTGTGAATAAATCATGCTATTCATGAGTAAATAGACACATTTACTCACTTCATTTTGTGCATCAAATTTGCTTCATTCGCGCGTCAAATTCACTTCACAATAGACGCAATTTCACGTCATGGGCAGTGCTTCTGTCTGCCCGATGACTCTAGCTTCATTGCTAAATGGCTAACATGGATTTACTGAGATAATAGCCATGCTTTATGTGCTTAAGGAATGCTGAAAAACAGTGTATATTCGTTCTGTGCCATGTCCACTAGAGCTCCCAGCTCTGTGAGTTCTTCAACTCCTCCAGAAACTATACCTGGATGATGGAGGCTTTCAGCTGAGCTTCAGACTAAGCCAAGCCCAGTTTGATAAACTGCTATCCGTGTCAGCAAGAGGATTTGCCCTCGGGACAACAACAACAGGAAATACGTCATAATCACTCCCCTACAAGAGCAAGCTCATGATTGGTTAACGCAGTGCAATTGTCCGCTGAAGAGAAAAACACGCATTTTACTTAACATGTAAATCACTCACGTTTGTGGTGTGAACGCAGCATCACTCACTGTTTTTAACATACTATAGGGAAGAATACAATTGCAGATGCACCATAGCTGAATATATTTTAGTGTGTGTAGATCAGTAATTAGTGCTTTAAAAACTGTTCAATAACTGTCTGGTTTAGCTCAGCTACCAAAACTGACCTTCGAAGACTACGTCGAATAGTTCGGACTGCTGAGCGAATCATTGGTACAACCCTCCCTACTCTCCAAGAACTGTACTTATCCAGAGCGAGCAGAGGGGCTGCCAAAATCACTCTGGACCCCTCACACCCAGCACACTGCCTCTTTGAACTTTTACCTTCTGGGCGACGCTACAGAGCACTGCGCACCAGAACAGCCCGACACAGAAACAGTTTCTTCCCCCAGGCAATCCATCTCATGAACACTTGATGATAATAGTCGTAGAACCAACATCACTATCTGCAATACACTTTTTACACACTCATACACTTATTTAACAACACACTTTACATGCCAATTTGCACATAACAGCTGCACATAAAACGTTGTATATACTAATATGCCTGTACATACACTTGTCAATTTGTATATTTGCATTTAACACTTACTTCTATTTTTTGAATATATTTATTATCTGTTTTTTGTCCTATCTTTGTAATTCTGTTGCACTGTAGAAGCTCTGTCACGAAAACAAATTCCTCGTATGTGTGAACATACCTGACAATAAAGCTCTTTCTGATTCTGTATACAGTGAAAGTGAATGTGGCCAATTCAAAAAGGTTTCAGTACTATTTGTTTAATGATGTAAACAGCAAGATGTGTTAACCTAGTTTAAAATTTACAAATTGCTACCAACAGTAGACACTCAAGTTTTATTCGATTATACATTGTTGCCAACAAGACATCTTTATAAGTGATGAGAACAAATGTATCTCCAATAATATACAAATTTTACAGTAACAGAAAAAATAACACAGTGTTTCTTTAAAATGATTAAGCTTTACATTTCTGCTTTACAATACAAAAAAGGCCATTAACTATATTTGAAATCGCCTTGTTTACCCATCATACCTTATTTCTGAACTTTTATGGTAATCCAACAACTGCTACTGATGGGGATTAACTTGCGTTGAAAGCAGTATATACCTTTAAGTTTGTGGATTATGGAGAAACAGCATTTGTGCTTTAAATCTACATCCCCTTTAAGTGCTATCCAGGAAATTTGAAATAAACGTGTGTATGTTCAAGAGCTTGTTCTATTCATTTTACTGTATGCCCGTGCATTTTTATAACAGCTTTGTGAAAGGTTCAGCATCCTTATGAATAATTTTTCACAGGTTCAACTTTTTGTATGAATAATGTATTGGAATTGCATGAGGTATTAGCCATTATAGTCCATGTTTAATACTTATTGTGTGTGTATGAGAGATATGTGCTATCAATGCCATTTGTTTACACAAATGCCTGCTAGCACTTCACAGGCAGGTTTGGCATTCATGAATTCTGAGTGATTCAGAGCGAGCAACATTCTCTCTGACTCACTTTCTCTCTCTTTCTTTCCTCTGTATGCGCATAACGTTGTTTATTGAGAAACAATTGCTCGGTTGCTGTAAGTGTAGCCTCGCTGAGTGGCATGTAATTTCTCAGTTTTCTACATGCATGAGCAGATGAAAATGTTTTCCGAAATGGGCTGTTTTGCAACGATAGACGCTCTCCACCACTGTGGTCTCAGAATTGAGTCTGTTGTTATATTTCAAGTGTGCATTTTATTCTAAATACTTGTAGTAAAGCCTCAGCTCTGTGTAGATGTAAGACGCATAAAGGTTTTTTATTAGCATCATTCTGTGATACTTTTCTGATTTTTATTAAAGAGACAGTTCATCCAAAACTGAGAATTTACTCATTATTTACTCACCCTCACCAAAAGAAAATATTCTGGAAAATGGTAACCATTGACTTCGATAGTCTTTGGTTTTCTTAGCATGGAAGTCAGCTTTTTACAAAATATCTTCTTTTGTGTCCAACAGAAGAAAGAAACATACAGATTTTAAAGCACTTGAGGTTGAGTAAATGTACATTTACATGTTTGGGCGAATTGCCTCTTTAAATGCATGATGCTGGTCATTTTTTACTTCCATTTTATCAATGAGTGTAAAAAGGAAATGTTCAAATAGCAAAACTATTAAACTACAAAAACAAATCTATTCTTAATGTGTTTTAATTACATGTTTTTCATGTAGTTTAAAAAAAATAAAAACCAAAAGTCATTTAAAATATATAATTAATACTAAATAATTTATCTGTGAGAGACTCAGTGGCTTAGTGGGTAAAGCACTGTACTCACATCAGTAATATCTGGTTTCAAGCCCCACTTAAACTTTAAATGGCCTAACGGTGGCACAGTGGGGAGCACAATCGCCTCACAGCAAGAAGGTCGCTGGTTCGAGCCTCGGCTTGGTCAGTTGGCATTTCTGTGTGGATTTTGCATGTTCTCCCTGTGTTCACATGGGTTTCCTCCGGGTGCTCTGGTTTCACCCACAAGTCTAAAGACATGCGCTATAGGTGAGTTGGATAAGCTAAATTGGGCCTAGTGCAGGGATGTCAAACTCAATTCCTGAAAGGCCTTAGCACTGCACAGTTTAGTTCCAACCCTAATTAAACACACCTGATCAAACTAATTGAGTCCTTCAGGCTTGTTTGAAACCTACCAGTAAGTGTGTTGAAGCAGGGTCAGAACTAAACTGTGCGTTTGACATCTCTGCCCTAGTGTATGAGTGTGAATGAATGTGCGTGGATGTTTCCCAGTAATGAGTTGCAGCTGGAAGGGCATCCGCTGCGTAAAGCATATGCTGGATAAGTTGGCGGTTCATTCCGCTGTGGCGACCCCAGATTAATAAAGGGGCTGAGCCAACAAGAAAATGAGTGAATGAATAATTTATCTAAAGACATGCAGATCAGCTCAGACTCAATGGCCCAGTTCAGGAGTCCTAAATCTCTTAACCAAAGCCCTGTGTTATTACATTTCTAATTAACCATTATTTTATTTCAGTTTAAAGGCGTGAATTGTGTATTTGCAGCAGGCAGCAGCTGTTGCACAGCAGAGCTTACAGCTTCAGTCAAAGATCATTAAGCTTCTGCAACTTTATTTTATCACGGTGATTCAGCAGATCACTTGTATATCTGTGTGCAATGGGTGCAGTTCACTTGTGATTGCTATATTGGCAACCTTTAATGTCTTATAACTCAAAAATATTGTCTTTAACTTGTTAACTAGCCTACCTGAGCTGTACTAATATGCCCAAAACACTAGTGCATGGATGATGCTATTTGCACAGATGATGGGATTGTGTTTTTGTCCGTCTGGCTCATCAACTCATTGACTTCGCTAAACATTCAACACAATCTTACCCCAGACTCCAGTTAACAAATGAACTTCACGTAGACTGAGCTCCTCAGTCAGCAGCTGCATGTTTCCTGGGACTTCCGGTGGCCTATCCACTCCACTTTTTCTGTCCCTTGTATGCATTACTATACAAAAGTTTGCAGATAATATTTTTATTTCTTTATATTGCACATTACTTTGACAATAAAAGCATTTAAAGTGGTCATGAACCAAGAAAACATATTTTGACATATAAAGCCATAAGCTGTTTATCAGAATCAGGTAACAGACACAGGCGACTGTAGTTCTCACAGAAAATTTATATTAACCTAAACGTATTTATACCTTTTCCATCCACATAAAATAAACTATTTTACACACAATAAAACAAAAAGTACAGGAATGTTAGGCATTAACTTACCAATGTAATCCATGGCCCTTTATCACCTGCCCTGCCTGCTTCACGACCGCCAGCCTGCTAGTGCTGCGGAGGAGAAAAACAAAAAGTTGGGTGGGATATTCAAATGTTTTACATAAAGTTGGAAACTCAGGTGTGTTTATGAGTACAAAATATTTCAAAAATAAAACGGCATCCAAGCGAAGCTGACATGTTTTACAGTACCATTAACCTACCTGTGTAACGTCACTCTAATGAACCTTTCACGTCTCTCTTCCCTCCTGCTTTAATGCCAGGCACCAGCATTGTGCTGCTACTGAAGTGAAACAGAAAAATAACATTAGAATAACGTGTACATCAGTTAAGGATAATGCATATAAGCATTTAAATCTCTGCTTACTAATTTAACTTTTCTCTTTTGTCACATGAGTTCAGATAGTGCCTCTGTCCTGCTGCGCTTCAGCAAAATTCAGCATCACAAGCAAAATGACCACCTTGTGTCATACAACATATCAACCAATCAGCACGGTTGTCAAAGCAGAATTTCAAGCATAACAAATTATTTTGAGATATAGTGAATAATTTAAACAAAATAAAATGTTAAGTTCAGAGAACTTAAAATATTAGTTACAAGTTTTTTGCTGCCTAATGAGCAAGTTAAAGTTTAACTTTTTAAGTCTTGATGCGATAACTTGATATTTTAAGTAATGTCAAGTAACATTAACTTAATTTCTGTAGTAATGGGGTTAACAGTGTATAAAAATCTCCTGTAAGTTTCAGAAGTCAAAATGTTGTCATTCATCCAAAATCAGTGGATATATTCTGCCTCCACACCTGTTTAGCTCTGTATAAGCAAAACTTTTTTTTTTTTTTTTGTTGCTGTAAATATCTTGATAACATCATAGGTAGGTCTCAGACAACACAACGAAATACAAAAGTAAGGTGATTCATGGACCCTTTAAAATGTTATATATGCCACTATGTCTTTTCCGTTTCTGAAAAACAGCAGTTTCCTCTCTTTAGAACCTCAGCTGTTTTCAACATTGATAGTAATAATAAATATTTAATGAGCATCAAATTTCTGAAAGCGGCCACTCCTGACGGATCACATGACAGTGCTTGGAAATTCAGCTTTGCCATCACATGAATAACTGACATTTCAAAATTTATCACAATAACAATGCATTAATAGTACTTTACACACTGATAAAATGTTCAAAATTCAAAGATGAGTCCTTGGATTTCCTTTTTTTTTTAAGTTAAGTGGTTGTAAACAATTTAGAGGGCATCTGTGATGAAAATCATCTTTTGTAAGCTGTCTGGACAGAACTGTGTGTATGTACTGTATAGTGTCTCCATGGTCATATCGGGTTGATATAAAGACAATAATCTCTTTTTTACAATTTCCTGATGTTTAAATAGGATCCAAATCCCTTGCATTTTGAGGCCCACCACAACGTGACGTAGGAGTGCAGTTTCCCCTCTCACTGAATTAATTTACAGCCACATATTAACATGTCTCCTAGTAACACATACAATCATATCAATAAGACAGGACATGCGCAAAGCAACTGGGATTAAAAGATCTATTTGGCTCGCAGTGTTTATTTTTTTATTTACAATTTCAAATAAATTAGGGGTCAGTTTTTAAAATAATGAACAATTCTACACACAAAAATAATTGATTCCAGGGAGCAATTTAAAATGTCACCTGTGTTACAGTAATTGTGATATCAACCAATATTAGCATCATTTTCAATGTATGTATATATTTACTAATTATGAGCATATTTTCTCATCTTTCTTTAAACTCGTGAAACTGTAAAAGTCAGCTGTCATCATCTTTCTTTGCTTGTCAGCGAAACAAAAAAGATGTTTTGACTTCAGATAGACACAATCTATTCGCCTCCTGCACTTGGGTGCTTTTGTGGAGGAAGCAACACATATCTTCAAGTTACTTGGTGTCCATTTCACTGACAACCTTTCACAGGCCCTGAACACCTACAGCTTTGTGAAAAAGGCGCGACAGTTCATCCTCTTTCTAAAAGCCTTAGTAAAACTGTAAACCTGACAACATCCACTTTTTGAACTGTAGTAGGTGGTGGTATCCTTGCGGTGAAAGTGCTGCAGTCCGGTTGTGTGCAGATAAATAAAGATTTTGAAAGAAGACCAGCAGCGTCAGGAAGGATCTGTGGTGTATTCTTACGCCTACCATCCCCAAACTCTAAACAGCATCCAGGCAGAAGCAATCAGACTACAAGCTGTCAGTCTACTCAAGCCTGTCTTGACAAAAAAAATGATTTGCCTGAACTGAACTTTCCACAAAATCATGCAATCTCTTTTCTGTCTAGTCTTGTGCATTTGACTGTTATGAGAAGCATCACAATAAGCTCGCGCCTCCGCAAGCTTCTTCCCTCTTCCCTCTATTTATTGAAATATTTCATGGTATTTTTCTCACAACTGGACCATCGGAATTTGAGTTATGGATGACCAGTGAGATGTGCGGTCAAGCCACTGCTCAAATGCAATCACAAAGCAGTCCTCTGAATATGAAACTCTTCAGAAAGCTAATATATAATTCAACTGTATCAATCTCCCCGTGCTGCAGCTCTCTGCGCTCTGAATCCTGCTCAGAAATCTATTAGTCAGGCCTTTGATGCATTCAAAATTTGCTCTGCCTGAATAGAGTTGGAGAGTATTCCTTTCAAAAGTTCGAAAACTTGGAGATGCTGGACATCATGTCCCCTTTCTGTAAAACCACCGTATACTATCCCCCCCTTTTTTATGACGGTTTTAAAAAGACGTAGGTTCTGTCTTAGCCTCGACATTGCCGGCATTAGTTTTGTTATAAATCTCCCAGCGTGCCGAATAAGCCTTCGTCTCACCCAGGGCTGTAAAACGGTCATGAAAGGGGTGCAAAAGAAAGATAAATGAAAAATTAAAGGGCCGTTTTATGGCGACCCTCTCCTCATATCAATGTATGAAGGACAAAAGACAAGGAGAAAAACTTCTCTTTCTGTAATCGTCAGCTAAACAGACAATATGGTACTGCGAATTTGCTAACTCTGCCATACAGAGTTTCAAACGTATCACAGGTTTGGGTAATAAGTATTTGTATTAGCATAATGTGACGGCAGTGGAAGCTTCTTTTCCATTCTCCTAAACTTTCTGACAGTGTTGTGTGGCTCTGCAGTAGACACTCTTACCGACAGGGCCTCATTAGCTCTCAGTGTTGGCAGAAGCAAGGCCTCGGCTCCACATAGGCACTGCATACTGCTGGGAAATCTCGCTCTCTCACTCCCTAAGGCAAATATAAAAAGTTACAGGGATGACTTCCTTCTGACCTGAATTCAGGTTTTCCCCAGCCTCCATTTTATGGTGACTTTACAGGACAAAAAAATGCAACTCATGTTCTAAGTGGGTCTGCACATGGGATTAAATGGCTTTTAAGAACTGTGGTTGTGTAGCGCTTTCCTTAAAGTACACAAGACATTAAAATTGACCCTATTAACTAATAATAAACATTTATTGTGTCTTTATTCCTTTTTCTGTAGGTCTAAAATACAGGACAAACTGTGTCCCATGTTGACTCATAATTTAACAAAGTATGGGTGGCAATCCTTGTTGCAGTACTAAGATATGTTTATGTTGTGTATATTGCTAATTAGGCATCACGGTGGTGCAGTGGGGAGCACAATTGCCTCACAGCAGGAAGGTTGCTGGTTTGAGCCTCAGTTGGGTCAGTTGACATTCCTGTGTGGAGTTTGCATGTTCTCCCCGTGTTCACGTGTGTTTCCTCCGGGTGCTCCGGTTTCCCACACAAATCCAAAGACGCGGTATAGGTGAATTGGGTATATGTATGTGTATGTATGTGAATGAGTGAGTTTGGGTGTTTCCCTGTGATGAATTGCAGCTGGAAAGGCATCCGCTGTGTAAAATCCGTAAAAATGTAGCCCTACACTATATACATATCTGGAGATTGTGAATTATGTAGCCAGAAATACGTATGGCTGCATTTTGTTTTTAAAACGAACACTACGGGGCGGTATGATGCTGTTCCTATTTGCGCTTACCAGCTGACTGTTTACCTCCGTATGGATGTTTTTCCTGCTGTAACCAGTTTGTCCAGTTAGCTCGCCATGTCGGCAGACTTGAGTTTACCCTGACTACGGGGTTTGAATCTTGTGAAGAACAGTTCCAGAAGACAAAATTAGAAGCCAAAAAATAAAATAAACAAGTAAATAATAGGGTGAGCGTGTGGTAATATCCTTTTTTCTGGATTGCTTTTTAAAATTGTTGGTTGGGTTTAGGAAAGTGGGTGGACAGGTCAATCGGTGCTTTTGAAAACACTATTGGTTGGGTTAAGGGAAGGAGGAGGGTGGGTCAGTCGATTGGTCAGTCAGTCAGTCAGTTAGCCAGTAAGTCAGTCAGTCGACAGCAGCCTCAGGTGGATTTTCACGAGAACAGCAGGCACAAATGGCACTCGCGAGTGAAATTTGAGATCTCAAAAAGCATACACAGCGGCCTCTGGTGGATTCGCAAAAAACAAAAAAGGCAAAAAAAAAATCCTGGGACATATTTGGCGCTCTCCAGAAATACATATATCGGTATGTTTTTAGAATGAGCCTGGATTGCCTAAGAAACTGGCCTAAAATATCAAATAGAAAAATGAAATTGGCTGCAGTCGGAAATGTTTGCCTTTTTTCTTTTATAATAAATGACTTGTGATCTTCAGGAGAGCAGCTGCTCAAGACAGTTCTGGCAGGTAATAATTGCAAAATACTCAATATATGTTAGAATTCAGCTAAGGGACTTTAAAATGGCCAACACAATATTGTTTTACAGTATAATGTGGTCAGTCCATTGGTTTATTTATTAATACAGTTCTGGTGCACCCATATTTGTTAAAACAAAATCACTTGACTTTAGTTTTTCATTGTAGTTTTTCTTATCAGATAAAAGCTTTTTACTACTCAGTTGTGCATATAAGTTTTTTATATATGTTTTTTATGCGTATCTTACCATTTGGTTTAGGCCAGGGTTGTGCAAACTTGCTCCTGAAGGGCCAGTGTCCTGCTGAATTTAGCTCCAACTGGATTCAACACACCTGCCAGGAAGTTTCTAGTATAACTATTCAGAGCTTGATTAGTTGGTTCAGGTGTGTTTAGTGAAGGGTGGAGCTAAACTCTCCAGGACAGCCGCCCCTCCAGAACAGAGTTTGGACACCCTGCTTTAAGCGTTCATGTGATGTTCCAAAATGTGTTGATGGAAACTCTAGTGCTGTTTCACCTGCAGTACATCAGCTCAACTGAATTATTTGAATCCGTTCACTGTTTGCATTCTTCCCTTAGAAACATTTTAGTGTACTGCAAATATATTGCATTGTTTTCTGCATTGTAAAATCTGTCAACAGTATATTTTTTCATTCAAACCATTTAATTACGTTCATGTTGTGTACTTTTCAGCTTACCACCATTCCAAATTAAAAAGACCCTTTGTCAACAAACAATTTCATCTGGTAGTACAATGATATCATTGCGTTAAGCCCATTAACGATTTAATCTGCAGCTTAACCCTGAGTTGTTGAAAATGTACAGCACGGCAGCTCGTATATCTGACAGCAAACAATGCTTACATGCCAATCCATACGATCTCCGCCGAGCTCAGCTCTAATAATGAGAGTTAAACTTTTCACCTCGTCCTCATGTTACAGGCATGCGAAGCTCCAGCAAGCCCATGTGTATATGTGTGTGTGTGTGGTTAACTAAGCATGCCCAGCGGGGAAAGATGAGCACAGTTAATTCAACATCACACTTCAACAGCAGCGAGGCACAGCAACTAAACATCAAACACGTTATTTAAACCTCGCTCAGACAGAAAAGCGAAGCGGCCTTTAAAACCGAGCATCACTTTGGGCTCCTCTCATATATGAGATGTGATTTCATAAAAGCGAGCTCTCTGAAGTCGTGCAACTTGCAGAGCTTGTCATATTTCTGTCCCTTCCGCACCCAGTCTCTATTTCTAAGCCAGCGAGACACAGGAGAGGGAATATCTCTGGATCGTAATGGGCCAATGTACTGTCAGATTTTATGACCCAAGGCCAGCGTGGTGCTTGTCTTCTCAAGGCGATCCTGAAAGCCTCTAACAAAGCCTGCTCTTTGAATGACACCCAAATCCCACTGTGACACCCCATCACTACAGCCAATGGTGCAGTAAATTCCCCTGCCAGTGTGACTCAGCCTAGCAAGGTATCAGCCACAACACCTGCTGTCTTCTCTGGCTGCTGGATCCACCGTCTCGGCCTCTCGCGCGTGTGTGTTCGAGGTCAGGCGTCTGTGCGTATGGAGCATGTGCACTTTGATGGATAGTGCGTGTAACGACATTACCTCTGGGTTGTTTGGCAGGCGTGTTCGGCTGGGGAGATGTTCGCCGCGTCAGGCTGCTCCGGAGCAATCTGCGAAGCCCGTCACTTAATGCCAGCGGAATACAAATCACCATTATGCCTTGCTAAGTGCTAGTTCAGCAATGCTAACATCATTTACCGCAACAATAATAGCCGCTATCTTCATCGCCCTGTGGGAAATTGATTTAATATAAACTATTAGCTGGTCATTTTCGAAGAGATGTGTTGGCGTGGATTCAGAACGCAAGGTCACACTTTGTAACTGAATATCAGCCTTTGGGGTTTTCCTTTTTTAGCAGCCTGCTAACAGACACGAGCGCTTATAATAGTCAATTTGATGCTGTGAAAACTCATTAGTAGCTCTTGTTTTTTTATGTATCTCTGGTTAGATGATTTGACACATTGGCCTGAGTTAGTTTTTTATGAATTTCTGTGATTTTCGGGATAGATGGATAGATAGCATAAAATATTGGCATCAGTTACTTATTATGTAGATATAAAAGTAAATAAATATTATTTGTGATGAATACAGTCTTTAATTTCTACATTTTTATTTTTATTTTAAAAAAATGGTCCAGTGATTAATTAAATTTTTACTATATAAACTTATCTAAAAAAAAATAAATGGGCGGCACGGTGGCACAGTAGGTAGCACTAAGACAGCAAGAAAGTTGCTGGTTTGAGCCTCAGCTGGGTCAGTTGGCATTTCACTGTGTAGTTTGCATGTTCTCCCCATGTTTGCGTTCCTCCAGGTGTTTTGGTTTCCCCCACAAGTCCAAAGACATGCGCTCTAGGTGAACTGGGTGAACTAAATTGTCCGTAGTGTATGTGTGTGTATGAGAGTGTATGGGTGTTTCCCTGTGTTGGTTTGCAGGAAGGGCATCTTCTGTGTGAAACATATGCTGGATAAGTCACTGTAGCCAGATGAATAAAGGGACTAAGCCAAAAAGAAAATGAATGAATTTATTATGTTACGTTTCTGGAGATTGCGAATTATGTAGCTAGAGCTACATATGGCTGCATTTCATCATAAAATATACGCTACAGGGCGGTATGATGCCATTACTTTTCTCACTTATCAGCTGACTGCTTACTGTACCTCTCTGTGGACAGGTACTGTACCTCCCTTTTCCGTTGTTACACAGTTTGTCTGGTAGCTTGACGTGTACATTGGCAGACTTGAGACGCAGAGCGGGGTTGACTATGACGGGGTTTGAGTCTGGTTAAGAATGGTTCAGGAAAGCGGGTAAGATAAAAACAAAAGCCAAAAAATAAAATAAAGAAGGAAATAATAGGGTGAGAGTGTGGTAAAATCTGAAAACGTGGTAAAAATCAGAGGACTTTTCTTTTTTGCTTTAAAAACACTGCGGTTGGGTTTAGGGAAGGGGTGGGCGGGTCAGTTGGTGCTTTTTAAAACACTATTGGTTGGATTTAGGGATGAGGGAGGGTGGGGGATTTGGTCGGTTGGTCAGTTAGTCAATTGACAGTGGCCTCTGGTGGATTTACATAAGAACAGCAGGCTTCAATGGCACTTGCGAGAGAAATTTGAGATCTCTAAAAGTGTACACAGCAGCCTCTGGTGGATTTGTGAAAACAAAAACTGCTAAAAAAAACATAGCTCATGGGGCGTATTTTGCCCTCTACAGAAATGTATATAGGGGTACATCATTGGAATGAGCCTGGACTAGTATCCATATGTTTCCAAATGAAAATGTAAGGAAAATAAAAACGTAATAAAAAAAAAAAACTATAACATTTAAAAAATACTTATAAAAGTAGAATAAAACAATATGTTTGCTTAAAAATAGTGGCAAATGATGAATGACTAGTGAGCTGAAACTTTTGATGGATTGTCAATAAATAAAATAAAGTCAAGGTACTGTATAAATATGAATGGTTTTGTTTATTTATTTTGAAGACATTGCAGAGCAAAAATCAGTTCATCCTCTTGCTGATGTTTTTAGCAAACTGCACAATGTTGACCACTAACATGTTGTCTGATCTGACATGAGAGAAAAGAGAAGAAGATGGAGAGTTGAAATGACAGACCACAAGAGAGGAATAAGAGTGAAGAAGAGCAAGAAGCTAGAAAGGGCCAGTGCTTGTATTTTGTTGTTTGGACTGGCAGCCTCATAAAAACAGAGTGGCTCTGAAGCCTGGTGCTTCTCTTCTCCCTGTGGAGGGACTGCTGAGATGTCAGCTAGAGTTACTGAGATGTGACGGCCTTGGGAAGAGTCCCGTCAGAGGAGATTTAGAAGCCGGAGCTGACCAGGGAGAGCTGGGAAGGTTAGTGTAGTGAATTTATTAAGAGAAGGGGCACTGGGAGACAGGGAACAATGTGCAGTACTTATGTTTCTTCTGCTCACATCTATAATACAATGAATTAAGTCAAGCAAGCACAGTGTAGCACTTTTTGTAGTACAGGACCATAAGGTATTATTAAATGATATATATGAATAATATATATTTTACAGCATCCTATCCCTTTTACAGCATTATCCCATGCTAATGTTAAGTTGAACTGTTCTTTTTCATGTTAGTGTACAGCTCATCAACCAACGGTAACAGATTTAGTTCATGTACATTAACTAGGGCCAGACGGAATCTGCGGACATTTCCGCTATTTCTGCTGAGTATTTTGTTAAAAATCTGCGAAATGATGCGGAATTATTTTGGGAGTATCACAACTAGAAACTTAATATATGGAATAAAAAGTAATACCTTTTCAACTTTTATTTAATGTTTACAGTACGAATCCAATTAGATCCACTTTATTTGGTAAACAAAACAAGTCTCTCATATAAAATCTCAACTAAAAGACAGAAAACAGTACTTTACAAAGTGTATTGTTAATAAATCAAATAAATGTGTTTATATTAGTCAATAATATTACTGAAATTAATTTTAAAACTGAATAAATATAAATTTACACCAGTAAATAAACAGAATCAACGATAGGCTAAAAATCTGCGGAATTCTGCGCGCGCAGATTCCGTGTGCGCCTAACATTAACCTATGTAGTTAATATATAATATTTTATTGTAAAATATTACCACATACAGTTGTATCCAAAATTATTCATAGCCCTGAAGAATAATTTCAGGCTAGATTCTATATACTTTTGTGTATACTTTTTATACATGTTTTTGTGTATGTGTTATTTGTGCTGATTTTTAATAGTCTATGTTTAAAATAAATTGGGTGACTTTATTTTAAGATGTCTTAGATATTAGATATTTCATATACTTACTACATGATAGTGTAATTACAATTATTTATGCATAATTACATGCAACTAACCCTAAACATATAGTAAGTACATGGAAATACAATTAGTCAGTATTTAAATTAAAAGTAACAGTGTGACAGAGACAAAGACAATCAAAATGTGTTTAATGCAGCTTAAATAATCCCTAAATTATCGTCCAACGCCAACATTTTGGATAATTTTCACCTAAATTTGATGAGCCTCAAAATATATTCTGCAAGGAATATTTAACCATGTTATAAATCAAATAAAGAACCAAACCTCTGCACATACACACACAAGCACACACACATAAAACTTTGTCCATATGGACAGGGGCAGATCTCACTGTGGTGGGTAAAGCAAATGAAAGTTTTATAACTCTTTATTTAATATATGATCTGATCTGACACTTTCTTTTTTATTTTGCTCCCATGAGACCCAAAAGTCTTGTAACACATTCAGTACATGCACTAGGGCTTCCCTTACTGTAATATAATTAAAACACAGATTGCCTTAAAAACATATTGGCAGGGAAAGAGTTAAGTAGGAGTTTCTCAAGTTTTTAACTGTTAATAATATATATATTTGATGAATACTGTTCATGGAAGATCATTTCTTACTGAAGCAATTTGCAAAAAAGACAGGACAGGTATAGCTGAGAGTGCAAGATAGATTGTTGCGGTCAGAGTTGAAGGGCTGAGATTTGATATCAGAAACGTGTCACTCAGACAGCACAGATAAAAGGTTAAAGAGGCTTCCTCCTCCATTTGACTTTCATTTCCGTCTGTCCGTGTCAGAGCTGGAGTTAAATCGTGCGCAGTACAGGATGGATTTCCTCTGAAAGAGGCTGGATACAGTGCGATGTAATGAAAGAGCTCATTAGCCATTCTGAGGGTGGTACTTATTTATCAATCATGCTCTGATTTATGGTATAATTAAACATGATAATTAGATGGTTGTTCAATCACTGCTGAATGGATGGCACTATTTTTCTAACGAACATCATTTGTTAATGAGGGGAAAGAATGGGTGTAGCTTTATGATAACGGCTTGTCAGACTCCATATAGACTCTGATAACTTCCTCTGTCATTATCACACCCGGACCAAACTCCTTCACATTTCAGCTGCATGCATCAAACTGGGATACAGTACAGTGCCTTCCACAAATATTCAAATCCCTGGTGAATTCGAAGGAAAAAAGGCAGAGAAAAAAAATTGATTTATTGTTAAACCTTTTGATCTTTTGCTTAAACTTTTAATAAAACATTTGTAACACTTTAAAATTAGGTTACATTTCTTCATGTTAGATATGTTGATTACTAACATGAAGAGACAATGAATAAAACATTTATTACAACATTTATATCCCTGTTGATGTCAATGAAAACATTCATTGTTAAATGTTAACAGGCATAACTTTGAAGTTTAAGAAAATATTCATAAAATATGATCATTAAATGCTGTACAAGTATTGTTCATGCATATTTTATAAAAAAATTTAAAGAGTTCATATGCAAAAACCTCTAAAATGCCATCTGATGCCATGCCATTTTTTCTCAACCTCCTATGTTTTATGCTGTTATTTTACTTTAGACTCAATGAAAATTAAATTTTCATCTATATAAAAGTGTAGAAAAATGCTAATTTGAAATAAAATTTCTGATGACGGGGCGCCACGGTAGCGTAGTGAGTAGCACTTTCGCCTCACAGCAAGAAGGTCACTGGTTCGAGCCCCGGCTGGGTCAGTTGGCATTTCTGTGTGGAGTTTGCATGTTCTCCCCCTGGTTGCGTGGGTTTCCTCTGAGTGCTCCGGTTTCCCCCACAAGTCCAAAGACCTGGTATAGGTAAATTGGGTAAGCTAAAATTGTCCGTATAGTGTATGAGTGTGTATGGATGTTTCTCAGAGATGGGTTGCAGCTGGAAGGGCATCCGCTGCGTAAAACAAATGCTGGATAAGTTGGCGGTTCATTCCGCTGTGGCGACCCCAGATTAATAGGGATTAATAGGGACTAAGCTGAAAAGAAAATGAATGAATGATTTCTGATGACATTTAGAAGCTTTTGCATCTGAACTCTTCATTTAGTCCCCATGTACACGGTCAATTTGCAAATGTTTTCTATCTTTTTGGCCTTTTGTCTATGACTCCACCCTTGTCGATGATCTGGAACAATTTTTATAGATAATGGGTTACAGAGTAGAAAAATCTAAAAGATTTAAACACAACTTATCTGAACCTATGATGTCACCATAACTAATAACAAGAAGGAAGATTGCAAGCCCACTAGCCACCAATGCCGCCCACCCCCTCTTCACTTTATGATAGAGGGGCCCATTGAAAGATTTTGTGCATAAGGCCCAAAATTGCTGGCTATGCCTCAGATCAGCGCCATTACCACAAAACCTGCTAATGCTGTATCAACTAGACGATCAAATATTTTTAGATATATGTGTGTTTGCCATCATCATCTTGGGTTTGTGTCTGCAGTGCTCTGAAGAAGGTCTTCATGCACATGCTCAATGCAGTTTTCTGTGATTTTAGTTTATCCCGTGGCTCTGCTGTGTTTTCAGTGCCACAGTTCTAGTTCTATCATTTTCTATCCCGTTTTTCCATCTCAATACAGACATTTCCTGAAAGGATGAAATGGAAAATTTGTAAGAATCTGCAAAACAAATGATTGTAGCCATTTGGATATAGTATAATACAGCTAACATTACTAATGCAACTTACATTAATAAGGGTGTATTCGTTAAAGTTTAATGAAATTTCTTACATGAACAAACAACAAACAATACTTTTATTACAGTATTTGTTTACATTCGTTAACGTTAGCTAATGAAAATAGAGTTGTTCAGTGTTAGTTCATGTTAACTTACGGTGTATTAACTAATGTTAAAAAGCATTAGTAAATGTTGAACTATGATTAATAAATGTTGTACAAATATTGTTCATAATTAGTTCATGTTAGTAAATACATTAAATAAAGAACCTTAATGTAGTGTGATCCAAATATCTAGGTGTGCAGTACAATTATGAATGCATGAGCAAAATATGTTTGAAGTATTTTTTTATTGATATTTTATATATATTTTTTGTGGACCTGGGTTACTAGAAACGGTGTTCAACCATGACTTTCAGTTTTGCAGGGGAATAATATTAGGTAACACACACACACAGGCTGGACTCGGTCATTCATCAAAATGGAAAATACCAAAAACAGAGCTGTGATTTGGAGCAAAAGGTTGTTGAGCTTCACAAAACGGCAAGTGGCTGTAAGAAAATCGCAGAAACACTGAAAATCCCCATTTCCACCATTCGCCTGGGAGAAGGAGTGTGTCTTTCTTGTTGATGGTTCGAGTTGCCAAAAGATCTCCTAGGATCACAGCTGGACAACTGCAGAAGTTAGCTGGGTCTTGGGGTCAAACAAAAGTCTCCAAAACTACAATCTAATATCACTTCAGCATAAATAGTGTGAAAGAGTTTTAAAAGAAACCGCTCTCATCCAAAAACAATCCCAGTTTTACCGTTAATAATTTGAGTAAATAATAAAAAGGTAAAACAATAAAGGTTTTTATTTCCCAGCCTTCGTTGCTGCTATTTACCAAGGGTTGTGGAGGCCACTGTATGGTATTCAACAGCCTTTTCACTTTCTTCAAACTGAAAAAGAGTGCCAACAGCTTTAGCACTAATAAACAGTCGTTTTTTACTGTTTTAGCCCCAATGAAACAGAAATCAAGCACAGATGAACTGACAGCGTGACTGTTATGTGTTTGCAAGAGTGTGTTTTTAGCTCTAGGGAGAAGCGAGGGACCTTTTCTTCACTCCAGCCGTCTTTTTTTCCTCTGTAATCCTGTCTGTTTGAACTGTGCCGTCTTTGATGAGAGGTTTTGTAGATGAGAAAACGGGCTTGTTTGGTGCGTTCGTTATGCTATGAGAGTTTATTATCAATTATAAGAGACATTCTTCAGCTTGTCTTATTTTACTCCGGCTCTAATGACCTTCCCCAGCAATTTGAGGAGACGCGTCATTAATTAATGGCTTTGGTGCAACAAAATTAGCACTTTAGAGACTCGACAGGAAACTTCATCAAAGTGTGAAATCCACCGGAGAGCAATCTGACACCGTTTCCCTGCCGGCTTGGGAAGATCTGTGTCTTAATCAAAGGGCATCTGTGTTTTCTCTCGTTTCTGCAGATCTTTGGTCAAGCCTTTTGTGCGATCATGTGTTTTTAAGAGGCTTTTTGAAGATCAGCACAGCTTCATGAATATTACAAGATCAACAGCGTCAATAAATGAAACAGATGTCTCTCTTGAGGGATGGTAGACGCGTGGCTGATGGTTCACCTCGATCGCTGTGCCAATATGGCATCGCATTCGAGTGAAAACACATGTCACGCTGTCGCTGTCATTCCGGATATGCCAAAGACCGCATATATTACATTTTGATAGATAAGCATCATCACAGATTCAGGCTTGTTTTTGTGTATTGATTTGCTGAGCTGCAGTTTAACATGCGACAATTTGACCTTCTCCCCGTTAATCTGAGAAAAGTGGATGTTCATTTTGAGTTTGCAAGGCAGTCTTGGTTGCCACTTAATATAAGCTGGCCTTAATTAATATGTACTATAAATTAATCATTTGTTCCAATGTACTTATTAAGTAAATACATGTTTTCACATCATACTTATGATTGATTAAATACCAGCATGTAATTACATATATGATTAATTTCTGTAATTACATTTGTAATTAGACTTGGTTCCACCCTGGAACTTACGCATATTCTAACCGACCCATGGTCGCATTGGAAGTGTTCTGCAATACATTATGAACACAGAAAGTACATTGTATTTCTTTTTTAATGCAAATACATAGTAGTTAAAGCCATCTAATATAAAGTGGGACCCAATCTAACAATTTTACAAAATATAATGTTATAAAATATACATTTAACACTAAAATTTAAATTCTGTTATTAATTACTCACCATCATTGTTCTCTGAGATCTTTGTTCATTTTTGAAACTCAAGTTAAGATATTTTAGGTGAAATCCAATAGTTCTCTTACTTCTTAGAAAACAAGGAACCAAAAACATTGTCAAAACGTTCCATGTGACTTCAGTGGTTCAAATGTAATAATGCTCCAGGAACACTTTTGTGCACCAAAAAAAATGTTAAAACAACTTTGTTTGCTTATGTCTTACACATCAGAAAATTTTAATTGAATTGAATTTGTATGGTGAATAGCAGATTTATTCCACCATGGCGACCCCTGATAAATCAGGGACTAAGCCGAAGGATAGTGAGTGAGTGAATAGTATGGTAAATATATACTGTGTCTAAAAGTCTTGACACTGGTTATGCTGGATCTAGAAAATCAAGAGGGCACGATTTAACTAGAAGAAATATTTTTTTATTTTCATAAAATTTTCGTAATTTAAAATAATAATAATAAATAATTATAATAATAATAATTCCTTACATTTATATAGCGCTTTTCTGGGCACTCAAAACACTTTACACAATGGGGGGGATCTCCTCAGCCACCACCAGTGTGCAGCATCCACCTGGATGATGCGACGGCAGCTATTTTGCGCCAGACCGCGCACCACACACCAGCTGATTGGTGGAGAGGAGACAGAGTGATGAAGCCAATTATGATATGGGGATGGTTAGGAGGCCATGATGGACAGAGGCCAATGGGCAGATTTGGCCAGGATGCCAGGGTTAAACCCCTACTCTTTTGTTGAATAACATCCTGGGATTTTTAACAACCACAGAGAGTCAGGACCTCGGTTTAACGTCTCATCCAAAAGACGGCGCTCACTGAGCAGTATAGAGTCCCCTTCACTATACTGGGGCATTAGGACCCACACAGACCGCAGGTTGGGCGCCCCCTGCTGGCCTCACTAACACCACTTCCGGCAGCAACCTAGCTTTCTGTGGTCTCCCATCCAGGTACTGACCGGGCGCAGCCCTGCTTAGCCTCAGTGGGTGACTGAATTATTTGAAATAATAAATAAATAATGCATATAGCTGTAATGTATGCTGTCACATATACTGTAGCTATGTAATTCTAATGTTAGTAGAGAATACAGTTGCAAGTAGTTAGTGGAACAAAATATTATTTGGAACAATTTTTGCTTATTCATGATAATTAATTACAGGACATTTAAACAGTGGGGAGGCAATTTTCCACAGAATAACAAATTTCATCTCAAATAACTAATGCAAATAATTATAATATGATTACAAAAATATTTTATTTAACAAGTATTTAAAATGTAAAAAAAAAAAAAAACTGAAAAACTACTTTTTTAGTAAAGCACACTCTAACAAACTTTGTTTTATCTGAGTTTTTTTGTAATATTTGAAATAATAATAATAAATAAAAACAAAAACTGTTGTCCCAGGGCATTCTTTCATCTCAGTATTAGTCCAAGATAAATAAATCTCCTTTTCCGCTCCACAGAATGGGAACAGAATGTTTGTTTGGCATTTCCAGAGCTGACAGAAGTTCCTGGCATTTTCCTGAAGTTCTTAGTTCTGTTCAGCAGTCGGATTCATGCAGCGGGATCGGGCTTACGGCCCAAGAATAAGCAGCATAAGCTTCCAGACATTTGTGGAGTGAACAATGGTCATCTGAGCATGTGTACAATTCCGAGTCTGTTCAATATGTATGTGTGTGCCCAGCAAAGCCTCCGTTCCACTGAATACTTGTGATGCATTAGATTCAGTAGAGAGAACATCTACGCCTCAACTCATGTAGAGCCAAATATCAGAGGCGCTACGGTTAGAATTCTGAGGAGTGTTTGTGTGTAGGAGTGAGTGTCTTTGATTCTTTCGATGTGTGTGCGTGTGGCTTTGTTTTAGGGGGGGTTTTGAACAATGCCTTTGCAAACAAACAAAACAATAATAATGAAAAAGATAAAAAAAGAAAAAACACATGAAAAATGTGAAATCCAAGCAAGATATTAAATTATATTCAAAATGAAGAAATTCTATAGTCAATGAAAGTAAATACTATTGTGTTTTGAACCACACTATAGTAAAGTGCTTGAAATTAAATTTGTTGTTAACTCTATAGTTGCTGTGGTAATATAAAAACTATAGTAATATTAACAAAAGTCCACATACAGCATACTCCAATACACTTCAGTTTACTGTAATAAAATCCAAAGAATACTGAAGCTGACATTTACTATGAATATTACAATAAAATGTAGCATTCATTATAAAACATTTGGGAATTATATTACTTTATATACAGTATTATAGACTTTATTATACTATAGTTCAACATTGTATTACTGTATTTTTTCATATGGGATCAAATTTAGATGTCAGATTCTGATTCTATACTGCAAATGCTGTAAAAAAAATAAGACTTTTTTTTTTTCATCATTCATGCCAGTAATCTTTTTGAATAGTCCATATTTCATTTTCCTTTGCCTTTGACTTAGTCTCTATTTCAGGGGTCGCCACTATTCCAGCATTTGTTTTATGCCACAGATGCCCTTCCAGCCACAACCCAGCACAGGGAAACACCCATACATACTCATTCACACACACACACACACACACACACACACACACACACACACACACAC
>CAIGQQ010030612.1:2445381-2471375 GCA_903798035.1 Danio albolineatus
CACACACACACACACACACACACACACACACACACACACACACACACTTTAGTTTATTCAATTCACCTATACCGCATGTCATTGGGCTGTAGGGGAAACCGGAGCACCCGGAGGACTCTCAAGCCAACACAGTGAGAACATGCCAACTCCACACAGAAATGCCAACTGACCTTCTTGCTGTGAGGTGACAGTGCTAACCACTGAGCCACCATACTGCCACGAATTGTCCACAATCATGTTGTATTTTTACAATAGTCCATGTTGAAGTATTCTATGTTTGTGATTCTAGACTGGTAACGTTGTGCGCATTTGATTCAGTGAAGAAAAACTTGCTCATTAGAATAATTTGTTTATTATTGTTATTTTTGATTTATTAATAAAGAGCCGGTTTATAAGAATCAGGTGTTAGTAAAATGTACTGTTTTTGTCTTGTTAAAGATCTCTTGAAAATAAAGATTTTTTTTTTAGATGTTAGTTTCAGTCAGTCTGTCAGTTTTATGCATATCTATTCACTAGTGTGCTTCAAAATTCGCGTTTAGAAGCTGTAAAACAAATATAAACATGTAAAGCTTGCAGTTTTTCACTTCCTCTTAAATAGGTCAACAATTTTTTTCACATCACCACATACTACATTTTCTCATTAAATCTTGACCAATCAAATACTCTAGCATCTGACATGTCCCGTCCCCTTTAAGACACTTATGCGCTTGAGCTCAACCACTCTCACTGGCAGATCTGTGACAAAACAAAACGCTATTGGCTTTTTTTGTTTGTTTTTAATGAGGTGGAGCTACTATGTCTAAGTTCCACCCTCTCTAAATTTTTCATTTAAGATTACGTCAAACATTGAATAAAAATGCACATTTCAAAGCACTTCATGGGACCTTTAAATATAATTTAATAACTAAAAAGAACCACTTCATAGGAATCATTTGTTTGTGAATTAGGCAACATACGCTTGTCACATTGTAACCTAATGATTAGTTTTTTTTAAGCTTAAAAGATTACTTTTTACACTGAAAGTAACTGTACAATAAAATAAGAATTTTGGGAGTTTAATAATCGGTACATAATACAATTAAAGATTGTATTGTATACATTATTTGAACTAAAACATTGTAAAATGTTTTGTTTTTTTTCTGTTTTTTATTAAACAATCCACCTCACAACACTGCCATGGTGGTCACTTTATTTGAAATGCACTTTATTCAGGAAAGTGGAATGCAAGGCATTAGAAAAAAGCCTGTCCCACAAGTTTTATTTTATCATGGTGGCGTTGGCTTGACTCTCTTCCTGTAATGAAGCTCATTATGTTCAATTACCTCAGAGAAGCTGCTGTCCAGAGGGAGCTGCACTCAGACCTCTGGGGAAACGCGTCTGAAAACACACGGTCAACACACAACGTCAGCTAGGCTGTTTCATTACGGCTATGCGAGGCCTCGCTGAGGTGTGTAGGTGGCTTTGTGGGATGTTTGTTTGGATACCCGGAGTGTGTCTGCATGGTTCCACTTTACACTTTCTTTAAAGTTCCTTTAACATCGTAATTGGAGTGCATGCTCGATCTGGCTGAGAGCTTTAACCTGCTGTGATCGCAAAATGAATTTCATCTTTTTAAAGCTTCTATTTAGACCTATTTAGACTGTATTCCTGCAAGTGAAAATAAACAACATCACACACTTCAACACAGTTTATTCTATCAGTTACTTGACAAAATCTAAAGCATATAAAATAGACTATTTTTTTAATTAATAAAGTAATAAAATATTACTAACCTAAATGTAATTTAGGTTAGTAATAAAATATTACTAACCTAAATGAAATAAAATATATTTTCTAACTGCTGTTGAACATTTAAGCATAACAAAAAAAACAATCTTTGATGAAACAATGATGACAGTACATGATATTTTACTAGATATTTTGGATAATACTAGTAATTACATTATTACATTACATTAATGACATTAGGTTACGGTAGGTTACTGTAAGCATGATAAGCTACTTAGGCAAGTCATAATAGTGGTTTGTTCTTTAGCTAATCAAAAATAGAATTTGCTCATCTAATAATATTTTTAATAATTAAAAACTGCTTTTATTCCAGCTGAACAAAAAGAAATAAAACTTGCTTCAGAGGAAAATTATATTTACAGTACTAGCACATCCAGTGAAATCCACTTGGATATTTTTTGAAAAAGAATTGAAATTTTAAAGGAGGTGTAACACGGAGATGTGACACTGACAACTGAGGTGTGGATCCACATGCAGGTTTATTAGCGATGTACAGGTAAGCAGTGGTCAACAGGAATAAACAGATGCATACAGACAGTCCAGAATCGTGGTCAAGAACAGGCGAGGAGTCAAAAGGCTGGCGGCAGGCAGGGATGAACAGATAGCAAGGCAAAGGTACAAACACAGGAAAGCAAGACCAAGGGAACGCGTTGTAATGTCACATGAAGTAAACAAGACTCAGCAACAGTGAGTGTTTCTGTGCAGTTTAAATAGTCTGTGAATCAGTGGTGAGTGGCTTCAGCTGGGAGTCTCTAATCAGTGGTGACTTGGAACAGGTGAGTATGTGTGTTGCATGACTGGGGATGTAGTTCATAAAATGGTAGATTTGTAGTTCTTATGTGATAGTGTGTGTAACAGCGATCTCTGGAGGTTTAGATTGCTGGTGATCGTGACAGGAGGTCTAATAATTTGCCTTTGAATACTGTATATTTTGTAAAAAAATAAAAATAAAATGTGTATTGTGTACAAGCTTATATCTACAAAAACGAGTACATTTTGTCTCAGCTGTTGTAAATACACTGCTTTACTCAGTTATAATAGTTGGGTTAAAGATAGCCCAACATACAACCTAACTATAGCACCTTCTTAACTATGGATTATTTTGTAATCCATAGAATTCAATCTAATGCATTGGGTTATTTTAGTTAAATGTTAATTTATCCATTCTAGTATTACTATTGCTTTTATTACTAGTACTACTATTAATTTTATAAAAATTTAAAAATATTAAAAATGCTTTATTTTCATTACATTTGAAGTTTCAGACATATTTATTAAAATAAACAAGAATCACAAGGCGCCACGGTGTCGTAGTGAGTAGAACGTTCGCCTTACAGCAAGAAGGTTGCTGGTTCGAGCCTCGGCAGGGTCAGTTGGCATTTCTGTGTGGAGTTTGCATGTTCTCCCTGTGGTTGCGTGGGTTTCCTCCAGGTGCTCCGGTTTCCCCCACAAGTCCAAAGACATGTGGTATAGGTAAATTGGGTAGGCTAAATTTTCCGTAGTGTATGAGTGTGTATGGATGTTTCCCAGAGATGGGATAAAACAAATAAATGCAAATGCTGGATAAGTTGGCGGTTCATTCCGCTGTGGCGACCCCGGATTAATAAAGGGACTAAGCCGACAAGAAAATGAATGAATGAATGAACAAGAATCACAAATAATGAAGAAACAGAACATGATACAGACAGTTATAAACTGTGCAAGCAGAAAACCATGTGTTGATGGAGCAGAATATGAAGCTCTGTGTCCGATAGAGACTGTCAGCAGCAGCAAGTTTCACTTAGTGTCCACAATCTGAAATACATTTTAACTACATTCAAAAGCTTCTAAAAGATGGTCTTGCTTTAGTGCTACTCCTCCAATGATAATGAAGATTTTGTCAAGTTTTTTTTTCAATATATTGAAAACTAAGATATTGAGATATGAAATATAATCCGACATTTCAATAGTAGCATCTATTTGTTCAGAAAAGAGAACCTTGACAGCAGTTGAAATGCTTTAAAATACTTGTAGATTGCAGTTTTATAGTATCTGTATAGTATAGCATAGTATCTGCATTCAATTGAAAGTTTTCTGGTGGTATGACAAGGCTAACGGCTGAGCCATTGACCAACTTTTTTATTAAAAGAGCTTTGAAAGGTCACAGTGATGATCGACCATGAGGATGTGTTCTTTCTATTCTCCTGAGAAAAAAAAACATCCATAAAGCCATCCGCGAATATTCCGGCGGGTTGTTACAGAGCGTCAATGAGCCTCAAAATGTCTGAGTGAGTTTTATGAAAAGCAGAAGGTTAGAACTAGTGACCTTGTCTGCTTTGATTAAACTGTGCCGAACTGTGGCGAATATCTTATGATCCACCAGACTTTTTTTTCCAGTGTGGTCATTATCATTAAACAAAGCGTGTAAAAGATGTCTGGGGAATGGTGACCCATCTCTGACGTTAGCCTTTGACCTTCGCATTAACACTTTGACCTTTTCGTTAGGTCTGCGTGATGATGCACACTAAAAGATCTAATGACTAAAACCATATCCTTAGGCCTCCTTTGCACAGAGGTCACAGTCATAATAAGTTTGAACTTTACTTTTATTCATACTCGACTTGGTAAAGAACCTGCAAATGTCACAAACAGTGAGTTTGTAAATGGATCCAGCATGTATTTCTTCAGATCAATCCTCATTCTGAACGCCATTGACTGAAGTGATGTTAGATTTAAATCTTGACTGATCCATATTCCATTTGCCCTCTTGATTGAAAGGCATCACAAAATAATTTTCCACGTAGCCAAGGAATTGATCTTTACCCTCTGAACATAATCATGGAATGACATGTGATTTGTTCATAATCTTTTAGGTTAAAATGGCTTCTTTTTTTCTTTTTTTAAATTCTGTCTTCTAGACTCACTTTGAAATACTTGACAATTCTACAAAACATACCTATTAGTAGTGTATTGTTTTCATAGTCTACCATAAACTAATATCATGTTTGTTGTTTAAACAATGTGCCAGCTGACATTTTCATAAGAAGTGATATAGTGAAGTAATATCACACAAGCAAGAGTGTTGTTTTCTCAAATAGCAGTGTGAGCTTGATTGCTATATTAACAAAAAGTACATTTTGAATAAGTTACATTGTACAAATATTGTCTCGCAATACTGTCTCACCAACATAAAAAGCCAGAGCACAACATTTGTACATCTCAGAGCAACACTGCAGTGCTTTCTTCCAGAATAAATCAGTTTTGTAATTAATTTACTTGATTAGAGATGCACTTATTTCAGTTATCTGATATCCGATTTTCTTGGCAAGTCTGACATGCTGACAGATTTTTTGCATGTTCAGATTTTTAAGAATGGTCAGCATATGAACAAAAATATATGGTAACAAGCTCACACTTACAACTCTGTTTAGAATTATTTATCAGATATAATATCAGATATATTATTAATCAGTTTTATTGCCACCGCGCGTTTTCCCCGTTGACTCCGTATCGCGATCTGCTATATACAGCTGAAAGTCCGGTAGGTGTAATGCGCTGTCCGGAATGGCTTCGTTTAGCCAGGTTTCTGTAAAACACAGCGCAGCAGAGTTCTTGTTTGTGCGTGTGAGCAGAAGTAATTCATCCATTTTGTTAGGGAGAGAGCGAAGATTCGCCAGATGGATGCTAGGCAGCACCATTCTGAAGCCGCGTTGTCTAAGCCTGACGAGCACGCCGGCTCGCTTCCCACACCTGCGCGTCTTGTAGCGTTTCCATAGAGCCGCTACTCCGCCGATGACAATGTTCTGCAAAATGCCAGAAAAATCAAAAAACGGCTGGTGATTAATTGGTGTGCACTGCCGAATGTTCAGCAGCTCATCCCTGGTACACTGTAAAAAATCCAACTTACAAATTGTTAACTCAATTTAAATTTGTAAGTTAGGTGGACATATTTTTGAACTCAGAGTTGAATTTACTCATAAAAATTATTCAACTGCATGTTTGGAACTGTTTGTTCAATGAAAGTAAAAAATTTAGTTGAGGAGACTTTAAATTTAGATTTCTCCATATCTTCAAAAAATAAAAAGTTTAGTTAACTTAAAATTTTAAAGCAACCGGCTGCAAAGAAATTTTGAGTTTCTTAAGCTTCAGTGTTTGAAGTTGTGCCAGATTATTCCGTAAAGTATAATTGACTTAAACCAGCCTTTTCGGTCAACTTAAAAAAATAATTTGGCACAACTTCAACCACTGAAGCTCAATAAACTCAAAATTTCTTTGCAGCCAGTTGCTTTAAAATTTTAAGTTAACTCAACTTTTTATTTTTTACAGTGTATAACTGATCGCGTTGGATAAACACAAAACAGGACAAACAAACAATAACAGTGCAAAAACTGGGGAGCTCCACACCGAAGCAGCCATCCTCGGCGCCGTCTGATGAAACCAGATAACCGATCATAGCAATTCTATAAATGTATCTAACAAGACACAACAAACCTTATACTGTATTATAATGACTTTTGTAGCTACATTTATAACAGTGTTAGGTAACACTTTATAAGTACAAACTATGAATAATCTATTAAGCTTTAGCAAGTAGTTAATTCATTATCTGTTAAGCATAACATAATAGACTTTAGTAAGCAGTTTATGATTGCAGATACAAATGTTCTATTCTTGATTTATGTGCACATTTAATAGCTGTATTTTCATACTTTGTTACTGATTAATTTTACATGACTAAATTACAGTAAGTGTCACATTATTTACAAATCATTTGTATTTAAGAGTAGTTGGGGGTTTTAAAGATCATTCAGAGCGAGTTTGTAAATGAATAATAAATTATATTATTAATATTATTATAAAGTTATATTAACAAATTAATATTCAAATCAACATTTATACATCTTATTATTCCGGCATATATTAAAAGTTAATTTGTATGTTAATAAGGAGTTTTTGTCAATTTTTTGCAATGTGAGAAAATGCAGTGTGTTTTTTAATGTGTATGCATTGTCAGGATTTTCAGCATATGTGCCATAAAATGGATGAAGATCTTTTCTTAGTTTGCTGGCATTTTTGTAATTGCAACCGTTTTCTTAAATTGCAGCTCATTAATCTCTCTCGGCCACCAGAGGTTTTTAAGTAATCGGAATAAATACTTATTAAGTGTGTATGCAATATCAGACACATTCAGTCAATGGATTATTTTTTTATTCAATTTGATTCAATCCACCTTTATTTGTATAGCGCTTTTACAATGTAGATTGTGTCAAAGCAGCTTCACATAGAAGGTTATAGTAAATTGAAAGTGTCAGTCCAGTTATTAGTGTTGGAGTTCAGTTCAGTTCAGTTCAGAGTTGTTTAATATTTACTACTTAGAGTCCAAACACTGAAGAGTAATCCTCGAGGCTTGTCTGTCCTTGGAGGGTCACAGGAATCCGTCTCTTGCTTGCTACTCTGCCAAGCAGCTGCTCAGGATACAGCCTGGTCCAGGATTATGGAGCCTTGGAATCGTCTCGTCGCGGGTCTGGATCGCATCCGTGGCGCTGCATAGTCTCTGGGGGCCTTGGGATGGGTATCCCCAGGTGGAAATAGAGAACAAAGAGAATAATTAGCATAGCTGCTGTTCATAGTGTATATAAACGAGATGCGTGGAGCACATTCATGCATCATACCGCTATGCCATGTATTGAGTGTATGCTTTACTAAAGAGATAGGTCTTTAATCTAGTTTTGAACTGTGAGAGTGAGTCTGAGCCTCAGACATTATCAGGAAGGCTATTCCAGAGTTTAGGAGCCATAAATGAGAAGGCTCGACCTCCTTTACTTGATTTTTTAAATGAATCAACCATTTTAAATGAATCGTTTCAATGTATGATTAAGTGAATCCCCCAATATAACAAGGACTTGTCACCACCTACTGGTTGGTTTAATGGTGTAAGCATTTTGTATCCACATGCATGTTTTTAACAAACCAGCTTGTGCACTGGCGGGAGAAGTTAAATAGCTCAGTGTCTTTGTGGATGCATCATAATGACCTCGCAGAAATGTCACAGTCACACATTTCCAATGACCCAGAATTGATCTTGTCTGTTAGGTCAGTGTTAATGCATTAAAACGTTGGGTTGTTTGAGAAAAGCAGGAATATTACCTTGAATCATTATGGTGCATGCTTATTAAGGTGTCATAATTTATATAAGTGTGTGAATTGTTTGTTTTCTGGCAGCTCTGAGAGATAACCGGATTGAGCTGGTCCGAGCCACGTCGCAGGAGTTGACGATCAGCATCAGCGAGGTCTCGCTGTCAGACGAGGGGCTCTACACCTGCTCCCTCTTCACCATGCCTGTCAAAACAGCCAAGGCTTTCCTCACTGTTCTGGGTAAGACATCTTTTCATTTACATCCGATTTCAACCAGCTGTAGCGCTGAGGTAGTTAGTTAGCCTTGACTTGTCACATCACTAAACTGAAAATAGACAGTTTGGTTCATTTTAATCCTACAGTAAGTCTACATCAGGGTTCCTATGGGTCATGCAAGTTTTAGAATATCACGTAATATTAGGTCTATTCCAATCATTAAAAGTTGTGGAATTTTATCCAAGTCATGGAATATCAGTGATTTTTGGTTGTTGTTTGTATGTAAAAAACCAAATAATAATAATAATAATTCTAACTGTTTCATGTCTATTGCAATAGTTAGACTATTTTCCAGCTTTCCGTTCACACTCATCAGCTGGCAAGCACTTAAGTCAAATCTAGAGCTAACATACCTGAATAATTTTAAGAGTTTGGGCTTTTAAAAGGACCACTTTAAAGACTGGGTGTTAAAAAATAATGACAGAAACTATACTAGAAAACTACTAGCGAGCTACCAAATGTGCAAGGGAGAGAGCACATATGGTATACCTCAGGTTTTTAAAAAACTGAGGTAAATTATTCATTGATGTTCTCAGAGTAGGTATTAAAGTCATGCGAAATGATATTCAAGCTAAAAACATTTTAATATTATAATACTATCATAAGCAAAGCACAACAGCAGCCTATTTTTCTATTCATTAAATGTGATGCAAATATTGCTTTTTAGTCTGTAAGAAGTCAGGGAATTTGTTATTTGGCATCAAGTGGGAAATCTGCTACATATACCTTGCTGTTTTTATCTTAACCCTTATCAGATATTTTTGATATGTAATTGTTTATAATAATGCCATAATTGCACCAGTTATTTAGTACAACTAAATATTTTGTGTAATGTTAACTTATCTGGATTGAATGTGTTAAGATAGCTTATATATCAAAGTTTTACTTGGCTGAACATTTATACTTTAAAAAAAAGAGTCAGCTGAACTCATATTTATTAGCTAACTTTATCAAACATCTGACCTTTAAATAGTACAAATATGTGCAAATAAAAACTAATACATTTTGAATGAAATAAATTCACTTTAAAATTGTGCTTAAAAGTGTTTTGTAATTTTATTTATATAATAAATTTAATCATTTATAATTTGTAATTTATATAATGAATGAATGTATTAATTTGTATTTATTATAGTAATTTTACTTTAATTTATATTTGTTTACTGGTGCATGATGCCACACAATGTATGTTGTTGGTCAAGTGCTGTCAACTTTAAGCTGAGTTAAGACAACTTCACTATTTAAGTGAAGTAAACTTTAAGGCGGCACAAACATTTACTTTTTTAAGTTAAAGCAACATTTATTTTTTTACAGTACACACACACATACACACACACACACACACACACATACACACACACACACACACATACAGTGTACATACACACGCACACACACACACACACTCACATGCAGCATGGTTTTAATATGCTTCTGCAGTGTCACAACATTTATTCCTGTCCAGAGTTACATAAATTTGTCTTCAAGATCTTGCATAATTGATGGGAGAGTCAGACCAGTGTGCAAAGTCTTCTTCAGCACATCCCAAAAAATTCTCAATAGGGTTAAGAACTAGGCTCTGGGTATGCTATTATTGATCTAATTAATTATTGTCATAATATAATTGTTTAAATAAATGCCATAATAATTTAAACAGTTTTATATTTCAATAGACATATATAAATCACAATATTATTGTTTTTGTAGCATTCATGATCAATTAAATGAAGTCCACCACATAAGAATCTTTCAAAAATGTCAAAATTCTTACCAGCCCCAAACCTCTGAACGAGAGTGTTTATGAATGTTCATGGAAGCATTTATTGGTGGAGAGAGCTATTGGTGTGTGCAACCAGTCTAAACTGGTTTACAATGAGCTACACTGAACCATTAACAAGGTGATAGAAAATGATCAAATTTGTCGGTTCCAGAAAGTAGATAGATAATTAGAATTTTACCTCAGTGGGGGCGTTTCGAATCTAACTTTGGCCTGGATCAGGATTTAATTAAATGGATTCACCCGGTCGCCTTCAACAAAGACACAGATGATCACAGAACAGTGTTGAGAAATGACACAGAAAGAAGTTTAATTAGTTTCCTCTATCAACTTTTTACTACTTTTGTCAATCAAAAGTCAAACAGACTTTGTATCAAGTCCCAAACACACCAGAGTTAATGTCAGCTGCGACAGCCCACAAACAGTGCTTAATGCCATATTTCTGCATTAATTAGGAGCCCAATTAGCTAGTCTCGTTTTAATTAGTTGGCGCGCACCATTAAAATAATTACAGTTGTACACTCTTGTCAACAAGCCTGCATTGCATTAGTGTTTTTCTCATTGTGAATACATGAATGGATACAATTCATTTCAATGTTGTTGGAAAAACATGCAATATTAATTGCGCATTATGCTACATATGTCGTTATAGATATTATTTGAAATGGATATTGTGTTTCTGCTAAACACTGTAAGGCTTCAGGAGTGACAACTGCAGTTAAATACGGGAGTGAATATTCTAAAGTGTTTTTGTGTGTATCCTAAACATTCTGGCATTTTACAAGTACTAATGGCCCGTTTCCACTGAGTGGTACAGTACGGTACGGTACGGGTCGGTACGGGTCACCTTTATCAGGCTTGCGTGTCCACTGCTAAAGGGTACTTTTTTGGTGGGCGTGGTGTACGACAGAAAGTTTCAGTCGACGTCATTATAGCTCGCGGGAAAAGTGTACAGTAAAGCTTTATGGGTCGTTCACAAATCATACGAGAAGCACTTCTCACAAAACAGATGCTTTATTATACACATAAATGTTCAATACCTCTCTATGAAATGATCTGATTATAACTAGATCAATGATGCGAAATAGCCTACTGTCCGCGATTGTATAAAATAAATAAATAAATGCAGCACATATGAACACATACAGCCCCTTACAGTCTCTGATATGTTACCAATTGCATAAAAACTACACACAGCATACATTTATGCCTTATTTAGGTTCAAAAACAACACGAAATCTAGCCCACAGTCAGTGCAAACCTCTCATCTGTGTCTTTAATCTTCACCAGCACGTGTGACCTCTGTTAGAGAGTAATTTCGTCATTCCGAGTTCATAATAGTCCAGAAGATGATAAGCCGTTTCTTCATGTTTGCTGAAACCATTATTTGCTCGCTTGTTTTTTCCGGCTTCTCCTTTGTTTTTGCATGCGTCAGTCTCGCGTTTGTCTGTTTCTCAAAGAATCAGGGTTTCAAAAGCACGTCTATAAACAAGCGCACGTTATTATCATCAGCTCAAGAAGTTTGTTATTTCAAATATTAATGCGCGCGTGAGAAAGCGGAAGCGCTCGCACTTCAGACGGGCTTGTAAAAAAACTACGGCGCACAGGGGAGAAACTGCTCTTCTTCTTCTTGGCATTGTGGCTGTTCATCAAGACGACGACAAGGTTTGTTTGAGCTCAGGTCGACCCTGGCTCGTTACTACATGTTTATATTATTTGGGTGTGTTGTCTCTCGGCTGTGTATTAAACATGACGGGTCCTTTGTTTTCATTCTGCCTCGTTGTGCGAGCAAATGACGTATCTCTGTAAACCAATAGCGTTCAGCTGCGCGTCTAGCTCCGCCTTACGGCACCCTTTCTGTTTTTTGGTACCCCTTCGAAAGGGTGACTAAAAAGTGGTACGGTTTGGTACGCTTTTAGACAGTGGAAACGGCCTTAAAAGCGTACCGTACTGTACCATACCGTACCGTACCGTACCACTCAGTGGAAACGGGCCATGGTATACACTATTTTGAAGGGCCATGAAACCCCCCAGTCTCAGCAGGGTGTTTTCACACCTCTAGTTTGAAAAAAGTCAGGAAAGTGGGTGAGTCCAGCTTTGTTTAGGTGGGAGTGTCGAGTGGTAAAGAGGAAAGGGTTTGCATGAAAAGGGGAGTTAGGCCCCGTTTACACTAGTGCGTTTTAGTTTTAAAACGGCGTTTTAGCATGAAAACGATCCGTGTCCATACTAGCGTTTCACCCAGCGTCTCAAAAGATCTCCGTCTTCACTACTCCACCAGAAACGTATGTCACGTGACCATTGGCGCACTCTGGCCATGCGTGTTCAAGTATAAACAGGAAGCATGCGTCTCGCTCGGCATTTGGTTATTGTTAGTCAACAAACGCTGGTTGAACGATGAACGCGATAGTAAAGAAAGCAAGAGAGGTCTTTTAGTGGACAGACGACGAGGTTGAGTTGTTACTTAAAGTAACAAATGAATATAAAACATCCATGGCTTGAAAATACAGTGTTTACAGTGAAGGCTGGTCTGCCGTCTGCCGGTGACGTTATAGCCACGTGCGCTTGACGAATAAGGAAAGGATACGCAATGACCCAAAGCCCCAATCACGTAGCGGATCTCAGCAGCCACGCCTCTGTTTTCAAAAGTATGCGTTTTCCCACGTCCACACAGAGACGCAGCTGCAGCGTTTCAGAATGAAAACGCTCTCTCCAGCGTTTCTAAAACGCTCCGTTTTCGCACCTCAAAAACTCCGGCGTAGTGTGGACGGATGGTGTAACCGTAGCAAAACTTATGCGTTTTAAAACGAAAACGCACTAGTGTAAACGGGGCCTTAATGTGCACTCCAGCTGATTTTCACACCGGCAACACAAACACAGACGCAGGGGAGATAGACAATGAGTTGGAGAGCAGCATTTACAGCGGATCTGAGAGCTGTGTGGAAGTGGAGGATTTTCAGTCCATAATATTGTAGTCATATTACTGTAAACTTAGTACTGTAACTAAATCATTTTGACTAAGGTATGTCTTAGAGTACTGCTGACCATACAAAATAACTTTGCCATCTGAATAAACAAAGATCACTGACCACACACTCTTACCAAATCCGTAGAGACAGGACAATCAACACAAACTGGAACTACATCTTTTTTTAAAAGAAAACGAGTGGCAGATTTCTAGATTTCACCATTTCCAGATTCAAAAAGCTCTCGGGTAAAAAATGTTCCTTGCAAACATATTTTTGTCGCATGTTAACAGACCACTGTAATCCACACGTTGGTCCACACGTGAGCTGTGCTCTCATCGCGGGGAAATGGAAACAAAACCTTTGTTGCAGCACATTTATAAATGCAACACAACCCGAACAATTCTTCTACTACTTGTTTGAATTATGGTTTGAACCAAGTTTTAACCAAATTAATGACCAGATGTACTGAAAACTCAATGGCGTCACTTTGTACCGACCAGCACCGACATCCAATCTCCACGCTGGAATTTACACAATGATCTCATTGCTGTGCGTGACATTGCTTAAAAAATAATTTTTAAACCGGAAGAATGAGTTTGCTCTAAACAACACAAAACCACTAATTTTCACTTGTCAGCAAAATATATGTGGGACATATATATGACTGTAAATAGGCATCAGTTTTAAAGTCTTTGAGCCAGGCACACTTTTATTTCAGTATGATGACACATTTTTTAACACAAACAGAATATTGAGTAGGGTTTTATTTTTGAAGGACTGTTATTTCATAGTTGATGCAAATGGGTAGATTTTGATTTTAGATTACCAAAAAAAAATTAAGAATAAATGTTCAGTTTAAGACTAATAATCTATGCTAGCAGAACATTAAGTAAGTTTCACGATTTCATGCAGACTTAAACTAAACCCTCATCAACAGAGGCAGAGTGTTTTGTTTCAGAATCAGAATCAGAATCAGAAAGAGCTTTATTGCCAGGTATGTACAAACATACGAGGAATTTGTTTTCGTGACAGAGCTTCCACAGTGCAACAGAATTACAGAGACAGGACAAAAAACAGATAATAAATATATTCAAAAAAATAGAAGTAAGTGTTAAATGCAAATATACAAATGGACAAGTGTATGTACAGGTGTATTACTATATACAACATTATATGTGCAGCTGTTATGTGCAAATTGGCATGTAAAGTGTTTTGTTAAATAAGTTTATGCGTGTGTTGTTAAATAAGTGTGTTGTTAAAGTGTGTTGTTAAATAAGTGTATGTGTGTGTAAGAGTGTACAGCAGTAGTGGTGTTGGTTCCACGATTGTTATCATCAAGTGTTCATGAGATGGATCGCCTGAGGGAAGAAACTGTTTCTGTGTCGGGCTGTTCTGGTGCGCAGTGCTCTGTAGCGTCGACCAGAAGGTAACAGTTCAAAGAGGCAGTGTGCTGGGTGTGAGGGGTCCAGAGTGATTTTGGCCGCCCTTCTGCTCGCTCTGGATAAGTACAGTTCTTGGAGAGTAGGGAGGGTTGTACCAATGATTCGCTCAGCAGTCCGAACTATTCGACGTAGTCTTCTGAGGTCAGATTTGGTAGCTGAGCTAAACCAGACAGTTATTGAAGTGCAGATGACTGATTCAATGATGGAGGTGTAGAACTGTTTCAGGAGCTCCTGTGGCAGGTTGAACTTCCTCAGCTGACGAAGAAAGTACAGCCTTTGTTGGGCTTTTTTGACAATGGAGTCAATGTGAGTGTCCCACTTCAGGTCCTGAGAGATGGTGGTGCCCAGGAACCTGAATGACTCCACTGCAGCCACAGTGCTGTCCATGATGCTCAGCGAGGGGAGAGCAGGGGGGTTTCTCCTGAAGTCCACTATCATCTCCACTGTTTTGAGCGTGTTCAGCTCCAGGTTGTTGTGACTGCACCAGAGAGCCAGCTCCTGAACCTCCTGTCTGTAAGCAGACTCGTCACCGTCCTGAATGAGGCCGATAAGCGTGGTGTCGTCTGCAAACTTTAGGAGCTTGACAGAGGGGTCCTTTGAGGTGCAGTCATTCGTGTACAGAGAGAAGAGCAGAGGGGAGAGGACACACCCCTGGGGGGCGCCAGTGCTGATTGTGCGGGTTCTGGATGAGGATTTGCCCAGCTTGACCAGTTGCTGCCTGTCCGTTAGAAAGCTGTTGATCCACTGACAGACAGAGGTGGGCACGGAGAGCAGAGTTAATTTGGGCAGAAGAAGTTTTGGGATGATGGTGTTAAAAGCTGAGCTGAAGTCAACAAACAAGATCCTCGCATAGGTCCCTGGTCTGTCTAGGTGTTGCAGAACATAATGCAGTCCCATATTGACTGCATCATCCACAGACCTGTTTGCTCTGTAGGCAAACTGAAGAGAGTCCAGTGAGGGTTCAGTTATGTCCTTCAGGTGGGCCAGCACCAGCTTTTCAAACGACTTCATGACCACAGATGTTAGCGCCACCGGTCTGTAGTCATTTAGTCCTGTAAGTTTGGGTTTCTTTGGGATGGGTATGATAATGGAGCGTTTGAGGCAGGAGGGCACTTCACACAGCTCCAGTGATCTGTTGAAGATCAGGGTGAAGATGGGGGCCAGTTGGTCAGCACAGGATTTTAAACAGGCTGGTGTTATAGAATCTGGGCCTGGTGCTTTTCTCCTCTTTTGTTTCCGGAAGACCTGGCGCACATCATCTTCATTAAACTGAATTGCAGGTATGGGGGAGGCGGGGGGTGGTGGAGGTGTTAATGGTGGCGTGAAGAGCAGTTCAGGGTGGGTGTGGGGGGTTTTCTCAAACCGGCAGTAAAACTCATTCAGGTCGTTAGCAAGTTGTTGATTGTCTACAGTGCTGGGGCTTGGTGGCTTGTAACTTGTGATATTCCTTAAGCTTTTCCACACGGATGCTGAGTCGCTGGAAGAGAGCTGACTCCTTAGTTTTTCAGAGTAGTTTTTTTTGGCGACTCTGATCTCTCTTTCCAGGGTGTACTTTGCTTGCTTATACAAGGCCCTCTCCCCATTCCTGTAAGCAGCCTCTTTGGCCTGACGTAGCTGTCTGAGTTTTACAGTGAACCATGGTTTGTCATTGTTGTATGTGAGTTGAGTCCTGGTAGGGATGCACACATCTTCACAGAAACTAATATAAGATGTTACAGTGTCTGTGAGTTCATCAAGATCATTAGCAGCATCCTCAAAAACACTCCAATCAGTGAGGTCGAAACAGGCTTGTAGATCCCGCTCTGTTTCATTAGTCCATCTTTTCACAGATCTTAATACAGGTTTGGCTGTTTTCAGTTTCTGTCTGTAGGTTGGTATAAGATGGATTAAACAGTGGTCAGAGTGTCCCAAAGCTGCTCGTTGAACAGAGTGGTATGCATCCTTTATTGTGGTATAGCAGTGATCCAATATGTTGCTGTCTCTTGTGGGACATGTAACATGCTGTCTATATTTTGGCAGATCATGGGATAGTTTAGCTTTGTTAAAATCCCCGAGAATGATTACAACAGAGTCCGGCTGCTGTCGCTCAATTTCCGTGATCTGATCGGCTAGTTTCTGTATCGCCAGGCGCGCGTGCGCGTGCGGCGGAATGTAAACAGAGACGAGGACAAACGAGCAGAACTCACGCGGTGAGTAGAAAGGCTTACAGTTAATAAACAGTGCTTCTAGATCTGGACAGCACATCTTCTTTAAAAGAGTTACATCTGTACACCACCTTTCATTGATGTAAAAGCACGTCCCGCCACCGCGCGATTTCCCCGTCGTTTCCTCGTCGCGATCCGCTCTAAACAGCTGATAGCCTGGAAGGTTGAGCGCGTTGTCAGGTATGGTGTCGGTCAGCCAGGTTTCCGTGAAGCACAGAGCAGCTGAATGCATAAAATCCTTGTTTGTCTGAGAGAGCAGAGTGAGTTCGTCAATTTTGTTGGGTAGAGAGCGGAGATTTGCCAGATGGATGCTCGGTAGTGCGGTTCGAAATCCTCGTTGTCTGAGTTTCACAAGCGCGCCTGCACGCTTCCCACGCCGGCGCTTCAGAACGCGCTTGAGTAGCACCGCGGCTCCTCCGACAACAATGTCCAACAGAACATCAGATAAGTCCAAGTCTGGAAAAGTATTTGGTGGTGTATGCGTCCGGATGTCCAACAGTTCGTCTCTGGTGAAACTAATTGTAGGAATGTGACAAAAAACAGGACAAACTAACAAAAAAACGAAAAAAACTGCAGAGCACGTCACGGAGGCAGCCATCAGCATCGGCGCCATCTTGATATTTATGACTCGAAGGCTGCTTCTCAGAGCTCACTTTTGAACTGTTGCCAGGTCCTAGTATTATAAGCATTAGTCTCAAGACAATAATAATGTACACAGGTGGTGGTTGCAACATTTTGCTTAGATGGTTTATTTTCTTTATTACATTTGACTTAATTTTGAGTTGCTCTTATTTTCATTTTTAACAATGATCTGGCATCACTAAATGTCATTCCCATGATGTTTTTTATGCTCAAAAAAAATGTTTTGCTGCTTGTTCAAACTACATATTTACAATGAGCTGAATCAACACAATTCTTGAGGTTTTTTTGGGGGGGGACAACTTGTTTTTTTATGTTCAGTGCACTTAAGTTAACTTAAACAATTTGTGCTGGGACAACATGAAGGAATTGTGTGGAACCCAGCATTTTTTCAGTGTACTGCACATACGAAATAATTAGTTGCCAGAATTAATTGCTCTTAGGGTATTAGTAAAGGTTGAAGCTAAAACATTTTAAAACATCATTAACTCGTGCACTCTGCACAGGAATTGAAGATGTACACTGTAAAAAAAATGCTGGGTTCCACACAATTCCTTTATGTTGTCCCAATACAAATTAATTAAGTTAACTTCCTTGCTTTTACAAATTTAGGTGGATTGAACATAAAACCCAAAATAAACCTTTGTGAATTGTGTTGTTTAAACTAATGTTAAATAAGCAGTTTGAACATGCTGCTAAAGTAATTGTTTGAGTGTAGTGTTTAAGATCAGTGTTTTTTGTGTAAATTACTAAACCGTGTGTTCTCTTAAAACCCTCAAATGTTCTCTATTTTTTGTCGAATTACTGATGCTACAATCAATCAAAAATACCCACAAACATAGAAATATGAGACACCAAAGTAGCACAACTGAATTTGACTTTACATGGTTTTGTCCAAAACCTTTGTGTATCAGATATCAAGAAATGAATCAATCAGCAGCGACAGCTTGGCATCTGCCGTTTTCTTCTTGTTGTCCTGGGACAGTATTAACAAACAGCACAGCGTCCAGCAGAGGTTACAGGCCACAATGCTGTGGAATGACTGATGTATTTACTCTGTTGCTTTTTAATGCACAGTACATTGTGGTTTGTTTTTGCTTTGATTTATTTCTCAGGAATGTGATTAAGGCCTCTTACTCAGGGGAGCAATAAGGCCTGTGAACTGAATGCCAAACGTCTGATCTCATCTTCAATCAAAGCGAACCCAATATCTAATTTTCCTGACTAATGTTCCCTATTGATTTTTCTTTGTCTCAGGCCGCTACCTCAGAGAGGAAGCTCCTGACACAGTAATGCATTTGTGGGCCACAGAGTTTCCTGTGTGCTTGAAACGTTTCATAAGATTGAAATGTTGATGGCTTTCGTACGTGGAAACAAACGTTTGAGGTTCACTGTCTTCTCTGTCAGGTGATCTCAGGTGTGTTATAAGCAGGCCCGTGTGGAATCTGTGGTCGCAGAAAATTTTTAAGCCCACCATTCAATCTAATTATTTGCTTATATTTATTTAATATGTATGTGTGTAATATATATTTATAATATTTTTATATTATAATAATAATAGTAATATTATTGAATTATGTGCAAATATTTAGATGATATTTGTAAAATGATATATTCAATGTGAGTGATTTTTTTACTACAGTATTAATAGTTTATCTGTGCAGCTTTCTGCTTCTACGTTCTCAAAATCATTCTGCATGTATCCACAGATTATTGTACAAAACTCTGCACAGAAATAGCAAGTACCCTAATGTTATCTGGCCTTGGTTATAAGTAAAAAAAAAATCAGTTTTAACTGTATCGGCAACGCAATTGAAAAATTGATAGTTTAAATGTGATTGTAGGTCAGTAGCATTCAGACAGTAATTCAGTGTTGTTGAAGTATCTTAATTCTTTCAAGCAATTATTGGTATATTGCTATGTATAAGTTTATAAGTAGGTTGTTTTTTTTACTTACCAAAGGTTTATTAAACAGACAAGCTGTTAAAATAAATGCTTTTTACATTCTTTCCATATATAAATAAATAAATGCAGTTTTTTTATTTCTGTTCATCAAATAGTCCTGCATAAAATGTATCATGGTTTCATAATAACGAGAAAATGCAAATCAGCAAATTAGACTGATTACACTGACTTGAAGATGTCACTGAAGACTGAAGCAATGACTGCTGAAATTCAGCAATTTTAAAACTGTATTTTTTTTACTTTTTAATAAATTGTAAATTGTAACATTCTCTTAATTACATTATTGGCACAAATGATAACTTTCACATATGTATACTTTTTTGACAAGAAGTTGTAGCATCACGTTAATACTGGATATGTAATGGAAAAATACAGAGGAAAGGGGCGAAAGAAAAAAAAATAAAGGGGGGTGAGATTTAAGGTGTTTCTATGTGTTTGCACTCTTGTTAAAGTACTCAACAAATAGATTCCATGTTAAATTCTTAGTTTTATTTTTAAGGGAAAGGCTGATCTTCTCAAGTTGCAGGCAGGACATAACATTTTTTTTAATCAATGTGGAGCTACTGGTAGTGTCTTTTTGTTTCTAGTTCAGTCAAATCAATCTATGTAAATTTTATCTTTAAATGAATACTGTACATGCAACCTGGGTAGGCATAGAGAGTTCAAAGCTCTTGAATGTTAGGGTAGATGTAATTAATTGTATTTAAATTTGTTAATTAATCAGCATATGTAATTCATTCGATTTGGTATCTCAAATTGATTGGCATTCTAAATTATAAGCTAAATTTAATCATGAAAACCCTGCTGCTGTTAAAACTCTGCAATCAAATAACCACTAATTTAAAGAGTCTAAATTTAAATTAACCCCAGTGAACGACAAGAAAACACAGGCAAAAAAAGGTGGTTCACAGAAGATATAAAGAAAATATCTCTAATCGTTCTCTATTAACGTTACATTCACCTACTGTTAATATTTGGAACGGCCATAATGTGCTGAGTTCCATTCCTCTGTCTTTCTGTGTAAATCACGTTTGCTTCTTTTTCAGGTGTGCCTAAGAAACCAGAGATCAATGGACTCACCAAGCCGGTACTGGAGGGAGATCACATCACTCTGACCTGTGTGACCTCTGGCAGCAAACCTGCGGCCGACGTCCGATGGTTCAAAAATGAGATGGAGGTCAAAGGTGAGGAAAGCTGGTGAAATATGCTATCATTGAAAGTAAACTTTTGAAAGCTGTTTGGACAGAAATCTATGTAGTTAAAGTGTGCCCACAGTGGAGTGATATAAACACAACAAATACCTTTTTTTTATTTTCGAACATTAAAATAAGATTCAAATCCCAGGGGTTTTTGGGCCCACCGCACTGCAACATAGAAGTGCGGTTTTCCCCATCAGCCAATTTCAATTGACAGTTTCGTATTACCATGTCTCAGTATTAATTTGTATTATCATGTATACAAGATGGGATTTGCAAAGAAACTGGGATTAAAAGATCTGTTTCAACTCTCTGTGACCCAACTGCACTTCAAGAAGCAGTAATTGGTACACTTTGTATTTTCATAGCATTTAGAACTATTGAGCTACATAATTTATAATTGCTGAACAAACTGCATAGTGTACATAACTATAAATGAAGATGCTTCAATCACATAACAGGATCCTGGTTAGAAGATGTTAAATTAGGTTATTTTACACAATAAGACCCAATCCCAATTCTATTTTTGTACCCTTACCCCTTCCCCTTGGCCCTTGAAACAGATTGTGAAGGGGATGGGCTTCAAAATGTACCCCTAAGAAATGGGACAGTATTACAACGCCTGTACACCTCATCAGATGTCGTCACGATCTCTCGCTTCATATGAGATTGACAACGACGACTGCTGGAATTATTCCAGTATTTTGGTATTAATCTTCAGAAAATCACTGAAAAGAACGATATCATGTTATCATAATGATATAATGTGGCTATAAGCTCGTAACTGTACTGTGCATTCACACCCTGGCCAAATTCATCTATGTAATCACATGAAAACAACATCAACATTATACTAGACACTGTAAAAAGGTCATTCTCAGCCACTAGACTTTTCTGACAGGGCATTGGAGTGTCATCAAGTCACATATGTGAAAGTATGTTGTCGGGCTACTGTACAGGAGTTATTATTTTGGATTATATATAGCGAAATTAAGTTTACTAAGTTGTTGTAACAGTGTGGCTCATTCATCTTGCAATGGTGTTTGTGACTATGGGTGTCTGTTTCATCATGTCTGAGTTGCCTTTTGTCATTTTGCTGTGTTTATCCTGAGATCCGAACCCTAGTTATCCTACTCTGCTGTGAAATGTCCCAAGAGTGGGCGAGGAGAATCTAATTTAAGTGGGTGGGGAGAGCCATCTCATTTTCATTTAAAGGCACAGGTGCAAAACGGCTACAATTCCTTCTGACCGCAAAACTGACATTTTCAACAGGGTATAATAAATGATCTGATGGGTATTTTAACCTTAAACTGTACAAACACATTCTGGAGACACAAAAGATTTTACATCTTGTAAAAAGGCCAAAGTTGAAGCCCTTTAAGACTATAAGACAAAGTACAATGGGAAATGTGAAGCCCTTTGTAAGAAACCTCATGTTTTGTACAACAAATAGCATACTATATAAACACTGTCTCCTCTCAGTGATATAAAAAGAGAGACATTCAGTGACAACATGTGAAGAATTCTCTAAGCAGAAATGCTCTTTGCCATGCATATGATGCAGATGGAATTGAGCGCCTTTGTCGTGTATTTGGCACACATCTAAAAATACAGCCGTTCTAATTAGCAACGAGGAGGTGTTTGCCGTGCTGACTGATTATTGTGTCTCTGGTGGAAAGAACATTGGGGAAAGGCCTTTACAGTGAGGAAGAAGTGAACCCGAGAGAATAAAGCATTTTTTTGACTTTGTTTTGCTTTTTATTTTCAAATTGCTGTGCAAATGACAATATTAGTATCAAAATCCCACAGACCCCATGGCAAGTGCACACAAACATAACTAAAATATTATACAATCATAACTATGGTCAATCCCTCCAAACCCTCTTGTAATTCGCACCCTTTCAAACCCCAATCTAAAAAAAACTGTACGAATAAGAATGAGCCACAAATACACCAAAAAATTTTAAATAGTTACATTTTCCCATGAGATTCGGTTGAGTATAGTACATTATAATATATAAAAGTCAACATTTATCAGCACAGGCTCATTGGAATACCCCAAATCAGCTAAACAATGACTATGGTTTATAATCAGATAAGATGACCTTACTTATCTATCTCTATGGACAACTTTCCAAAGCAATTCAATTCATGTTTATTTATATAGCACTTTTACAGTGTAGGTTGAGTCAAAGCAGCTTGACATAGAAGTTCTAGTAAATTGAAACTGTGTCAGTCCGGTTTTCAGAGTTGAAGTTCAGTTTAGTTCAGTTCAGTTCAGTGTGATTTAAATTTCACTGCTGAAAGTCCAAACACTGAAGAGAAAATCCACAAGTCCCAAGCCAAGCAAGCCAGTGGCGAGGTACAAAAGTTCACCAATTGACGAAAGTGAAGGGAAAAAAAAAACTTGAGAGAAACCAGGCTCAGTTGGGCATGACCATTTCTCCTCTTGCCAAACTTCCTGTGCAGAGCTGCAGTCAAGGCACCAGAGGCTGGAAAACACTGGACGTCCATCATTGAGAAACTGCAGTTACTTTTCTAGCATGGTCACTTTATTGTACTTGTACTATGGTGTTTGTGATCTCGAGGATTTCAGTCCAGTTAAGCAAGGTTCCAAAAGATGGTTAAAAGCATTGTACTGTAAATACAAAGGTAAAACTACATGGCCACAGTGCACTTTTCTCTTATTTCTCTGAAAAAAAAAACTCAACCCAGGCTCATTGTGAGAACGTAGTCCTAAGTACGTTTCTGGAGGCTGCGGAATTTGTCCTGGGAGGTACGTCTTTTTGCACTTTTTGTTTTTGCGAATCCACGAGAGGCCACTGCCTATGCTTATTGAGATCTCAAATGTCTCTCGTGAGTGCCATTCGCGCCCGCTGTTTTTGCATAAACCCCCCAGAGGCCGCTGTCGGCTGACTGAATGACTGACTGACTGACAGACCGATCGACTGACCCACCCTCCTCCTTCCTAAACCCAACCAAAATTTTATCGACAGACCCACCCACACACTTCCCTAAACCCAATAAACAACTTTCAAAAAAGCAATCCAGAAAAAAAGTAAAAGCTCTTGTCTCATTTTTACCACGTTTTTAAGACTTTACCGCATTTTCACCCTGTTATTTGTTGGTTTATTTTATTTTTTTGGATTCTGGTTCTTACCTGCTTTCTGGAAGCGCTCCTCAACAGACTCGAACCCCGTCGTGGTCAACTCCTCTCCAAGTCTCAAGTCTGCCGATGAACACGGCGAGCTAACAGGACACACTGGTTGCGGTGGGAAAGTCATCCACACAGAGGCAAGCTGTCGGCTGGTAAGCGCGAAAAGGAACGGCGTCACAACGGCCCGTAGCGTTCATTTAAAAAAATGAAACACAGCCATACGGACAGCCATACATACCTTTGACCACATAATGTGCGGTCTCCAGAAACGTTTGTGGGACTACTATTTCACAATGAGCCTGTGTTAAAATAAACTATTGTTTGGGTTTAGGGGAGGGTTTAGGTCAGTGGTTCACTAGGTGATCTGTACAACAAGCTCTGTCTTCTCATGGACAACACAATGTACTTCATATGCGCAAAAATGTAGCAAAAGCCTCTTGTCAGGTTCTGTATTTCCCCATGTCATGTTCAATGTGCTTTTGTTTGTATCATGTGATTCCTTTGTTCTGTTTTCCCACCATTCCATTGTATTCATTAGTTCCACCTGTGTCTCACTTCGTTTGTAATCAAGTTCATCGTGTCCTGTGTATTTATTCTCTGCTAATTTTGTTTAGTTTTGTCTTTGTCTGTTACCTGTTCCTGCATTTAGTTGTAGAGTTTGTTAAATAAACTGACGTTTTGATATTCCTGAATGAACAAAAAAACACCATATTTGTTCTGCAGGGACAGAGAATTTTCATTTTTAAGGTGAATCATTCCTTTAATCAATAACCAAAAGAAAGTAATAAGAGGAGTACCTAAATCCTGTGCTTGAGAAAGTTTAGCCTCTTATCAGTGTCTAGTCAAGGGTTCTTATAATTTTGACTCCACGCGGGGATCCTGATTAGGCTTCTTATCAGATATTACGTCTGCGGTCAGTCCCTCTGGCCATTTGATAAACAGATGGAATTGGTGGGCAGGGGAGGATTTTTAGAGCTTATTTCATTTCATTAAGGGATCAGTGATGTTTCAGATGAGAATGGCAGAAAAGTAAGCTGCTTTGTTTAAGATTCCTTTAAGAAACTGATACCTGATCTCCTCATGCGTGACTCAGGCTCACAGTCGCTGATCAATGATACGATCTCAGTATTCATTAACAAACATGGTGTTTAGGTTAGGTTGGATGTGTTCTTTAATTAAGAGTGACTATTTAAAGCAACAAAACACATTTGTACACATGGAGAATCTCGATAGATGTGGAAAAATGTTTATGTTTTAATTACAAAAACAACTGTGCTATTTAATTTCTGCACATTAGATCCAAATTGTCATTTTCCTTTAATTAACTGTGAATATGTGTGATTAATACAGCCACGTATATTTTTTCTTCGTCCATGAGGTCAGATATAAACACAGCATGTCCATTACATTGAAATTTTCACTCCCCTTTGACTATTTTTTTTATTTGTACTTGCATGTTGGAATGTGGGTGCAAATTTCATGTACATTTGTGTGTACGTACATACATATATATAATAATGGCATTACCGAAACATGAGTTGTTTGAAATAGAATGTGGTAAACATATTTAGATTATTCAGCGTGTAGCCTATACTGTGATCTCTGGAAAGGGCTTGCTGATGTGTCTCTGAATCTCGTCAGACCATGGTCTCATAAAACATGGAGTTTATGGGCTCTCAGTTGATTGCAAAGTGTCAGTCTTGGATATTTTCATCATGAATGTGTGTTGTGATGGATGGATCCAATAAGACAATAACACATTTCAAGGATGAAAGAGAAAAAAACAGTGGACCCCAGAGAGCTGAAGTGCACGTATATGATGTTTTGAATATAATTAAAATTTGTTAACAATTAAAACATTCATTCATTCATTTTCTTTTCGGCTTAGTCCCTTTATTAATCCGGGGTCGCCACAGCGGAATGAACCGCCAACTTATCCAGCATTTGTTTTACGCAGCGGATGCCCTTCCAACCACAACCCATCTCTGGGAAACATCCATACATTCTCATTCACACACATACACATACACTACGGACAATTTAGCTTACCCAATTCACCTGTACCGCATATCTTTGGACTGTGGGGGAAACCGGAGCACCCGGAGGAAACCCATGCAACCACGGGGAGAACATGCAAACTCCACACAGAAATGCCAACTGGCCCAGCCGGGGATCGAACCAGTGACTTTCTGGCTGTGAGGCGAACGTGCTACTCACTACGCCACCATGTAGCACTAAGAACAACTTCTTTGGGCACAAAATTATATCTGTTTAATATAATATAATTCATTCATTCATTCATTTTCTTTTCGGCTTAGTCCCTTTATTAATCCGGGGTCGCCACAGCGGAATGAACCGCCAACTTATCCGGCATTTGTTTTTACGCAGCGGATGCCCTTCTAGCCACAACCCATCTCTGGGAAATAATATAATATAATATAATATAATATAATATAATATAATATAATAT
>CAIGQQ010030612.1:2471385-2565942 GCA_903798035.1 Danio albolineatus
ATAATATAATATAATATAATATAATATAATATAATATAATATAATATAATATAATATAATATAACTTTGATATTAATTATTTACTTTAAAGTTTTCAAGTAATGATGTTTATGTGTTCAGTACTGTAAGCCATTCTAGCTCTGTTTATTTTTTCTGCTTGTCTGGGTTTCTTTGTTTTGGTTTGATGGCAGAGAGGTTTAAAGGATATTGCTTTTCGACTCACTCTGCTCACTAACTCCAATGGTCGGCCTGTTGTTTTCCTGTAGTGCTTCTCTTCATCTGCTTTGTGTTTGCAGTCTTCTTGTTGCTGTGTTTGCGAGCAGCTGCAGCTGTTGTCATTGCTGTTTTCAGAACTTCTCCAGCGTCGTGTGAGGCTGAACTGCGATAAATGCATTTATTTCGGAGACCTGGACTGGGAATAGCAGTTTGCGTTATTGTGGGATCTCTGGGACTGTGGCATTGCTCAGCCCGGTATTAAATTTGTACCGTTCTCCAGGATTCAAGACATCTCACACTTTCTCCCCCTGAGTATGCAGAGCCCAAGATGCTCTGTGTTTGTGTGTGTGTGAAATTGACAACTGTAATGGAATCCAATATCAGCACCTCTCACATGCCTCTCTCTCTTTCTCCCTCTCTCTCTCTTTCCATCTACAGCTCCTTATTCCCATCATTGGAGAAAAATTGTGCATCTGTTTATTGCATGTTAAACTAACCTGCAAATATTACATAGACCTCCTCCTCGACAGTCCATGAAGCATCTGTGTATAAAGCAGGTTTAAATGTTCTCTGAAAATCCTTCTGTTTTGCATATTTCTGAACCACTTTTTAAATTGCAATTCGAGTTGGTTTATCATTTTGCTTTAATTACATTCTAATTTTTATTGCAGAGGGAGTATTTGCTATTCAAATGTCCATTTAAAAAATTTGAGGATGCATCACTTTAAAAATATATACACATTTTCATTGAATCATTGAATTGAGTCAAACGATTCATTCAAAATGGCTGATTCATTCGGGCACAATACAAAAAAGACTCTCTGTATGAGTGCATTATTAAATTCAATTAGTAACAAAGCATCATTGTTGCTTGAAAACAAATTGATTCAATCAGTTGTGGAATTATTTGGAACGGTTTTCATTGACAATATTCTGAATCCAAATGTTGATTCACTTGCATAAAATTAATATTTCAGTTTTGTTGATAGCATAGTTTTGTAGATAACATAGTTGTGTTGAGGCGCCACGGTGGCGTAGTGAGTAGCACGTTCGCCTCACAGCAAGAAGGTCGCTGGTTCGAGCCCCGGCTGGGTCAGTTGGCATTTCTGTGTGGAGTTTGCATGTTCTCCCCGTGGTTGCGTGGGTTTCCTTCGGGTGCTCCGGTTTCCCCCACAAGTCCAAAGACATGTGGTACAGGTGAATTGGGTTGGCTAAATTGTCCGTAGTGTATGAGTGTGAATGTGTGTGTGGGCATGTTTCCCAGAGATGGGTTGCGGCTGGAAGGGCATCCGCTGCATAAAAAATATGCTGGATAAGTTGGCGGTTGATTCCGCTGTGGCGACCCCGGATTAATAAAGGGACTAAGCCGACAAGAAAATGAATGAATGAATAGTTGTGTTGATATTTCAATACTATCTCATGGCATTTTGTAAATTCTTTTTTGTAACTGAATAGTATAAAATTGTATGATCTCATTTGTATAGTTTAGTACAATTTGCTTATCCCCCAATGACAGTTGAGTTTAGGGGTGGGGTTTGGTGCCACGCCTTCTTTTAAAATTCTCACATATTCGTACGACTGAACTCGTACGAACTAGTACAAATTAGCCACTAAACTGACAAAATGTGAATGAGATCAGGTTGGATATTCAGGATTGTGTCTCACTGTGCTTGCTTGATCATCCTCTTTTTTTTCTCTTGTATGTTTTTTCATGTAAACATTGTTATTATTGTCAGTTGTGCTGTTTCTTGATTCGAAGTCTGCATTTGCACACATATTGAGAGATAGTTATGGCCAAATAATAAACAGTGGCCTGATCGGACCACTGACAATTCTGTCTACTGTCCTGAGCATCTCTCACACTGGCCCCAGGCCATCAGGCCATCCTTAGTGTCAAGACCTGGCATCACAAAATTAAATTCTGTCAAAAAAAATTTAATCGAAAGCATTATTTTATCAAGTGTGTTTGCATGTGGTCCACACCCAGCTTTTTTTTTTTACCACCACAGCTTCGTCTTGCATCATGTTGAGCACAATCAATCAATAGTCATTAAAAATGGAATTCTTAAATGCCTCCTGTGTCTAGGCAAGAACATGAATAAAACATGCACCATAACGACATTTTACATCAACCCTCATCCCAAACCTCTGACAGCACCCTCTTCTTAAAGTCTCTAAAAAGAGTAAACTTAGCTTTTACATACACATTTTAAAAAAGTATTTTTTCCTGTAAAATATTAAAACAATAAATTTATCTAAGAAGCAAATTTGCTTAAGAATATATAACGTTTATTACCCTATGGATACATTGTTAATTCTTATTTTAAGCATAAATCTAACAAAGTCAGTTGGGGTTTTATTAAGGCTTATGTTTAGTACAGGAAGGAAATGCCCGTGGGGCAAGAAAAAATAACTCAAGATAAAAGTCTTATCTACTGCAGTTTTGCCTCTAAAGTAATCTTATTTCAAGGGTGTTTAGATATTATTACTTGAAAAAAACTACTGATTAAATCCATTATTTTTAGCAGAGTACATACAGTAAGATGAAATCAACCTGCTCCTATAGAGCTGTGGGAATATTTCTCTTTTCCTCCTCCAGGATGATAAGGGTGCATATCCATCCCCAGACCTCCATCAGGGAGGAAAACTCCCCCGAGGAAAACTAGGAGAACATGTAACAGATTAGCCGACAGGAAAATCTCCAGAGCAGATGAAACAGAGAGGGATCGTCATCCTCTTTTTCTCCTGGGGGTTTAGCTTTAAAAACTTACTTTCTATCCATTTCACTGTTGCAACACAAAATGGCAGAGTAAGGCCAGTATATCATGATTTTATTTTACATAAAATTCATTCATTTCCTTTGGCTTAGTCCTTGTATTCATCAGGGGTCGCCACAGTAGAATGAACCGTCGACTTATCCAGCATATTTTTTACACAGCGGATGGCCTTATAGCTGTAACCCATTACAGGGAAACATCCACACACACTTACATGCACACACATACACTACGGCCAAATTAGTTTATTCAGTTCACCTGTCAACTGGCCCAGCTGGGACTCGAACCAACGACCTTCTTGCTGTGAGGTGACAGTGCTAACCACTGAGCCACCGTGCCACCTGTACATAAAAATATTATATTATATTATATTATATTATATTATATTATATTATATTATGTTGTTATGTTATGTTATGTTATGTTATGTTATGTTATGTTATATTATATTATATTATATTATATTATATTATACATAAAATGTACATAAACAAGCGAATTCATAACAATAAACTAACATTAGGGTGACCATGCATGCTGTTTTACCTGGTACATGAAAAACAGCATACTTTTTTAGCTTACTGACTCATCATGTTTTTTCCTGTATTTCACTTTTCCATAAAAATCATAGATATTTACTGGCAATTGAAATAAGTGGTAGTGAATTGTGTCAAACTAAAAAGAACAATATTAGTAAACCAATAGCAAATAATCGCCGAATTAGCAACTGTGAAAAAACATCAGTAAAACTCACATATTGCTTCTAAAATTGCTTGGAAAACACAAGGCGTGACACTTCCTTCGCCATGTTCAAATCGTTTTTAAGCTTGTGCTCCTGTGGCATCTATTATTGCTAAGCATTGATCAGCTGTGCTCTCAGAGGAACCACTGATGACAAACCCTTGCAACAGCTCTGATACTAGTTTAATGTGTAGAATTTTTTATTTTTTTTTAAGTGCCGCAGTGTTTAGGTGCTCTGTGTTTGTCTGAGGTAAATAGTTTACCATTGTTACTAAAATGTGTATAAGCCATACAAAGTATTAAGCTGATTGGATGGTTCTCGTGTGACGCTTTGTGCACTTGCAGCATGTTTTCAACTATCTCTTGTGTGTCATGACCATATTACTCCCTATTTGTGCATGTCGCATGTCTCGATCTGAAATAACATACTTGAGCATGCAAAAGACATAATATTTGAACAACTCATAACACATTTAACACAGGAATACCATTCAGTATCCAAATGCTTCACTTAGCTTTAAAGAGGAGCATTTTGCTGTGTAAATACAGTAAATACAGCATTTTACAAAAACCATACATACTAGACTTCCACACATTTGCAAATGACCTCCAAAGTATGTAACGATCTAATATGTGGTCACTTTTGTGTATGTGTGTAAATAAAATGACAACTGTCTTCGTCCATGTTTCGCAGTGGTCAATGACGTTACAGCCAGGTTACACACAGAACATCTGCTCATTCCTGGCTGGTGAAAACAAACACCCAGGTGTCTAGATAAAAGCTCACAACTGAGCAAGAGAGAGAGTGGAGTTCTTAGAGCTGCTTATGATAGGCAAGGAGAGCGACGGCAGCCACTGGGTTTGAACACACAGCGCTGCTCGCTGTTTAAGCTTCCTCTTTCATCCTGGCTGCGGGGGCCGGGAATCAGAGTCCAACTTCACAGCGGCGCACAAGCTGGATAATCTGTAACGTGTGAAGAAAGAGAGGTCATTCAGACGGCGAAGTCTGCCTTGTTATGTGTATTTGATCAACACGACACAGCGTACATCAGACACTTCAAGACAGAACGCGGGGTGACTGTGAAGTGATTGTAAACACGTTTCAGACTGCAAGATGGATTAAAACGGAGATGTTTGCGAGTTTTACTAATGGAGATTAGGATTTGGTTCATCACAACTCCTCCAGAGACGTCTCCTACAGGGATAGTTCAGCCAAAAAATGTCCTCTCTGTCATCATTTACTCTGCACTTGTTCAAAACCTCACTTCTATTGGGCGCTAAACATGATATTTTGAAGAATTCTGGTTGTTAATACCCATTGACTTTTTTTGTACTATAAAAGTCTATTTGTAGCTTAAATACAGCATTTTTCCAAATATATATTTGTTGTGGGGCAACATGGGGGCTCAGTGGTTAGCATTGTGTTCGCGTAGGTTTCCTCCAACAGTTATCTCCACAGTCCAAAGCCATTCGCTATAGGTGAATTGAATAAGCTAAATTGGCTGTGGTGTATGAGTGCATGTGTGAATGAGAGTGTATGGGTGTTTCCTAATACTGGGTTGTAGCTGGAAGGGCATCTGCTTTGTAAAACATATACTGAATAAGTTGGCGGTTCATTCCGCTGTGGTCAGCCCTGATGAATAAAGGGACTAAGCCGAAGGAATGAATATTTGCTGTGTCCAACAGAAGTAAGAAAGGAGAGTGTAGGTGAGTTAACAGTGAGGTAATTTAAATTTTATGGGTAAACTATTCCTTTAACTCTGTCCTACATTATGAAATTACTGTAAGTGAGGCTTTTAGTTCTAGTCAGAGATGCTGTAACTGTTACGTTGCTAGAGAAATAAGCTAGGTAGCCCTGACTATTTTCTAAGACTACTGATAAGCTCACCATGTTCAAATTGCATGTGAAATATGTATATCACATTTTATACACATTTGAAGGTGTTCCACATATTTTACATTGAAATTTTTTATATTTGACATTTAAACATTTAGAATTTTGTTCAAGAGCAATTATGATTATAATCATTGTGTTTTGGTGCAGCTTATTGAATTATGAATAACTTGTTTTGGACAATGCATACTATAACAATCACGTTTGGTCAGTAGAGCAGTTGGTACTCACCCACTTCAAATGTTATCACTCCATTGAATGGGCGCTATCAGTGGTTATCAGCTGATAGATATGGGCCGGCAGGGGCCTTCTGTGCCTACTGGTAGGCTCAGAAGGCTGTTATCATCCATCCACATGCTTAATCAGCTAAACTAATAGGGAAGACTCCAGATCCAGATCTATATAGGACGTGAAGCAGAATTTTGGATTCCTTGATGCCTACCAACCTTGCAATGCTGCCCGCAAAGACAACATTTTAGAGCTTTCGCGCACAGCTTTTTTTGGCACCTGCATTTAGCATCATCCACTAATTATTGGGTTTGGCGAACAGCGATTTTGAAAATATTTCCTGGGGCAGTTTCAAGGATTACCGTGGGCATGGCTTGGACTACAGTTTCTACAGGTGTTTTTATGTCACCTGTACTGACTCTGTAGTAACAACGCTAATAAAATTACTCATGCTGTGATTGTGCAGTAGTGTCCTAGTGGAGGTGATATTATCATGCTGTTAGCAGTCAAAGAGAGAGAGCGAGAGAGAGTGTGTATGTCAGAACAGGATCATTAATTCCAACCAGGCTCAGACAATCGCATCAACAAATCCCATCTCAGTCTAGCATCTTTGACCCCAGTGAAAGAACTGCCAGCAGGGAGACTGTTTGTGTGGATTAGAGAGATAAAATTGCACGGCACCAGAAGGAGTTTTTACATTGACACCCACACCAACCATTTATGAAGGATATTTGAACAGCGAGTCATGGCGCGGGGCCGTGCAGTATGAGTAACTGATATTTATGGTGATCCTGGTTGGGGATTGGGGGGTGTTTGTTGAAATAATGTCGTCGTTATCGGTTCTTATGTCTCTGGGACATTAGGATTAGCGCTAGATAGATGAGATGGGCGTTCAGCCGCTCGCTGCAGAGCTCCGCTCACGTGTGGAGAAACTCCCGAGTCTCTCACCACAGGCAGAAGATTATGCCGCATAAATAAACACAAACTGACAATTTTTTGTGAGGAAATTCAAAACTGCTGCCTTGGATTTAAGCTCTCGCTTTGCAAGAGCACAGCCGACAGCCAACTTCAGTCAAATACACACATAAATATCCCTCCATCCACTAGGAATGACCACTGTGTTTAGCCTGAGAGCAGTTCACGGTGATCGGATAAAGAAGCCCTTTACTCTCTCTCACTCTCTCTCTCTCTATCTTTTTCATTCTCTCTTTTTATATCCCTCTTGCGCGCACTCACTAATGGGCTTGCAAAATGGGGTAGAGGCAGCGGAGATGAGCTCCACACCTTTGTGCCTCCTGTTGTTCTAAATACCTCCCTTTTAGGTGGAAAACAGCATTTGAATTCAGAACTGCTCACAGCTGAAATGAAATGCTAATCTCACCCCACGTTTTATTCTTTCCTGTTCTCGGCTGCTCTCTGGGCTCACCATATGCCGTAGCTATCGCCGAGTTCCAGGAAAACACTTCGGTTCCAGAAGGAGCACAACGCTCAACCTTAAAGATGAAAATTAGCGATATTTCACATTAAATTGCGTCCAACTATGTGCGTAATTACACGTGCTGATGTGTGTGTAATGAAGATTAGATACCGTTCTAATGCTATTGCATGCATTAAATGTGAGTGTGTGTGTGTGTGTAATGTTAAGAGTGTCTGTGATAATGTTTCTATTACTGCTTTGCCTTCATAAATATTAATGTAAAACATGCTGACCTTAATTTCAATTCTGTCTGCTGGCAAATCTCCTCCTCTCACCCACTCGCTAACTTATTCAGAGGGACAATAGTAGACAGGTCCGACGGTCCCTCATTATGCTGTGCCCCCCCCTTCAGGATGGAAGGGTAGCTGAATGAATGGATGAACAGATGAATAATGAGAGAGGATGTAGGCGAATGAGAATAATATATAAAGGAAATTAAATTAAAGCAGATGATGTTATCACAAGTGTGGCGTGAATGTAAGGGGGTACTGTAAAATGAAGTCTGAAGTCACTTAACCCATTTATATATTTTTAAAGTACAAGTCAAGTTGTTGGATCAGAAAATCAGAAAAAGTTGTGACAGTATGGAAAACGCAAAGAAAAAAAAGAAAGCAGTGAGTTCTAAATTTACTTTGACTTGTATTCCATTGCAGACAATACAACAAGTGAAGTTTTATAAACTAATTTCGAGAGGAGCACGCGACATGATTTAGCATGGCTGGATTCTCATCTGTAATTAGTAATAATCCAATCAGATTGATCCAAGCTTGCAATAAATAGACAGAGTTTAACCTACCGCCTTATCTTCATTTTGGAAGAATCACCCTTCCGCCCCTTCTCACTTTTCCCACGTTCTCTAAGGGAGCTCTCGAGACCTACCTGATCTCTATTGACCAGGCAGGAGTCTTGGCCTCAATTATCTCCGAGCTCAGGGTTCTCTCTTGGGACAGCATGCCAAACTTGCTATTAACACCAAGCGTATCTAAGTGTGAACTCTTGAAACATTATTTAATGTGTTCCTTGGGATTTATATATATATATATATATTACAGGTTATGGAGAGTATGGGTTCTTCATTGTCTGTGCTTTAAAATGTGCCACACATTCTCTATTGGTGACAGGTTGGGACTGCAAGCAGGACAGTCAAGTACCTCTATCCTCTTCCTCTGCAGCCAGGACTTTGTAATGTGTGCAGAATGTGGTTTTGTGCAAGTTCCCTTTGCCAAGAGCACCTGACCATGACAGACCTTGGCTTTTGGACTTGTTGCTGGTAACAGTCTGGATGATCCTATTCTTCTCTGGTCTGGTGTACACGGCATCCATTTATTTCAAAAATACCTAAAATACAGATTTATCTGACCACAGTACACATTTCCACAGTGTGATGGTCTATCCCAGATGCCTCCGAGCCCAGAGAAGTCAATAGCGCCTCCGGACACTGGTAACATAGGGCTTCCTTTCGGCACAGTTTAGTTTTCCCTGGCATTTATGGATGTAACTACTGTTTTGGTATTTGACAAAGGTTTACCAAAGTAGTCCTAAACCATGTGGTGATATCACGTAGATGAAAGACGATTCTTGATGCAGTGCTGCCTGGGATATTGGAGATCGCGGTTGTTCACCTTAGGCTTGCACCCTTGTCCTTTACGCACTGAAATTCCTCTAGATTTCATTAATCTTTTAATTATGTCATGCACGCTTGAAAGTGAAATATCCAAATGTCTTTCTTTCATTGAGGAACATTACTTTTAAACATTTGAATAATGTTCTCACATATTTGTTGGTAAACTGGCAATCCACATCCCAACTTTGCTCCTAAAGGACTGAAATTTTCTCGGATGCAGTTTTTGCACCAAATCATAATTAGAATCAGCTGTTGACATCACCTGTTTCAAATTACATCATTTAACCAATTCACCTGATTATTAGTTCTGAATTGCTCCTGTCCCAACCTTTTTGGAAATGTGTTGCTAGATTGGAATATATTAATTTTGAAGAAAAAAAACCATAAAAATCATCAGGAACACATTAAATAATGGTTGTTGTATTGTCTGCAATTAAATACAAGTCAAAGTAAATTTAGAAATCACTACTTTTTCTTTTCTTTTTTTATTTGCGTTTTCCTTTTTTTTTTTTTTTTCAAGTGTTTACCAGTACTTGAGGTACACGACTTAGTGTTCTCTTTAGTCTGGATTGTGGCAGAAAGAGCATGTTCTGGAAAAATATATGTCAGAATAATTGCCGATTCATACCACTGTGGTGACCCCTGATAAAATCGGGACTAAGCCGAAGAAAATTCAACTTTTATTTTGACATGTTCACAGAGTTTTCTGAACCATTTATGTAAACGCTCGACTCCCATTTAATATGCTATATTTGTATATATAATCACTTTTTTTGAAAAATGTCTCTAAATACATTAAAATACCCTGTTAAAATTGTTTGCTTGTTTATAATGTAAATAAGACCTCCATAAGCCTTTAACGAGGAAACCACATCATTAAAAATAATGGAGATGAATTTAAATTAGGCTGAAAATCCCAAACACAGCAAGGGGATTTTGCCTCTTCATTTCAGAAGACCACCACTTGTTCCAGTTGTAGCATGCGCTGAAGTTGATCTAAAGAAACTTTTAAAGCATGCTGGGAATCTTCACAGGCTCTAACCATGGGGTGGAACAAACTTCCCACTTCCGCATCTAATTGCTGGGAGTGTTTGCCTGCTCTCATATAAAAGTTTTCTCGCTCCATTCACAGCCATACAAAGTGTTATTCATCTGAACGCTTTTATGAACAGACTAACAGTCTGTTTGTTTGTTTGTTTGTCATATATCCGGAATAAAAAATTTACCCCCAACCTCATGACTGCATCTCATAAGCATCCCAAGAGTAAGAATACCCATAGAACTGTACCTTCGTCTTTGCATGTGTGTGTGTGTGTGTGTGTCTGTGCAGGTTTAAATGATATCTTCTGCATGCTCAGATGCTCCTGGGCGGGTGGCGACACCCCCAGAGGAAGCTGATTGACAGCTTGGCAGTGATAGCAGAAGTAATGCTGGGAGCAGAGAAAGTGAGGGGGAGCAAATGGAAAGAGAGAAAGAATGAAATGATTCGTATAGGCAAGAAGTGTCTGGATTCATAGCTTACAGTTGGACCTGAATCTAACGGTTTTGGAAAGAGCGAGTTCTTTTTGTGTCTTTGAAAATATGAACGCAAATCTTAAAAGATGGTGCAATAATGAATTATTTTTGTTCTTTTTTGTTTTGTGAACCACAGTCTTGAAACTACAAAAGAATACAATGATGAAATAGATGAGGAAGATCGTGCATGCTTTTTTATGTTTTGATCACACAATGACGTCCACCAATGGCAACAGACACAGTTTACATCGATCTGATCACAAATGGACGATGCAAATTTCGGTAACGCTTTCTTTTACGACACGCAAAGTACCGCGTAAGTACAGTGAAACAACGATGTACTTTTCTACTGCGTAAGTATATTGATTTTACAGTGTACTTTTCTATAAAGTGCAAAGGAACAAACCATAATGTCTGCTTAATAAGGGGGTAACAATAAGATATTCAACACGCAAAGGACCGCGTAATTCATAAATTTTGCATTTACGGTGTACTTTTCTTTAAATATTGTATACATATAAATAAAGATGCAAGGGTGGTAACGACCTAATGCAACCTGCAAACACCTGCGTAAGTACATTAATATCAGTACCCTTATTCAGTGCTTGGGTTTTATATGAGAACAAGAAGGGAACAATGCTACACTTTATTTTACAACCCACAAATGCTGTATCTACCACTTAACTACAGGGAACAAGGAGGGAACAATGCTTTGCTTTAATTTACAACCCGCAAATGCTGTATTTACCCTATAACTACAGGGAGCAAGGAGGGAAGAAGCTGAATTTCAACGCACAAGTGTTTATTTGAACAATAAGAACAGAGAAAATTAGCATTTTTAATTGATTGAAGGCCAAATTGCACACAACATTTTTCTATAAAAACATCAGCAATAGTTTCACTGAAATGCAACAGTTGGTGCAAAGCCCCCCCAAAATCAATATACTTTCGTGGTACTTTGCGTGTTGCATATCTGGTGGTAACCCCCTTATTACCCAAGCATTACGTATCTGGTTGTTACCCCCTTATTAACCAAATATTACCTGTTTGTTCCTTTGTACTTTATAGAAAAGTACACTGTAAAATCAATATACTTATGAGGTACTTTGCGTGTTGCATATCTGGTTGTTACCCTCTTACAAGCATTACAGTTTGTTCCCTTATACCTACACGTACGTTCATTATACTTATACTATACGTACAGAAAAGTACACCATTATTTCACTGTGCTTACGCGCTACATTGCGGGTCATAAAAGAAAGCGTTACCCAAATTTCTGGTGCAAACGAACAAATCAAGTTATTCATACTTTATTGCACTGTACCAAAAGTAATGGATTATGATCAACATTGTAGTTGCCGTCCACATTCTTTTCAGTTACTTGCTTTCATGCTCACTCATATGCCATAACATTGATCCACTGTTTATTTAACTGTTACTCATGTTACACTTAGCTTTACCACACAAAAAGTGTGGAAATTGGTGATAAGAGATGAATTTGAATTGAGAATACTGTGAGAAATTTTATTGCAAACACTTGTGATTGAATTGCTGAAAACACATCTTAATATCAAGTAAAATCAGAGTCGGTGTTGGGTTTTGTCAGATCAGAACTTTGTCTCCGTCTGGTGATTCTGTGAATATAAAGAGTGTATTTGATTTCACATTCACTGTGGTGTTTCATTAAATTAGCATTTTATGTCGTGTATATTTGTTTGAACAACTGGTAGACAGTTGTAAAATGCTAATTTACACTCTTAAAGATGCAATAATATCCTTTTGATGAAAAATTTTGTAGTATTCGTTAAGCTCTGAGATGCAACGAATTAATTGCCCTGGCTTTATATTGTAAGTGCTACTAGACAGCGGTGTGTGCAGCATAAGCCTATGAATGTAGAAGCCATTAGCACATTGAAACAAAGAAAACAAAACACAATCTGTTGTTCGACTAATGGAGTTTTCAGGCAGGAGTAAAGGAGGAAGCTGTTTTACTCTGATAAATGTCTCATGTGCAACACTATACATCAACACTAATTCTATAGAAGCAAATGTAGGCTAATTTAATTACCATTCCAAGAGGATTATTGAATGAACCTTTCACAATTACAAAAAAAACCTGTTTGATTTCATGGGAGGATCCAGCTCTTCAACTTAAATGCAGATAAACAAGCATCGGATCAATATTTTCAACTTTGAGAGAGCCAGATAAGAGTTCGAGTTTTACTTTTACCAGTTTTATCCAGTTTTGGATGTGCAAAAAGATAGAGGCAGGATTCAAGAGCATTCCAAACACAGCGATGTGCGTCAGTGGGTGGAAATAATGAATGCAACTCAACTCTGTCTTCACACAGCTCAAGTTTTCTATTGAAACAAAGTCTTAAAAAAGGAGTGGTGCATCTTTCTGAACCCCTGCGTTCCACAATACTTCAAGTTTTCACTGTAACTTTGACTGTAATGTATGTGAAGCTCTGAAACACACGACAAACACGTTTCATCTTTGTTATGCTGTTCTTCTCCGATTCTCTTAGGTGCCAAAGAGGTGAATGCCAGTGGCAAGACATTCACAGTGAAGAGTTCTCTGCGGCTCCATGTGAACCGGGATGATGATGGTGTGGCCTACACTTGTAGAGTCGACCACGTGGCCCTGACTGCAACCCACGAAGAGACCACGCAGGTCTTGGAGGTCCACTGTAAGTGCAGCCAACATCCCATTACTCTAATCCATATTTCTATCTGCAAACCATAAACTATGTGAAATTGCCACAAGTGTATTATAAAAGGCATCTCAGTTGAAAGACAGACCAGGGATGTCCAGTCCTGCTTCTGGTTGGGTCAAACGCCAAACCCGCTAATCAAGGCCTTCAGCATGATAACTGTATTGACATTGTACTACAAATTGTTTTCAATCTAAAACAGCAACAAAGTTAAGACAACGGCTATAATGGTAGAGCTTTAGAGAAATTATATAATTGGGATCCTATTCAGAAAGATATTTTTCCAGCAAATAACATTAAAACAGTGACATTGCAAACAATTGAAAACAATTGGTTATTCAATGGGCGGAATGATAACACTTTTCAATGAAATTGACATGGTCATGCTTGAAAATTTGAGTATAAAAATATGATGTCAGATATCTAGTATATCTAGTATAGTTTCTGCATCTTTGCGTTGCCTCCTTTGAAGTTTTTTTTTTTTTTATTCCACTAAATTGTCTGCGATTGCTAAGTTCCATTTGATTTTATAGATTGCACAAGCTGGATTCACTGGTCAGATTCGCTACACCAGGGATCACCAATCTCGGTCCTGGAGGTCCAGTGTCCTGCAGGGTTTAGCTCCAACTTGTCTCAAAACACCTGCCTGGATGTTTCAAGTATACCTAGTGAGAGCTTGATTAGCTTGTTTAGGTGTGTTTGATTAGGGTTGGAGCTAAAATCTGCAGGACACCGGACCTCCAGGAACAAGTTTGGTGATCCCTGCGCTACACTGTAAAAAAAAAAGTTGAACCAACTTAAAATAATAAGGCTACCTATCACACACACTTTTTCGAGTAAACTTAACAAACAGGGTCTGAAGACCACATATATACCTCTATATATATTTTGTTAAAGCCCTTAGTTCTACCAACAAAGGTTTTCATGTTTATCTAACAAATAACAGAACAAAATATTTTATGTTTGCATAATGCATTAACTAATAATGTTTAGGATTTAAATTAAATACGCAAGGCTCAAATAAAAAAATAAGCCACCTTCAGCATTATGCATGTTTGGACACAGCTATTACTGTGTAATTTTTTAACATTGTCTCAACATAAAATTACAGTTATTATTGTTTAAAAACACACACATAAACAAAAAAACATCTAATTTGAGTAAACTTTAGATTACACTACACTGAATCAATGTAAAGCATACTATACTGTTTTGGCAGGTCAACAAAGTACATAAATCCAGAACAGACATAAAAGTATGAGTAAACCTCAAAAATGTTTAAGTTCAAACTATATAAAAACCATTTTGTATTTTTTAATAGATCCAATAATATTGCGTGTTAGAACTCAAAGCTTAGTAGAGTTTAGTAAGCTTAACATTCGAGTTTTTACTGCACATTACAATGGCACTTATGTCTTTGTACTAGTTCAACAACAAAAAATGCAAGTTTTTATCATTAAAACCATATTTGTTGGACAAACTAAGTATTAATTATAAACGTTTCAAATAAAAATATTTTAGTTCAGTTTACTTTACAATTTTTATTCAGACAACTGTTCATTTGCTGGTGTAGCCACAGACATAGTTATTGTTATATTTATTGTTATCATGCTCGGTGTGAATGGCCCTTTACTAGGCTTACTAGAAACTTCCAGACTGGTTTGTTAAGTCAAACTGAAGCTAAACTCTCTATAACTGAGTTTGGACATCACAGACATTAAGCCATACAACTCTTCATTTTTATTTCATTGGCTATTGGGTTACTTAAACCATTATTTTAAGATTTTAACATTTAAACCTTTGGTAAAGCAGAGATTATACACATTGATCACAGGAAAAAAAACATTTACCAGTTAGAATTTCTCTTTGAAGCTTTGACGTTGGATCAATCTACTGAGATGCAGTGGTGCGTTTGAGCTTGAGCGACACGTCACATCACTTACCTTTTGATCTCTGTAGAGTGTCATTCCTCTGCTTGGATGCTGCTGTCTGAAACAATATTTCTTTGTTCGTCTCTCTGTCTTTGTCACAGATGCTCCCTATGTAGAGATCAGACAATCCACAAACGTCCCACAGGAGGGGCAGTACCTCAAACTGCAGTGTGTACCTAAAGGAAACCCTTCGTAAGCATCCACCATTTATCAGGATCTCGCTGAAGTATAATGCTTTCAAAAGGCTTTGGGAAGATGTGTTATATACAGTACAGTGTCTACCATACTGATATGAAATCGCCCTGTGGGCAGGCCTATGGCTAGCAGCTTAAAACTACATCCTCACATTAATGTTTTGACTCATAAATGTGAAGCTCTTGAAATGAAACCACTCTGAACAGCTATAACTATACCTTAAGAGGCACTTACTGTAGCTGCTGGTACAGCGGACGCTTAAAACATATCCCCAAAGAAAATGGTTGGAAAATCTTTGATTCACTTTGATGAACCAGATCGTGTAGAACTGTTTTGAATACAAAGCTAAAGTTGAAAACTTGGAAAGTCGAAGTGAATTTTGCATTCTCAAAGCCTTTTCTAAAAACTTTATGGTGTTGTCTTTCCATTGATTTTAGCATTAAAGGGGTCATATCATATAAGGAATCCAATTTTCCTTGATCTTTTGAGATCAAGGAAAGAAGATCTTTTGAGAAAAGTCCTCATTGTAGTAAGAAAACTTTCAGAAGTCAAAACCTTCAGAACTTTTCTCTGTCAAAGAGAAAGTTTGTTTTAACTTACGCTGGAAAAGCTTACTGTGGATTTCCAGAACAATTTCTGCAAACATATGATAAACCCGTTTCCCATATTAATCAGAAAGAGGGTTAGATGTTAGCATCTATGGCTCTGGAGATCCCTAAACAATAGAATAAAACAAAAAAATACAGGATATGAAGATTTGATGTGAGTGCTTCATCAAGCATCATGGAAAACAAGCTGAATCATGCTATTAGAAGCTAAAAATGAATGTTTCCCCAGGCCAGACCCTGTGCTCTGGACTAAAGATGGAGGAGAGCTGCCGGACATGGACAGGATGATTGTTGATGGAAGAGATCTCACCTTCACGTCGCTGAACAAAACAGACAACGGCACCTACCGTTGTGAAGCTACCAATCACCTCGGCACCAGTCATGCTGAATTCAAACTGGTTATTTATGGTGAGTGACAGATGGATCGCATTGACATGTCTGTTAAGCAAACAGCCCTTGCTGCTGTCTTGGAAAGCATCTGCATCTCTAATCAAACCTACGTTTCCTCCCTGCTAATAACTGTCATTTTATTTTGAAGCCTTTGAAAGCTGCAGAGCCTTAAATGATTGCTGATTTGAGAGATCAAGGGGATAAATCAAACTACAAATGTATTTATTTTTATTGAATTTTTTCTTAATTCATGTTTTTCAAAACTTTTAAGAATTTTGGCATTTATTATGGAAGTCACTGGGACCCGAAACTTTTAAACTTGTGTCACCATATGTTATTTAGTCTTATATTAACCTTTTATCATACACAATTATGGTACTACTGCAGGAAGCTTCATACCTGTTTACAAAAATGAAATATCCCATTTGGTGACTGCATCAAATTAAATTGAGAAAAGTAATATTACACATTTAAATACCATGTTATATTGAAGGGAAGTGTTTATATAATATTATCAAATAATATATGTGAAACTGGTCCACTGTCCTGATAAATGGGTAATTCATAGCAGCTAATATGTCTTCACATTATTCTGGTTCTTAATATACATGACCAGATTGGGTCCCACTTTATATTAAAAGTCTCTTATACCTGTGAACTTACATGGTAAATAGATGTATAAGTAGTATGATCAGTAACTACAGTATATGTACACACTGGTACATAGTATTTACTTGTGTAATACTGGTGTAACTACACTCATGTAACAACCCACTGAATAGTATGTGTAAGTACAAATGTGTAACAGGACATTGGTAACAACACTAGCAAAGTACACACCTGTAACAAGAATTATGTAAGTGCATTGCGTAACAAGAATATGTACTTGCAGATGTTTTCCCATTTCCACACCTGTTTGCAGATCATGTACCATTTTACACTTTATATTGAGTGGACAGTTTCTGTGGATTTACCATGTAAGTACACTGGTATCACAAGGTGAAACCTTCAAATGCAGCATTAGTTCTGCCATACAGTGTTCACAAGTACATGATCTGCAAACAGGTGTGGCAGTGGGAAAACATGAGTGTAGTTACACCAGTATTACACAAGTAAATACTATGTACCAGTGTGTACATACACTGTAGTTACATACTACTTACACATCTAATTACTATGTAAGTTCACAGGCGTAAGCAACACAATATAACGTGGGACTCAAGATTGAATTAAAACTGCAGTTACACAGAATGATATTTTAGTAGATGTTTCCTTCAAATTATTCCGAAAATAATTAATTTTATTAATATCATTATAAGTTTTTGCTTCAAAACAGGCCACATTGACCATCTCCAGGTATGGATGTATGGAATAACTTCCCATTTCTGTTGATGTCCAAAAGAGAACGTCAAATTTTGGTTTCCATTAGCTTTGTGTATACTTAAAAAGACAGAAAAGAGAAAATCATGCATGCAGCATACAATATGCTTTGAAGTGAAGGACAATGTTTCCTTTTGAGTGAAATATCGCTTTAAAAATGTTCAGATAATGACCTCTGCGTCACAAATATTGCTCAAAATGTGTTCAACAGTTGCAAGCCACTTTTCTCTGAGCTCTTAAGAGAATGACTTTCTCCTACTTAGCGTAACAGCAAAGCATGATGGGACAGCTCTCGATACACCCTGAGGTTCAGAGGCTACGCTGCGTCCACATCTGCCATCTCTTTCATCAGAGGCAGCTGTGCGGATACGCTTACAGGCTAAGAACGGATATGACTGTGGGCATCAAGCGGAAGAGTCTCTCCAGCCCCCCTGCTTGCGCCTTTGCCTTCTTGACACTAAACCCCTCCAGGCTGGAAAACTCTTCCTCAACCTCTCATTTCGAGAAGTTTCTTTTCTCTCACTTTCTTCCTTCTATCTGGGCTTTTGTATCCACCCACGGGGCGTCTTAAGAAGATTTAATTAGCCGTTATGGTGCAGTGTAGGGGTCCAGTCGGTGGCTCATTGAAATGTCAGGACACTATAACAACAAGGAGAACCAAAGCTCTTAATGATGTTGATACTATAAAACTGACACCTTCTCTGTAGGAATAAAAAGCTAATTGGGTGTCACAAATATAAAGCACCATGTCTGAATTCATTACTGTCTTTTTAAATGGCAAAACATGATGCCGTCCTTCCATCAGTGATTAGCACAGAACCCGGAGCAATATAATGGTCACTGTCCTTCATCAGATCACCTGTCTTGTATTATGCCAATTGGAAATGCAATATTACCTGTTCAATATGCAGCCGATCGCTTGATATTCCAGGCTGAGGGCTGCCATGTCAGCGGGCTACTTGAGAGAGAGGTACAGTCAATATTATTATTCAAATCTCACCTTAATTAAAATTGGGCCATGACATTTAAATAAGATATTAGAGCAGGCCAATAGTATCTAGACTGTTTGAACAGGTTTGAACACTTTAATAAATCTCTATATCCCCCCAGCAAAAGAAATTTTAAAAAGCTTAAATCTCATGAACTTCTAGTTCCATTAGCTGTACTTTTTAAATGAGAAACAGTTTCAGTTATATTGTTGAATATCTGGAGCAGTGCTCATTGAATATCCGCTAATGAAAGTGTGTGTTTTTCTTTTTAAAGTTTCCTCAAACACATCTGTAATCCACCATTGGATGGTCAAACCCAAAACCACGCCATCAAACTTTCCCTATTGGTTGAGTTAGTGTTGCAATTCTAAGGTGGCTGAATGATTAAACAAACAGAGCAATGTTTTGATGGCAACACAGTCTGTGTTTATACTTTTTGGAGAAGTCAGAGGACAGAGAAAAAGTTTCATCCAAAACACATTCAAACACCCCCACCACACAGAGACTTGCCATCTGCAAAGAAATGATTCAAGTAATTATATTTCTAATAATAACTTCATCTGTGAAATGTTATGCTCTTGAGAAATGATCAGCTACTGTATGTGTGTATGATAAAGCTGAGCATGTACCTTGCTGATTATCTGCAGTGTATTTTATTATTAGAATGATAATGAATGATATCTTTGCATATCTCTCTGTGCGGCTGAAATGTTTCTCCGTATCCCCAGGCAGGAAATCTACTGTTTTGTGCTAAATAAGTTTCAGAAAAAAAATTATTTATTCATTACTAAATGCATAAATAATGTAGTTTGGAAACAAAAATGCATCTCTTACATCTCATCCTCTTTCAGAGGCTCCCAAGGCACCAGTGGTGTTTGATAAAGCAAATATTATTGCTATTGCTCTTACTTTGAGCCGAGCAGTTTTTGATATTCCTAACACTGGGAATATTAACAAACCCCTTTTAAAGGGGTCGCGAACTGCGTTTTCTATTTTGCAATGTTCTCTGGGGTCCACTTATAATGTTAGCAAGATTTTCACTTCAAAAAACATCATAATTTAGAAGTAATAGGCTATTTTCTCTTCTGTTGTTCACCTTTTATATAGAGCGTGCCATGATGTACCCTGAAAGCAAAATTCATCATGCACAGTTTGTGCTAATATTTCAATAATACCTAAACAAATATGAAACTTTTTTTTAAGTGCCTAGACAATAAGCCAATAAGTAACCACAAGGCACTAACAAAAAATCACTTCACAACATCTTAGCAACCAACAGTTTTGCATGGCCCAGCACCACTCACTTTTCCCCCAGAGAAAGCAATAATCTAGCCGTGAGCTGCTGTTTGCTAATGCCTGCTCCTGGAACCTGTGGTCTGTCTAATTTCTAGTTAGCCGGAGCTGGTAGCTGCTGTGCAATTTTGAGCTATCAGCTGGATTACTCTGCTTGTCTGCTTGAGTCCATTAGTATGGTGGCAGCCTGGTGATTTAGCTTATCAACTTGAGCCCAACTCTACTCTCCTGTCCTTATCGCTGCTCTAAATATGCTTTATGCATGCAAAAACGGCTGCCAGCATTACACTGATTGTGGAAGCAGAATTGTGTTCAAGAGGCTTGAATGATGCCTGCTGTTTTTAAAAGCATAAATCACTCTATTTAAACACCACCTTAAATGATATGAAATTAAAGTGGATTGGTGTGACCTTTGATTTTGCATGACGTCATTTGAGCTTTTTGATATCAGTTTCGATCAGATCTCTGTCTAATTAGAGTTGAAGACAAAACTATTAGCCCTTTTGTGATACATTAAATCTTTTTTTTTTTTCAAATATTTCCCATGTGATGTTTAACAGAGCAAGGAAATGTTTCTTAATATTTTTTCTCGAGAAAGTCTTGTTTTTTTTTTTTTAGTTTGGCTGGAATAAAAAAATCTGATATTTAAAAAATATTTAAAGCTAAGGTCAATATAATTAGCCTCTATGAGATCTTTTTTATTGGATACAGCGCAAACCACTATTGGCCAATGACTTATCTAATTAACCTAACTTGCCTAGTTAAACTAATTAACCTTGATAAGCCTTTAAATTGCAAAATATCCTGTAAAATATTATGTACAGTCATTGTGGCAAAGAAAATAGTGATTCGTTTTTACAAATTAGTTTTTATAACTATTATATAAAAAGTCTTCCCTCCGTTAAACAACACTTGGGAAATATTTGTAAAAAGTAACCTTCATAGGAAGACTAATAATTTTTTATACTAATTTTGTCAACTATATACTGGATATCCTTTAAAATACATGGTATAATGCTAAATATCCAGATGCTATATAAATTTTAATGACAGACATAATCTGGCTGTCATAATCACTGTGTTCACACTTGTAATAAAGTTCTCTTGGTTGGTTTGGTATGATCCTAAAAAAATTATTTTATATATTTAGTTCTTGTTTACTTTATTCAGTATTTTTTAAGACCTGAACCTACAGTAAATATACCACACTTTTTTATGATTTGCAACAGAACTTAGTGAACATTGCCAGGAATTCCTCTGTGATATGAACAAATGAAACTCTGCTGCCGAGAGATGCATATCAGATACCTGTATTGAACTTATGGGTAACAATGACTACATTTACATGGACATCAGTGATATAATTATTTGTCTTAATCTGAATAAGACAATAATGTGATTAAGGTGTTTACATAAGTTGCTTTTTGAACGTTCCTTTACATCTTATAGCACATAATTTGATTAATGTCATTGCATCACCGCACTATCCACATTTCCTCCAAAGTTTCATGTAATTTGGGTGTTTCATTTTTAATTTGTCGACTTTAACTGCTGTTTGGCACTTTTACTTTTATTCAGGAATGTTTCATATGCCTCTTGACAAATGAGATATTAGGTGTGAGTATGAACTGCTTGAAAAGTGTTGTTTTAATGGAATTTGATACTGCACAGCGTATGGGAAAACAAACTCCGCATTTCACAATGTGGGTGTCTGCGGTCCTTCTCTGACTCAGTTCATGCAGTGAATAGTGTCAGACAGCCGTGTGTGTACAGACTATCATGACGCAAAATGCAGTGACAATCCTACACCACGGTAATAGTTTGATTAAGTTATTACATGTCTGTACTGGGGTGCCACGGTGGCGTAGTGAGTAGCACATTCGCCTCACAGCAAGAAGGTCGCTGGTTCGAGCCTCGGCTGGGTCAGTTGGCATTTCTGTGTGGAGTTTGCATGTTCTCCCCGTGGTTGCGTGGGTTTCCTCCGGGTGCTCCGGTTTCCCCCACAAGTCCAAAGATATGCGGTACAGGTGAAAATTGTCCGTAGTGTATGTGTGTGAATGAGAATGTATGGATGTTTCCCAGAGATGGGTTGCGGCTGGAAGGGCATGGGCTGTGTAAAACAAATGCTGGATAAGTTGGCGGATCATTCCGCTGTGGCGACCCCGGATTAATAAATAGACTAAGCTGACAAGAAAACAAATGAATGAATGAATGTCTGTACTGCACTTCAATAATGCAACTAAAATCTGTGTACTCCACATCTTAATTTGATTTCTGTTCTGACCTTTATTGGATTAAAATAATCAGAAATTGCTGTTTACATGGTAGACTCTTAATCAGAGTATTGTCTTAATCGTATTAAAATCGCATTATTAGTGTCCATGTAAACATACTCATTGTTTTGATGATAAAACCCAGAAAATTGCTTGCTATTCCTGTCCTTTTTCAGGACACATCCTGTGACACCACATCTTGTTTTTCATTAGTTTAGATGACTTCAGTCCATCTTGCATTTAGAGTTCAGCTGAACCACACCAGTGGTCTCGATCGACTTGTTTGGTGTACACCAGGGTTCAGATGTCAGGATTTATACTTATTCAAATGAACAACACTAACAGAGAGATAATTTCTGATCAAACCAAACCTGCCAAGTGTGCATACATCCTAAGTATCTACAGGCTTTTGTGCAAAAGTTGAACTTTAGATGCAACTTTTACATTTTTAAACAGGCCCTAATACTGAGCTCTAGGCTGCGCTGATATAAGGATAGTTTATGGGGAACAAACGGCTTGTTATGGTGATTGTTTCCACATTTTCTCCTGCATGTCATCTGTGCAGACTGTTTTTGATACTTCATCAAATATTGATGCTTTTCTCCCTGCATGCGGCTTGCCTTTTCTACCACTTTGTGAGCAAAACTGTCACTTTGCTATTGTTGTGAACAGTTTGATTTATTATACACAAAGCAAACCCATTATCTGCAAGCATCATAAAGAAATACATACATTTTTAGACTGTCAGATGTTCTGTTCGTGCTGTTTATTTCGACTGTTTATTCATGTGTGCATTGTTAAATTAAACCCATTCAATTTTTTATTTGCCTTGTGTCAGCATACAACTATTGTGTTTCATTTGTTTCATTGTTATGGTAATGTTCTCTTCCCCCTTGTCACTGTTGTTTTGTCTTTTGTCCGTCCCTTTTTGTTTCTGTGGTTGTTTGTTGTGTACGACAGATGCCCCCACCACACCGTCACCATCCACCACCTCCCCTGCACCCACCCTCCCAGACACCACAGGTCCCTTAGACTCCAAGCAGCTCAATTCTGCTGTCACCGGTAACAGAGGTACTGTACAACCCCACTGCCCTTCCTCCTCCTCCTCACATGCCTCCATTTCTATATCTCTCTATTCCTCAAGCCTGTTTCCTCTGACTGAACTCTACAACTCCAAGGGCATCTGGAGAATGTTTCTAAACCCCATAGTCACTCCCTACCTTCATGTGTCCTTGTTTACCTCCTATCTAAAACTTGTCTTCCAACTATGATTTCTAGCATCTTAGCTGTGACAGTTTGAGCCCTTTCTGTGTCTTTAACTTCATTCAACTGAAACTGAAAATGTGTCATTGTTTGCTTGTGTCATTTTAAATGAATGCTGTTATTTCTGCACAAAAGTAGAGTTAAGACACTTTACAAAACTTGGCTTTCACCTCAATAGCACTAAATGCAGCTCACACCACTCTAAATACCACTTGATGATTACTTTTTCCTTAGGAGCACAAGTGCTTCTAATTTAAAAGTGCAGTTTAAAATATCCAGATCTCACAGTAGACAGTAGGGACTTGTCAACTAAACAATAAATTTTTACTAAAAACAGTAATCGATTACATGAGATGAAGTTATTCATGTCATGTCATCGCTTCAATGTTGTATGTAACGTAAAAAACTGTTTAACATATAAATAAATATAAATAAAGCATTGTTTTTAAAAGAGTATTTGGGCAAAAACTAGCTTTTTACCTCAGACATCACATGAATTTTCTTGGTGTCAACCTCTAAAATGAGCACATGTCGTGAGCAAGGTATGGGAATATTTGGAATTAGAAGAAATGTAAATGTTTTGTGTCTGAGATCATTCTTCTGAGATGACTATGGAGGCTCCATATATGAAGAAGAGATGGGGCTCTGCTGGAAAGAGCTGTCTATTTTTCCACCTTATACAGGCACCAGAAAGTCTTTAGTACAATAATTGAGCTAGGCAGCAATATGGTGCCCTCTTTTTTGACTCTGCATCTGTGTGTGTTATCAGGGCCAGGTGTGTTTTGCTGCTCACACTGTTATGACTGTCTAGGTGATTTCACAATTTTTTTTTTGTTTTAATAACAATCAAATAAATTGTAGCGCATATCAGCTCAAAAACAATTGCTTTTCAAAAAAAAGCACTATTGATTTGACAAATGCATTGATTTGATATTAAATTAAAGTTCGCATGTTTCCCACCTAAAATGTAACTTATCTTAAATTTATAATTCTGACATGTGTTATCCCATTCAAGACATTAGGTAATACTAAATAATTATGGGCTTTTTCAGGACTTTTACACACACTCCTAATAATGAGTTTTAAATCCTCTAAATTATACATAATAAACACCTGACAGTTTGCACAATATGCAGGCTATTGATATCACTTAATTTATAATTCCTAATATTTATATAGCGCATTTCTGGACACTCAAAGCGCTTTACACATTTTTGGGGGGAATCTCCTCATCTACCACCAGTGTGCAACATCCACCACACCAACTGATTGTGGAGAAGAGACAGAGTAATGAAACCAGTTATACAGTAATATAGGGATGGTTTGGAGGCCTTGATGGACAGAGGCCAGTGGGCAAATTTGGCCCGGATGTGGGAGTTTACCCCTTACTCTTTTTCGAAGGACATCCTGGGATTTTTAATGACCACAGAGAGTCAAGACTTCGGTTTAACATCTCATTGGAAAAACGGCACTCACTGAGCTGTAGAATCCCCATCAATATACTGGGGCATTAGAATCAACCCAGACCGCAGGTTGAGCACCTCCTGCTGGTCTCACTAACGCCACTTCTGGCAGCAACCTAGCTTTCCTATGTGGTCTCCCATCCAGGTACTGACCGGCACCCATGCGAGAGTTGCAAAGAGCTAGCTGCCAGCTGTAGCTGTGACCTGTAAATCATTGATGACTTCACACTTTCACTTTGGAAAGAGTGATGATACTGATATTTGTCAGTGATGCTCGACTCTGAATCTTGTGCTTTATATAGAAAAGTAGAAGCGTTCAAACTGCAATTGTGTCAACCAATGTCCATCTAAATCGATTGGTTTTTATTTCTGTAAGGTTAATGTAAATGGCAGTCAGGATGGTGCTATGATGGACAGTGGTGTAAAGTAACTAATTACAAATACTCAAACTACAGTAATTGAGTAATTTTTTCAAGAATTGTAATTTACTGAGTAGTTTTATAAATGTGTACTTTTACTTTCCCTTGAGTACATTTTTAGTGCAGTATCGGTACTTTTACTCCACTACTTTCCGTCAACTAGCAGTCATTACTGTATTTCTTTCTTGTCTATGGTCATTGTCTAAAGTAGAGAAATCAGTTCTGTCATTCCTGTCCAATTAAATCACACATAGAAAGTAAATCGTATCATTCTGAACAACCTCAAGACATGGGCACTTTATAAATGCAGAAAAACTTTTGGAAACATTAAAAATGTCCAAGAAGATGTCCAAAATCTTCACAAGCAATGATCCAGAGACTGTTTATAGACTGCATGTCACTGAAAATGATGGATGTTGACTGTATGAGGACTGAAATCACCAAAAACCCTTAAACAATCACTAAATGGAACGAATGAAGAATGGAAGGAAGGGCCAAATAAAAGGAAGGAGCAGACAACGAATGGAAGGAAGGATCGAAGAACCAAATAAATGAAGGAAGGATTCAAGGAAGGACTGAACAAACTATGGATGGAAAAAATAAAGGAACGAATGAACAAACGAATGAATGAAAAAAGGATCAAATGAAAGAAGGAAAAAAAATATGAAAGAAAGAATGAGCGAACAAATGAAGGAAGGAAGGAACGAACAAATGAATGAATGAACAAAATGACCTAATGTAGGAAGGAACAAAACTATGAACAAACTAATGAATGAACAAAGGAAGGAGGGAACAAACGAATGAATGAAGGAAGGAGAGAACAAACAAATAATTGAAGGAAGGTTGGAAGGAACGAACGAAAATAGGAAGATCCCTTAATAAACTACATGTTGTTTGTGCAGGGATGTGTAAACTTTTCACAGCGGAATACTCACTACTCACTACTCTTGAGTACTTTTAAAAGGGCTACTTTTTACTCATACTTTGAGTAATATTTACTACAGATACTTTTACTCTACTTGCACTACATATTTTGGCAAGTAATGGTACTTTTACTTGAGTATGATTATTCAGTACTCTTTCCACCACTGATGATGGGCAACTAATCAATATACAACCAACAGTGGAAGGACCTACAACCACCGAAAATCTAAAATTTGATTAAAACACTTGCATAGGTCAGTTTTTGCATAGGTAAATCATAACCTATTCAAAAAGAGTTAAATGGCACTATGGTCCCCTTAACCATCCTCTATCCAGAGTTAGTATATCTTTAAAGGCTCTGGACAACAGTTCCCATCAGTTAAGCCTCTAGGCACATTTGTACCATGTGACATAAGTGTTCTTTAGATCCTTGCAGTGAACGTCCAGTCTCAGGGGTATCAGGGTCTGTTTTGTTTCTTGTTTATGAATGCTTCAGCTAAATATAGAGTGTGATTTATAAGGTGTATCTAAAATTTTTCGCCCTCCCCATGGACTCCGCATAAGGTCGTTTGAATGTCTGCCTATTTCTGTGGCACTTGTGAGGGTTACAGGCCTGCTGGTGCAACTCTGAGGGAAGTTTGGACAAAAACAAAATGTCTGGGCTCGTGTTTTATCTCCATTCTATTCTTCAAAGTGACTCACTCGGTTAAATTTTGAGGATAACTTGGACTAAACATGGGATTTTGTGGTCTTTGATGCAAGATTAAAGTTGATCCGGCATCAGACTGACTATTCCGGAAGATATCCCTGTTTTCTGCCAGGTATTGCTGGAATTATGCTTTAACTGCATTGTGTTTAAAACCAGAATCAAGCAGAATTGAATCAGCTATTTGTGCGGAAGAAATACCACACATATGCCCTCAGTTGAAGCAGATTTCTTTCTGAGCTTGTAATGCTGAACGTCTGCAGTGTTAACAGATCTTATTTCTCTAAATGCATTAGCAGCTCATCCTCCTGCCTGCGATCAATGGGGGCGTACCAGCGGCGAATTTCTGGCCTCGTCGTTCTGCTGGGCTTAATGGGAATAATAACTCTTCTTCAAAGAAACACGGGAACCAGACGATGCCATCAGTGCGTCTCCCATCCCTGCTAAATCTGCCAAATGCGTTTTTATGGCTTGCAAATTAGCTGTGACCTTATGAAGCTGAAAGGTTGAATAAAGTACTGGGGATGCTGAGAATTTTAAAATATTTACAGCTCACTTTTCATAATCAGCATGAAAGCGCCCTGCCGTAGACCCCTGCGCCGTTATTGTCCCACAGAGGCGCTTTTCAGGGATAATGATTGGTCATGCCTTTGTCTTTGGACAGGGAGAGAAAAGTGCAGAAATTTATCTGTTTTAAGGAGGGTCTGAGCTTGGGTTCATTAGCCAAGGCCAGAAATGAAAAGGGAGGACAACAAAGCGCAAAAGCTTTGCCAAATTATTACAAAACTTTTTTCAACTTGTCCAGCGTCTGCCAAGAATTACGCTGCTTAATTGGATTTTACTCCAGGACATAAACAGAAAAGGGGCTATCTTGGAAGTACTGAAGTTTTTGAAGCTTTGAAATATGTTGGCTTGAAAAAAAATCCCAATTATTTCGAATTATGTCCTATTATTTCCGCTGTAGGTCATTGTGGATTCCTCCAAGACCCTTTGTCAAAAAAGACACGTTATACATGGCTGGAAAGCACTAGCTTCCTGCAAGGAGTCTCGCGGTGTGGAGTGAACATATGTTTCTTGAAGCGTTGACCAGAAACCCAGCAATTACTCAACATGGCCGCACCACATGAGTATAATGGGTAGACGTGGGTTTGTCAGTTGTGGCCTGGATTCGGTGTCGTTCATGGGCTGTAGTCCCAGTAAGAAGCAAACAAATGAGCAATCCTCAGAGAGTCATTTGCAAGTTCCAACACTTTGTTCCTGGTCTGCAAGCAATGCGTGCCGCCTTGGAAAGCTTTGTTCATCCAATTAGTGCTTTGCGAGAAGTCTAGAGCCCTGTTTGAGTTATTTCCTCAAGTCATGTGAACACTTGTAGCTGCGAATGTGTGGCTTGAATGATCCTATCATGATTCTATGTGACTTAAATTACCGCGGAGCCCTCATCATTTTTTTCTGTTCTTTTTATGAACTGAACATTCACATGCCATTAACAAATTATAGTATTTACAGGCCTTACAATTTTTAAAATGATTTTAGATTGTTTCATAATGCATTTGACGTTTGTTACTGATGTAAAATTTAAGCAAATTGATGAAGAGAAATTGAAGTATATTGATTAATCTTCTTATATTTTATTTATTTTATTATTATTATTATTTATTAATTTATTAATATTTTTTTGGGTAGGAAGAAAGTTAATTATATAGTTTCTTCCTTTTAAGGGAAATAATAAGAAGAATATTTTTAAAAAATGTCACGTTATCTGTCTCTTTAAAGTATGTTAGCTAACCCCAACCCTATTATGTCTGAAATTCAAATATTTTGATTATAATTAGGTAGAACAAAAAGATGCATTTAGGTCAGTTTTGTGTGTTCAAATGCAGAAAGCAAACCCAGGAGTTTAAGAGCAATCCAACTACAATTATTCATTCATTCATTCATTCATTTTATTTTCGGCTTAGTCCCTTTATTAATCCGGGGTCACCACAGTGGAATGAACCGCCAACTTATCCGGCATTTGTTTTACGCAGCGGATGCCCTTCCAGCCACAACCCATCTCTGGGAAACACATCCATACATTCTCATTCACACACATACACTATGGACAATTTAGCTTACCCAATTTAGCTTACCCAATTCACCTGTACCGCATGTCTTTGGACTGTGGGGGAAACCGGAGCACCCGGAGGAAACCCACGCAACCACAGGGAGAACATGCAAACTCCACACAGAAATGCCAACTGGCCCAGCCGGGGATCGAACCAGCGACCTTCTTGCTGTGAGGCGAACGTGCTACCCACTCGGCCACCGTGGCGCCCAACTACAATTAATGTGTACAATCTTGTTTATACATTTTTTTTTAAATGAGACTCATACCAAAAATAAGCATCATCTGCGTAAGCATAAAGTATAGAAACATAATACATTAATAAAATGTATAAAAAGTAATAAATCTATCTGTAATTTTAAAGAACCCATTCTAAACACTATGCGCTAACTTAAAATAATTAATAATTAGTAGAAAATACAATAATTTATGTCCCTTCAAGTTCCAGAAGAGTTTTATGGAGTTCATAAATAAACAACAGAATATTTATTTATTTTTCAGAATAGCATTCTTATTCAGCAGAAGCATTTCCTTAACTTGGGTCGAGTTGGTCCTTGCTAAATAGCTGGAAAGCAACCGCTAGCCTAGTAAATTACGGCTAAGACAGATGCTTCTGCTTGGTCTTAAAGTCTACAAAATTGCAGATGACTGCAGTTTTCTTTTTTGGCACGGTAGCAAAACTATAATAATTATTTCCAAAAATTGGAGAGGGGACACTTTGAAAAATTGAAAAGTGTTGTAATATTTGCATCCATCTCTGCAGTTTCTACCTATCGTGTATGAATAGACAATTATCATTACAGACAATTACTTAAGATACATATATCCAAAAAAATGAATCCAGAATAGGGTTTAAGAAGCAAAAAAAGAAAACATTGTGCTCAAGTAATCATTCATCTGCATGCTGATTCTGAGTAGAAGGATTAAAATGATTTTGAACTTCATATCAACGAGCGTTTCGGAATTATTGATCTGAACTCCAGGAAAGGTGTGATCCAGGATGAAAAAGCATTCCCTTAGAGGGGCTGCCAGAGGACAGCAGCTGAAAGCGGCTCTGTTTAAATGGATAAGTCAAAGTTTGAGCTGCCGTGTCCCTGGAGGGTCAGTTAAATATTGAGACAGGAGTCCTGAGTGCCTCCTCGCTCTCCTTTCGGAAAATGACACAACACAGGAGGAATTAAAATGTAATGCAAAGGTCTTTTTCCTCGGTCACGCAGCATGGTTATTGATGATCTGTCACATTAAGTCATGTCGAGGGAAGACTTATGGCAACAATTTAAAATATAACAGGAAAGGGAAAAAAAGAAAAATCATTAAACTCTGCCATCGAATATGAATTACGAATAAGACTCTCTTCATTCATTTTGTTTCCGTGGAAAGGAGACACTTTAAGTAATCCTCTGGAAGCCTCGAGCTGCTTTAATTTGCCGAAATGAACACTCTCGCCATTTCCCCGCATTCACCGCAGATCAACTTTGAAGCATGATGACCTAATTATGATTGTTATAGTGTAACATCTCCGAATCATTCTGGAATTTGGCGGCTCGTGCTTCTCAGTGGAGAACACCTGTATTTTGTTTTCCTCTTTCACACAGTTTGGGTTAAATCATTCTGTCTCTCTACGGACTCTTTTTTTAACCACTATTAGAAGCTGTAATTTGTTTTGAAAATCTAATTAAACTATGCTGACCAACTCAGCGGTCCGCCTTTGCCCCCGTTTGGCTTTGGTCCATCTCTCAAGAGCGTCCGATATGTAAATCAGCCCTCTACAGACTAACAGGTCATTTAAGAGGCTGCTGTGCAAAGCAAAGGGATGTAAAAGACAGACAGGGAGCATTAACCTTTTTTTATTTCTTCGTGGATAGAGAGTGGATGGCTTGGTTGATATTGATGCTTAACATTTATTTCTCAGAATGGACCCCTATGTAAGCCATAACTCAAAAACAACTGCCCCTTTTCTTCCTGGTAACAGTTTTCCATTAGACACAATTGCAAATGTTCCATCTCTGCAGAAAATGGGGAATAATTGATTTATTAAGCAGTGCATTAAGCCATTATTTATCTTTATATATTTATTTGCAGAGTCCTAGAGACCCTGGGTGTTATTTAATTGGCTGGCTTTTAGAATCAGAATCAGAATCAGAATCAGAATCAGAATCAGTTTTATTGCCAAGTGTGCTTCACACACACAAGGAATTTGCTTTGGCTACAGAAGCTTCCAGTGTACATAAAGTGACAAGTGACAACACAGAATAAATATTATAAAAGACAATAGACATTAAACAGAGATGCAGTCCAACGATCTGGATGTTGAAATGTATGTACAGATTTGTTATAAATATACAGGTTATAAGGTGCTGTGTGCAAAAAAGTAAGTATTGCATTATATATTGTTATAAGGTGCTGTGTACAAATGCGTAAGGAAAAGTATTGCATTGTATATTATTATTAGGTACTGTGTACAAGTGCGTGTGAGAAAGTATCGCACATTTCTTGCACAATAGAGAAATATTAACTGTTCATGAGGTAGATGGCCTGAGGAAAGAAACTTTTCCTGTGTCTGGCAGTTTTTGTGCTCGGTGCTCTATAGCGCCGGCCAGACGGTAACAGTTCAAACAGGAAGTGTGCTGGGTGTGAGGCGTCCAGGGTGATTTTGCGAGCCCTTTTACTCACTGTGGAAGAGTACAGTTCTTGAAGTGTAGGAAGGGTAGTGCCAGTTATTCGTTCAGCAGTCCGGACTACTCGCTGGAGTCTACGGAGGTCAGATTTGGCTGCTGAGGCGAACCAGACGGTGATTGAAGTGCAGAGGATGGACTGGATGACAGCTGAGTAGAACTGCACGAGCAGCTCCTGTGGCAGGTTGAACTTCCTCAGCTGACGGAGGAAGTACAGTCTCTGCTGGGCTTTCTTCACAATAGAGTCTATGTGAGTGTCCCACTTCAGATCCTGAGAGATGGTGGTGCCCAGGAACCTGAATGACTCCACTGCAGCCACAGTGCTGTTCATGATGGTGAGCGGGGGGAGTGCAGGGGGGTTTCTCCTGAAGTCCACTATCATCTCCATCGTTTTGAGCGTGTTCAGCTCCAGGTTGTTGTAACTGCACCATAAAGCTAGCCGCTCCACCTCCTGTCTGTATGCAGACTCGTCACCGTTCCGGATGAGGCCGATAACAGTAGTGTCATCCGCAAACTTCAGGAGCTTGACGGAGGGGTCTTTTGCGGAGCAGTCGTTGGTGTACAGGGAGAAGAGCAGTGGGGAGAGAACACATCCTTGGGGGGCACCAGTACTGATGGTGCGGCTGTCAGACATGATTTTGCCCATTCTGACTAGCTGTTGTCTATCTGTCAGAAAGCTGGTGATCCACTGACAGACAGAGCTAGGAACAGAGAGCTGGGTCAGTTTGTGCTCGAGCAGTGATGGGACGATGGTGTTAAAGGCAGAACTAAAGTCCACAAACAGAATCCTTGCATAGTTCCCTGGTTTGTCCAGATGTTGTAGGGTATAATGCAGTCCCATGTTGACTGCATCATCCACAGACCGGTTTGCTCTATAGGCAAACTGCAGGGGGTCCAGCAAAGGTCCGGTGATGTCTTTCAGATATGCTAGAACCAGTCTTTCAAATGACTTCATGACCACAGATGTTAAGGCGACAGGTCTGTAGTCGTTGAGTCCGGTGATCTTTTGTTTCTTCTGGATTGGGATGATGGTGGAGCGTTTGAAGCAGGATGGAACTATGCGCACTTCCAATGATCTGTTGAAGATCTGCGAGAAAATGGGGGCCAGCTGGTCAGCACAGGTTCTCAGACAGGCTGGTGAGACACCGTCTGGGCCTGGCGCTTTCCTTCTCTTCTGCTTACTGAAGACCTGACGCACATTATCCACACTGATCTGAAGATCAGGGGGGGAGAGGGAGATGTCTGTAGGTGTTGATGGCTGTGTATAAAGATGGTCAGGGCGGATTTGGCTGGAGGTGGCAAGAGGTGTTGATGGCTGTGTAGAGGGTGTCTGGTGGTCGAAGGTGTCGAATCTGCAGTAGAACGTGTTCAGGTCGTTAGCGAGAAGTTTACTGCCATCGATACTGGGGGGGGATGATTTGAAATTCGTGATGGTTCGCAGACCAGTCCACACTGATGCAGGGTCGTTAGCAGAAAACTGGTTTTCCAGCTTTTTTGCATAATTCTTTTTAGCCAGACCAATCTCCTTTGTTAAAGTGTTCCTGGTCTTGTTGTAGAGAATCCTGTCCCCACTCCTGTAGGCATCCTCTTTGACCTGACGAAGCTGTCTAAGTTTTGGTGTGAACCATGGTTTATCGTTGTTAAATGATAAGTAGGTCCTGGTAGGGATGCATAACTCCTCACAGAAACTAATGTATGATGTTACGGTCTCTGTGAGCTCATCCAGGTCAGTGGCTGCAGCTTCAAAAACACTCCAGTCAGTGCATTCAAAACAAGCTTGTAAGACCTGCTCTGTATCGTTGGTCCATCTCTTAACAGTCCTTAATACTGGCTTAGTAGTTTTAAGTTTTTGCCTGTAAGTTGGTATAAGATGAACCAGGCAGTGATCAGAGAGTCCTAGAGCTGCTCTGGCCACGGAGCGATATGCATCTTTTATTGTTGTGTAGCAATGGTCCAGAATGTTATTGTCTCTGGTAGGGCATGTAATGTGCTGTCTGAATTTGGGCAGCTCATGTGTGAGTTTTGCCTGGTTAAAGTCCCCAAGAATGATAAAAACAGAGTCTGGGTGTTTCTGTTCTGTCTCTGTGATAAGATCAGCCAGCAGTGAAAGAGCAGTACTCACGGTCGCGTGCGGTGGGATGTAAACACTGGTCAGGATAAACGAGGAAAACTCCCGCGGCGAGTAGAACGGCTTGCAGTTAATGAGAAGCACTTCCACGTCAGGACAGCACATCTTCTTTAACACAGTTACATCCGTACACCACCTCCTGTTGATGTAAAAGCATGTCCCTCCACCGCGCGTTTTCCCCGTTGCCTCCGTGTCGCGATCTGCTCTGTACAGCTGGAAGTCCGGTAGTTGTAGTGCGCTGTCCGGAATGGCTTCGTTAAGCCAGGTTTCTGTGAAGCACAGCGCAGCAGAGTTGTTAAAGTCCTTATTTATGCGTGTGAGCAGAAGTAATTCCTCTATTTTGTTAGGTAGAGAGCGTAGATTCGCGAGATGAATGCTAGGAAGCGGCATTCTGAAACCGCGTAGTCTGTTTTTGATGAGCGCGCCGGCTCGCTTTCCCCGCCTGCGCGTCTTGTAGCGCCATAGAGACGCCGCGCCGCCGAGGACAACGCTCTGCAAAACGCCGGAGAAGTCAAGAACCGGCTGGTGATCAATTGGTGTGCACTGCAGAATGTTCAGCAGCTCATCCCTGGTATAACTGATCATGTTGGATGAACACAAAACAGGAAATACAAACAAAAACATTGCAACAGCTGGGGAGCTTCGCACCAAGGCTGCCATTCTTCGGCGCCTTCCGATGACTTTACGGTTGGCAGTTTGTTATGAATAAAGCTTGTACAGTATATAGAGGAAGAGAATATAAACTATAGGCTCTTCAAGTGCGAGGCAGAATATTCATATTCCTAGAAAGAAAGGACACATAATGTCCATTAACTGGGAAATCAGCCAAAGTTGTGCTTTTAGATCATTTAAGAGACTGTAAAATACTCATAAAACGCGTGTAGGATGTTTTATTAAGCTGCTTCTGAGGGCTTGTGGTGCAGAGAATGTCTATAATACCTGGTGAAAGTCGTCCGTTAACATTCCTATTCATCTCAATGGCAATTTTTCAGCTCTTGTAGCATTCTGAATGGTCAATAAATGGAGAAAAATGCTTTTCCTCCTCAAGATGGGCGAAAATTGTACTGTAAAATGAAACCTTGATATAGGTCAGCATTAATCTTGTGTGTCTGCGCCCTATGATTTCAGTCATGAAAACGTGGATGGGATTGCAGTTTCACTGAATTTGGCAAATTTCAGATGAATGAATCAAAAGTAGTGCAGAACACCTAATCAAATCACAATGTGGACTAGTGTCTGTGAACATTAAACTGCAAAAATTGTGTGTGTCTGTGGAAATTAACATACTATCAGCACTGTTTTCAGTGTATGTTGCCACACTATGAGGACATTAGCTTCACCTTCAGAGCTCCCCAGAGAGTCAGTTAAAAAATATCATATCATATCATGAACACACAGACACTCAAATTGTAAAAACAACAGAAATAAATTCATTATGTACAGAATAATTTACTTCTCAAATTAATAATACAAATTAAAAAAACTCCATATTTGAGACATTGCATTATTAAACTCTCAATAAATCGTTAAATATGTTTGATAAAGGAATGAATGAATGTTTGATTACTTTAATTACACAGCCAAGAAAACTCTCAACTGGTTTCAGAAAAGAAAACAAAGCTGCTAGAATGGCCCAGCTAATCACCTGACCTGAAACCAATAGAAAATTAGAACTAAATATCAAAGTTCATAAAGAAACCCACAGAACAATCAGGATATTTAAGATTCTGTTGAAGTCTGAGAAAAATCACAGACAAGCAATGCATGGGACTCCATTCTCCATACATGAAACTGTCATTATACAAATTATGAAATTCATTTCAGTAGTTCAGTGACTCTTTTTATTATTATTTTATTGTTATTACAAATTTAAAAAAAATAGATTTATTTGTTTTATTTGGATATTTGGATTATTTGGGTTTCGGTGTAAATGTCATATCAACAGCACTGTTAGAAATATATTTGTCAGGAGAAATAATTGCATGTTTGATACTTACTTTACCCATTCTCTCTAAACATATATAAGAAATCAAATATAATTTATGGGAAAAGTGTGTAATCTCTGTCCCAATGTCATCACCTCAAAAATCACTTTTCCTTTCCCACCTCTGCTATTGGTTGCTGAAACAAAGAGTTCCAAAGAGCAACCCATCACTAGGAAACATCCATGCACACTCGTTCACACACATACCTGTACTACGGCCAATTTTGCTTACCCAATTCATCTAAAATGTTACCACATGTCTTTGGTGAATCCGGAGCACTAAGAGGAAACCCACGTGAACACAGAATCAGAATCAGAATCAGAATCAGAATCAGTTTTATTGCCAAGTGTGCTTCACACACACAAGGAATTTGCTTTGGCTACAGAAGCTTCCAGTGTACATAAAGTGACAAGTGACAACACAGAATAAATATTATAAAAGACAATAGACATTAAACAGTGATGCAGTCCAACGATCTGGATGTTGAAATGTATGTACAGATTTGTTATAAATATGCAGGTTATAAGGTGCTGTGTGCAAAAGAGCAAGTATTGCATTGTATATTGTTATAAGGTGCTGTGTACAAATGCGTGAGGGAAAGTATTGCATTGTATATTATTATAAGGTGCTGTGTACAAGTGCGTGTGAGAAAGTATTGCACATTTCTTGCACAATAGAGAAATATTAACTGTTCATGAGGTAGATGGCCTGAGGAAAGAAACTTTTCCTGTGTCTGGCAGTTTTTGTGCTCGGTGCTCTATAGCGCCGGCCAGACGGTAACAGTTCAAACAGGAAGTGTGCTGGGTGTGAGGCGTCCAGGGTGATTTTGCGAGCCCTTTTACTCACTGTGGAAGACTACAGTTCTTGAAGTGTAGGAAGGGTAGTGCCAGTTATTCGTTCAGCAGTCCGGACTATTCGCTGTAGTCTACGGAGGTCCGATTTGGCTGCTGAGGCGAACCAGACGGTGATTGAAGTGCAGAGGATGGACTGGATGACAGCTGAGTAGAACTGCACCAGCAGCTCCTGTGGCAGGTTGAACTTCCTCAGCTGACGGAGGAAGTACAGTCTCTGCTGGGCTTTCTTCACAATAGAGTCTATGTGAGTGTCCCACTTCAGGTCCTGAGAGATGGTGGTGCCCAGGAACCTGAATGACTCCACTGCAGCCACAGTGCTGTCCATGATGGTGAGCGGGGGGAGTGCGGGGGGGTTTCTCCTGAAGTCCACTATCATCTCCACCGTTTTGAGCGTGTTCAGCTCCAGGTTGTTGTAACTGCACCATAAAGCTAGCCGCTCCACCTCCTGTCTGTATGCAGACTCGTCACCGTTCCGGATGAGGCCGATAACAGTAGTGTCGTCCGCAAACTTCAGGAGCTTGACGGAGGGGTCTTTTGCGGTGCAGTCGTTGGTGTACAGGGAGAAGAGCAGTGGGGAGAGAACACATCCTTGGGGGGCACCAGTACTGATGGTGCGGCTGTCAGACATGATTTTGCCCATTCTGACTAGCTGTTGTCTATCTGTCAGAAAGCTGGTGATCCACTGACAGACAGAGCTAGGAACAGAGAGCATGTTCACAGGGAGAACATGTTCCACACAGAAATGCCACTGACCCAGTAGAGACTTAACCCAGCGACCTTCTTGCTGTGAGACAATCGTACTACCCACTGCGTCACCGTGACACCCTGGCTTATTTATAATCATGGCATATTTTATATTTATAATTGTTTTTTTAACTATTTGTTTGAGAGCATCCTTTCAATAGGTATTGTATAAAATTGGCATATAAAATATGAAACATCTAAAATATGACACATCAGCAAGCAAAAGAACCAGTGTTGCCAGATTGGGTGGTTTTGAATTTGATTGTGCAGGTAAAAATCTTTTGGATAGGTTTTGGGCTGGAATCAGTCAGCTACATCTGGCGGTAAATCTGGCCTGCACCCTCGATCCAACCTCTCCTTCTTCTTCCATTTCATTACTTCTTCCACAATTACATTACTTGTAACTGCTTGTAGTATATGTGGTTAACTTTTTATATTCTTATATCGCGTCTAAAACCACGTTGAAAACGCGCCGCTTTGTTTACGGATTAAAATGCGTTTGTGAGCTCACGTTTCACTGCTGTTTGTTGTTGCTATGGCCACATCAGCTCTCCTACACACATGCGGTGGTCCTGTTTCATAATGGTTCAGCTTTTGCCGCTGTGTGCATTAATACTGAATGTGTGTAGCTGTTTTTACTTACGGTTAAGAATAAAGTAATATGTTGGGAGACTGAGGGGTTAGGTTCAGGGGTGAGGTGTCTGAAATATGGGCGACTCCCGGGAAAAATGAGAGTGTTGGCAGATATGCTCACGCACACTATGACTACTTCAATATTGATAAGCTGTGGTTTGCATTATCTCGCGCTGAACGACAACATCGCAACAGACTGGGTCATCTGTCCAATCAGCGCAGATTAACATCGCACTAAGGAGGGGTTTTGGAACAAACGAATCACTGAACGATTCATATAGAAGTCGCCAGGATAATTAGGTAAAACTAAATGCATATTATAAGACAATGAAAGTGTTTTTTGACATTGCAGGCATATCAGCCTGTTGTTGGAGACCCCCAAAACCAAAATATGACCCTTTTAATGTATAATAGGGGCTCTTTAAAGTAGTAAGCAGCCTATTTAAATACGGATGTTTGCAGATGTTCTCAGACAGAGAGGACTAATGTTGATGTATCTGATGGTAAACAGCTTAATATCCAGCCGAGTTCCTAATCAAGTCTAATGAGCTCACACTTAAACTCATAATTTGGTTAATAACGCCATCTTTCCATTCCACTGCATTTGACAATTTATGCGTAATTTGGTTTGCTTCTGGTTGATTGTGGTGGAACGTTTGAATCCGAGACTCGGAGCAAATCATGCATTACAGCAATCAAATCATAAATGCCATTGAATGGCTTGTGCTGGATTTTCATACTTCCATTCAGTTTGCCTCCCATATAGACTTAACCATGGCGGTGTTTTCTGATACGTTACAATTCCTCCGATCACCCAGCCATCATTCTGCACCTTTCAGTTTGGAAGCGCATCAGCGTTCGTCCAGTAAATGTTCATTTCCAGTGTTTGATTGTACCATGAAGGTGAAGTTTTCCAGTTCAGCACTTTCTCTGTCACTGTCCTTCAATGGCTCAATGGCGTAAAGAAGATCACCAGAGCGTTGACGTCCGTTTTTCTACACTCATCATCACCCTGTAAGGCATTTTATACAAATATCTCAGCGATTACCGTAACAATCACCCAGCCAGTCTCTGGAATTAGCATGTGGAGTTAATGGTAACGCTCACCTTGAAATGTCATCTTGACAAGAGCTCAACATGGCCGCCCCGCGAGGCCTGTTCTTCACCCCCCTGCCCCGTGGATTTGTTAAAAGACTGCATGTTTCTCCACTGGAACCGTTTCCTTTAAGAATTCATGTGACTGCTGGGGTTTGCGCGATGGGTGTTGTTGCAGTTTTCAGAGTAGTTTAGCCACAGCCGGATTGAAAAGCTCTTCTCAGACGTGCCGCTGGCGAGTTTATATCCCACCCCGTCGGAGCGATGCGGTTTCATTGCCTTTAATTTGTTACATTTGCCTGCGCCACACAATGCGGGGGCCAGGGGATGAAATTATGAATATTAAAATAGGAATGTGCGTGCGGTGCTTCAGTGTTAAATCATGAGGGAAGGACTGTCGCAGGCCTTATTAAAAGATAATGTGTGCTGGGGGAGAGGAAACATATCACTTGTCTGCTGGTGGATCCTGCTATGTTGAGCTCACTGCATGTCTGTGGACAAACACTCTGATGATTTGAGCACAAGTCAGAGTGCAGAGTACAGGGGGTGTGGAGAGGAATACTTTCAAACTGACTTAATGAAGGCAAAAGGAAAGATGAGGTGGCAAATATGTTTACATTTTTAAACGGTTGGAGATTATATATAAAATATATTCTTTCATTAATTTTCCTTTTACTTAGTCTCTATATTTATCAGGGGTGGCCACATGGGTATGAACTGCCAACTATTCCAATATCTGTTTTATGCAGAGGATGCCCTTCCAGCTACAACCCATCACTGGGAAACACCCATACACACTCTCATTCACACACTATGGCCAATTTTGTTTACCCAGTTCACTTATATTGCATGTCTTTGGACTGTGGGGGAAACCGGAGCACCTGGAGGAAACCCACATGAACACGGGGAGAATATGCAAACTTTACACAGAAACAGCAACTGGTCCAGCCTGGACTTGAACCAACAACCTTCTTGTTGTGAGGCGACAGTGCTAACCATAACATTTCAGCATTTTTACAAGATTTTTGTAGTTGATACTTTGCATGTGTATGTCTATTTGTTTGTTAAAATATGTCAACAGTAGGGATAAGAACATAAATCATTCATTTATAAATCATCATTTATGTATCAGAGCTTCATTAATAAATCATGTCATAAATCAATGAATTAAAATAAGTTTTCTTTTTATAATACTTATTGGTCACACTTTATTTTGATGGTCCGTTTGTTGAATTTAAGTTACATTGCAACTAATTCTCATTAGATTATAAGTAGACTGTTAGGTTGGGGTTAGGGTCAAGGGTAAGGGTTAGTGTAAGTTGACATGTACTAGCAAAGTTTCCCTTAAGTTAGTTAAATGTGTGTTGAATGTCAGTACCAACAGATATTAAGTAAACAGTCTACTAATACTCAAATGGACCACTGAAATAAAGTCTTATTTTAAAAATACGTTTTAATGTTTTTCAAAAATGGTTTTCCCAATTTTTTTTCTATGATTTATCAAATATATTTAAAATGTTTTTTGGGGGAAAAATAATCAATTAATAATACCAATAAAACGGTTAGACTTTATAATATGGAAAATCTACTGTTATTTCATGTATTTACTAGACATGAACTATAAAAAACAAAGAACAATCCATTTATTAAAGTAGTCATGTTTGTTAACTAGTTAATGAAAATACATTTGCTTACTTTTAGTTCATGTTAGTTCACAGTGCATTAACTATGTTAAAAAGCACAGTACTTTATATTAATTACACATTAATAAATGTTTAGCTATGACATGAAATCTGCCTGTGCAGAAATCTGCAGATTTCCACATATTTTAGCCCATCATTGAAGCATTTATTTACTTGTGTAGATGTGTGTAAATGTATATGTATTCAGTTTTTTTAAATTAATTTCAGTAATATTTTTGACTAATATGAAAATAAAAAATGTCCTTTAGTAGATGTATTATATGAGAGACTTGCATTGTTTACCAAATAAGTGGATCTAATTGGATTTGCATTGTGAACATTAAAGAAAAGTTCAAAAAGGTAATATTTTTTATTTAATATAATAAGTTTTAAGTAATAATCCTCCCTAAATCATTCCACATACTGTAAATCCACAGATATTTAACTTCTGAGCAGAAATAGCAAAAAAAAATGTCTGCAGATTCTGTCTGGCTCTAACTACGACCAATAAGTGGTGTATAAGCATTGTTCATCGTCTGTTCATGTTAGTAAATATATAACTAATATTAACTGTGTGTCCTGAATGTAAAGTGTTACCAAAATACTTTCCGTAAAAAGATTCAGAAAATCCTATAAAAAAGATTGTATCCTCTCTACTGTAAGCTACTGTATAATTCACTCACTAGGAAAGTGTGAGAGCTAGAGCCGTAAACTACTCTTGTTTTGATTTAACTAATGAAATGAACTATGCAACATCTCCACTCTGACTGCAGAATGATCCTTAATACAGTCAGAGATTACAGGCCTCTCGTGGTGTCAATGGACTGGCACTCGGACGCCACTCAGCCTGGCAAACCCACTGCGCTCTGATAAAAATAGAGCGAGGACAGAGAAGGGCTAATTATCACAACACTGAGGGATGTACTTGAGATTCACAGTCTAATGTTCAGGGACAAAAGTGTCTGAAAACATACCAGCACAGCCAGTGGAGAAAATTAACATTCTTACTTACTTTTCATAGTTTAATAGACGTTAGTAGCTTTTTGGTGTGGTGCGAAAACTTCTATTTTGGTTAATGGCGAGCCAGCTTGATAGCCTCAAGTCCCAAGTGCGCCTTCAGTAAGATACTTTTGGGGATTTAAGTTTGATTTATTGATGTCATAAAAATTGAGAGACTTTAATACCGCAGCCTTTCACCGTTGGAAATTCAGAAACATGTGCCTGTCAGATACGAGTAGCCGTTCCACATTTCATATTTCAGCAAGCCGCTAAAAGGGTGATAGAGATCTGCACATATTTTGTTTTTTTATTGTGATTGATTGTCACGGGGAAGTCAGATGCAGCTTGTAGGTTTTATACTCCTCCTGTAAACACAACAAAAAAGAAGAAACACTATTATTGAGAGAGCCTATGAGATGTCAATCAGAAGGATGGAGCCGACGTCGATGTGAGGTGGGATTCTCCATTACTGAAATGAGAGCTGATGGACTGTTTGAATGGCTCTCTGGCCCTGAGTTTATCCCAGCTTTGTGCGGCTGATACAGTAATTGCAGGCAGTGATTAGGAAGCTCCCGCAGCACAAAGCACAGGCCGGATTAAACGCACACTCTGTGGCAGATGCAACGCATGCTGTCAATTATAATATACCACTCCAAATGGCACTAAGCGGGAACGTAATAAAGAACCGCAGCTCAGAGATGGACCCATCTTCTAAATGAACAATATGCTCAGAGCTTCATTCGAGAGCATTGTCTGGATGGGGATGAAATGAAGTTACCCACAATTTGAACAGCGGGTCGTGTCTTTTGCAGAAAGCCTTCCACTACTCTCTGTTCAAAATGCATGGACAGCCAAACCTGAAAAGATTGTCCTGTTATTCTGTCGTCTATTAATTTACCAAAAAATACATGGAAAAGAGGATCTGACTGGCATTATACACTTAAGGAGCTGACTCACAGCTCTACTGGAAGACGCCGAGAGCATTAGTGACCCTGAGATACGACTTGTACTGTTTATTTGTTTGTAGCTGGCATTCAATGATGAAGTGTGTTTGTCATTATTCTAGGCATGCATAGATTCCTGTCACACCACCTTATGGCTTGATCTGTCAGTTCACAAACACTTTTAAACTTCTTAACAAAACCGAACTTCATTTGAGCGAAAAAGACAAGGCTAAAACCTTTTTACTGTCAACCTTCTAATGTTTCTGAAGGTGAAGTATGATAAAGCCAGGAAACTTACTAACAATGTTTTCTCCTTTTCTCTTTCTCTCTCTTTACTACAGATCCTAATGAGTTGAAACGCGCCACAGATCACGCTTTAATCGGTGGAATTGTTGCTGTCGTCGTGTTCGCTACTTTGTGCTTAATTATTGTATTGGGACGCTACCTGGCACGACATAAAGGTGAGCTTTTTCTTTAATGACTAATGTGGCAGATACACAGATTTTTGAAGGATCGCTTGAGGCTTAAAATTGAGCGATGGCTGCTGAGCTTTTTTTAATTTTAGCTTCTGTTACATAAACAATTTCTGACATTTATGACAACAGTTCGTTTAGCTTGTCGTGATTTTGTATGATGCAATCCTGGATTAACATCTATGGTGATCCTTGGACATAATTTTTGTTCAAAAATGTAATCCATACTTATTCCCTACCCCTAAACTCAACTATAACTGTAAATCATTCGCAAAAACAGAGGGGAATAATAGTTGGATAACGATCATGTAGAAGTGCATAAACCTGTAAGACTAATGCCAAGTTCAGACTGCATCATTTCAGCCGTGATTTTTAGTCGCCGGTAGGTTTTGACAAAACACCGACAAATGCCTTGAGTAAAAATCACACAGTGTGAACTATCAAAGACACGATCTGAGAGAATCTCATACCCATGAGATATTTGGCAGGCTAAATATCTGGAGCTGTCTGCGATTCAAAATCATGCCGTGTGAAATGTGTTCTGACTGAAAATAACATCGGTGATTGACCTACAGCCAATGAAAGAGCAGCATCCACTAGCATGGGTGTCTGCAGGCCAGCGGGAGGTTTGGGAGAAGTTAAAAGGCCTACGTTTCTGTCTATTTGGACACAAGAAATGGAGGAAAAACTAGTGGAAATTTGGAAAAAGTTGAAGTTAAAATTACTAAGAGAAATGGCTTATTCCCCTCAAAAGCCAGGTGAGCAAAATAAGTACAACTTATACCCCACTAAAGGCTTCTTTTTCATTATGTAGTTAATAACAAAAGATATACTACGTGATCTCAGGTTGTTTCCATGTCACTTCTCGCATGTGTTTGGTTGTGAGACATAGTTTGCGGACCGAGACAAAGTTGTCAGCGATTCTTCCTATTGTAAAGTCATGTAGTGTGAAGCCCCCTGTTGCCGATCCATCTTGCAGTGTAAACACAGCAGCAGTGGGACGCTAGCCTAGATAGTCATGCAGTGCGAAACATCTGTGACATGACTACTTTGAAAATCGTGCAGTCTGAACTCGGCATAAGCTTAGCATAAACTGTAAATGTATCCCTTAATTTGGATTGGCTGTTTGGAATGTTGTTCCAGGATGAATATATGTTAATAGAAGAATATTTCCTACTTGGTGAAATCAGCTTGGTGATTAGTTTACCTGCCATTGATGCAGTGTTAATTCCGTCAACTAAAAAAGGCTTGATACAAATAGAAACTTGAAAGTGCCTGCTCCGAACAAAAAGTAGTGTTGGTTTTTTGTATCTATTTGAAATCATTTTAGTCTCTTCTTTTTTCAACAACAATAATGCACTGTTCATTTATTAGAGGAACACATCAGAGCATGTGCATTTATAGTTTTTAGTCATGTTAGTGGCGCAGAGGAACTATCAAGTTTCTGTTTGTGTCAAGCTATAGGGAACATTTTTGCCCCTTATTTTTATTTTATTTTATTTATTTTTTTGACAAAATGAACACTGCTATGATGGATTTCTTCCATAATTTACGGGACAATCTTTTTGTCATCACTGACAAAATTTTCTATCAGATATTCCCTACTTTACTACTAAAGACCTTTTTCAAAACTTACACATTTCAACATTACCCATTATGCTTTTCGTGTATGCATCAGGAGGCTTCGAACTTCCAGTCGGCATCTTGATGCATATAAAAAGTCAAGTTTGAACAGCTTTGTAACAATAGTTTTAATCTATTTTACTTGCTTTTAACCTCACTGAACTAATACTGCTGTTGATCAGCGCCACCTCCTGGACTGAATATTTGATGTTATGGGAATGGAAAACAAGGTGCTGTCTTTTACCCTCATTGTCAGATCTTGTGCTATTTGTATAGAGCCCATCATCATTGCTAAAGAGATATCAAATATATAACCAACCCAAACAAATGTAATTCATTACAATCATCCCACTTCACTAACACATTAGTTGAAAGAATGCCACAAAGTGAAAATAAAGGCTGCATTTACACTTAATGGTTCAAGTGACTCTATTCCGATTTTGTTCTCCCATGTGGCACAGATCGAATATGGCCCACGTAAGTGTAACCAGGAAAAAATCACATGGATTCCGATTTACTCAAATCAGATTAAGGCCTTGTTTACACATGGAAATTTATCCGATATGAATCAGATCCGTGCCCGTGTGTCTGCAGTGTAAGCAGGTAGATCAGATTTTCACTTGTCAGTTGCGCATCATTAAAAACTGTAGCGAATTACGTCAACTCTGACGCTTACATTTCAGAACAGACTTCAGCACAGTCCCAAATCTTAAACTTTTAACTTTTAAACTTCACTTTTAAAGATGATATAAGCTGGCCATAAAAAAATCAGATACACTCATGAAATCGGATTTGACCGTCAAGATCTGCAGTGTAAATGCAACCAAAGGGACATTTTAAATGGCAGAAAAACACAATGCAAACTAAAACATGCAAATCAGTCAGCATAGTATCAATAACGTCTTTTTATTGGTCATTTTAGAAAAAGGCCTACCTATTAAGTTGCATGCCAGTAATATGGTTTGGTCTTTATAATGCGTGTAATATGTGTGTGTGCACTTTAAGAGTCCGCTGAGCACAGTATAACAACTGACAGGTTGCAAACTGTCACACTGTATTTCAACTTCTTATCTGACTGCAGACACTAAATTAGGAGAATGTTTTTCTCTCGCACTTGAACCGCATCTGACAGAAGCAGAAACGGCTTTAACATACATTCTGTAGCTTTCAAAATAAAAGTTGTGCATCATAAAAACACTTCATAGTCACCAGTTGAGAACGCTGTTCTAGCTGATGACAGTTTTATCGGAAGTCCTAAGCATCCTATCGGAAGATGCTGGTCGCTTTGGCATCCTCCATGCAGCTACAAAGAAAAAGGTCTACAGCAGTGGTTCTCAAACTGTGGTACGCGTATCACTAGTGGTACACAGGCTTTCTTCTAGAGGTACGCGGAGGAATCTGAATAATTAAAGTAAAAAAATGAGCACACTTTTAACCCTTTGACGTGCACGATAACACTGATGTGATCAGTAAATGGATTTTAATAGGCTAAACCTTTTATTTAAGTGGCTGCCAATAATAAATATTCTTAATTAGAAGAATAAATCTGCCTTGTTTTTGAACTGTGCAGGGATGTAGCTGCTAAATTAGGCCTACTACACTACTATACTTCAATACCGGTTATTATGGTGGTACATGGAGAGAAATTTGTTTTATGAGGTGGTACTTGGTGAAAAAAGCTTGAGAACCACTGGTCTATAGTATGCAAAAAACAGTATGTAAAGTATGTCCTAATTCATTGTATTCATAAGAACATAAGTACTTAATCGTATGTGATTTTGGCCCCAGTTATTGTTTTGTTGTTTATTTATGACAAGACTTCCAACTATATGCAGCTCTACCACCCATAAACAGAATTTAACTTATGACTTTATGACACAAAAAGCTTCCGCATCATGTTTTACTGTTATACAGTGCATGGTGCATTTATGCATCTTCTAAAATACTGCGTAACATCCCGATCTAAAACTCAAGCAACAGATGAATTACATACATGATTGTGAAACGTTCACCAGCCTATAGCTGCATTAAATCTATGAAAAACGAATAAAATGTCAAGCATACTAAGAGTTGGACGAAGCTTCAGACACATGATGGACTCGAAGGTGGAGAAAGAGTTAAAAGACATACTATTACTTTCTATAATAGTAATTTTCATACGTTATCAATAGTACTTTTCTTACAATAGCAATTTACTTGGCATTTTGAAGCTTCCATCACTTTGCTGATGTGTGCTGTGTGTGTTTTCAGGCACATACTTGACAAACGAGGCCAAAGGAGCGGATGACGCCCCAGACGCAGACACAGCCATCATCAATGCTGACGGCAACCACGCACACGCAGAAGAGAAGAAAGAGTATTTCATTTAGACTGCAAGTGGCACTGCGCTCCTCTCTCTCTCTCTCTCTCTCTTTGTCCTCTCGTTCCTTCCCTCCTTCCCTGCACCGTGTAGGAACTTCTTCAGAAAGCAGCGGAAGCTTCTTCTCGCACTTCCTATCTGTTCTTTTTTTTTTTTCATACTGGTTTGGTTTTCTTTAGCCTTTTTACAATAACAGCTCACCTGCTACCTTTTATGAGCAACTTATTTGCTGAAGATGTCACCTTTTGTAATCATTAAATAGCTGTAAAACACCCCAAAGCAGTACAAAAACGTCTCCAAATATGAAAAGAAAAAAAAGTCTGCAGCCATTCTTCAGTAAGGACTCGCCCTTCATCCTCTCACAGTGCCTAAATATACAGACGTCCGCTGAATTTCAGTCAATGCCTTCATGTTTTCTGTCAGGCCTCTCTGATCGGTTGCTTGCTTTTTATCTTCAGCGTTATGATTTTTGGAAAAATGTTTTGTGCTCTGTTACTTTTCTTTTTAAAATAATTTCTACTTTTATTTTGTTTGTGATTCATGCTGAATCCATTAATTGTGATGTTTCTCCCAAAAAAAATGATGTACAGTAGTAAAAATATACTCAGACTTGAAGTGAGGGAGGTTCCCTTTTTATTCTACAGATTTTTAGGTGTTAATAATGTTATCGGTACGTAGAAACGCTCCATTTTCCAAATTACCATTACATGATGTGAAACCGACAGCTCACACTATGGCTAAAATCAGTATTTTGTACTTGAACTGTAGATATTGGTAATCGAATAGCTCCACAGAAGGTCTCAGTGTGTTCCACCTGAAAAATCACCTTGTATTACTGAATTAGGTCAAGCGGTTAGGTTAACCAACTCCGAATAAACCATAGTGAATTTAGTGAATTAGCGACCAGGACAAGACAGAACAAGCCCTGTTGTGTGTTTGTGTAGTTTGATGATGCCTCGCCACTGTTTGGACAGTTTCGGTTTTGTGTATCTCTGCACTGATCGGCCCCCCAAAGACCACGAGCCTCCCCATACGCAGCAGATTCACGGATGAGATGGTAACCATCCAATATGCCATCCTTTCAGCTGTTTACACAACCGCTGTGCCCAACACAAGAAATCTCATAACACAGAAGGCGATTACAAAAAGTAGTGTGCAACTATTTCAGTCCTCTTAAACCTTCACATCACTGCTCAGATCAATATCGGTCCATGAAAGATCTCACGTTTTATGCAAACCTGAACATTTCACGAACATTGAGAGAATGCTGCTGATGCACACAATGTATCACCCACCGGCTCATCCCACAGATTAATAATATGTCCAAACAAATAAGCACAAAATGACTCACATCAACTCATGAAAGCAACGATCACGATGTACAAATAGCTAACTTCGATTTTCGTAACCCAAACTGGACATCAGATTAACTGAAGTCACAAACTGCGTTGATGGTGTTCATGAAGTTACGGTCTCTTTTCTGTTACTTTGTTGATTTCTACGATAAATAGACAACCTTGCTAAGGCTGTATAATATATCTGCTAAATGTGGTAACTAGTGAAAATTGTTGTTAGACTTTGGGGATCCCTAATTCCATCAAGTTTGTATATTAGCTGATCTAAATATTGGTGGGGGAAAAAAATATTTTCATTATTTTTGTCATCTTATCTGACGTTAAAAGTTTCTTGACAACTTCATAACCTTTGATTTAGCTCAAGGCATGTATATACTGTATAAGTATCACGCATTTTGGAAAAAAATTGAAGGTTTTTTTCATTTTTGTTCGACTTACAATGTAAATTATTTAATTTAGCTTAACTGAAAGTTAACTGAAACTGACAGCAGTTGTGACAGCAATGGGATGCTTGTTGAAACGGCAAAGCTATGTATTTGTTGAATGAGAGATTTTAGCATTTTAGGGTATGTTTATATGACACTTTACACAACTAAAAATGGAAAACTTTTTTGTTTGTTTGTTTTTCATTTACACAATATTGGATATTGGGGGGCTTTTTTGCTAAAATTTTCAAAAATCATTTCTTTATAACATCTATGTATATTACAAAAACATTACGTTTTTTTTAACATTATTTTTTTGTTTGTCTTTGTTTTTAGTAAAAAGGTGACAATGCGCATGTGTGTTATTCGTAGTCTATAACTATGTACTTGTAAACCAAAACAACAATGGTGGACTACAGGACCATATTTGTGCATCTGCGAAATGTTTCGTTGCAAAGTAACTTCGCCACCTACTGGCCTGGCAATCACATTACAATCATTATTACCACATCATCATCTGTGCTAAAACCTTTCCAAAAACTCACAGTCAGATAAACATGCCCTAAAAACACTTTTACCTGCTGTTTGTTTCCTGTAAATGATGATGATTACTCTTCATACTTTGCTACCAGCATTGCTTTCACAGTCTTTGTTCTCATATAAGAAATACATTTCATGCTTAAAAAATGGTCAAGCTTTAAATTTTCATTGCCATTTCTCAAACAGATTGTTTAATTTCAGGCATAACGCACCAAAATAACATAGCATATCATTTACATGTACAGTATGCTACTCAAGTCTAATTGTCTCGTCACATGTATCCCTAATATGTGTGAAATAGTTAACAGCTAGTCACTTCTTACTTCTCAAGGCCAAACCGTTTATCAGTGCACAATAATAAATCAATTTTAGCCTTATGAAATGAAACATGCCGACATCAAGCCACGATTACAGTTTATTTCTATTCTCTTTCCCTGCTACTTTCTCTCTTTCTGTGGATTGGCTCAGTGCCATAATCACGGCTAACAATTTTTTGGTATTTGTCTGTCTTATTGTGACACTGACCTCACGCTGCCTTCACGGTCAGTAAATCACATGCTATTATGAGAAAACTACATCCGCTTGCTCAGATTTTGACCCATAACAGGACGTACTCAACATTTCAAAGAACAAATAAATCAGCTTCTTTATTCACCATAATTGCCTTTGTGTTTGTAGTGGGAGCTTCATGCTGTTTCGTATGGGTTCTTGTCACAAAAATGCCTGCTTGTTTCTTTTCCTTTAAACTCGCCTTTGAGTGTCGCATGTTGTATTGTCACCTCATTCACTTTTTTTAATGCACCACCAGAACGTGATTGCAGTGTATTTTATGAAGGGTTCAGAGTTAAAACGACAAATCTTGGAATTTATTCAGTCACACAGTGTTGCGTTTTACTAATTAGATTAATAAAATATGTAAGCTATGTATCTTATTTCTCAAGTGGTTTATTTATTATAAAATTAAAACATTGAAGAAAATCAGTGATTGTCAAAAGTACATTCTCTTGTTCAAAAGTAGTCTTTATTTCTGTCCCTGTTTCTTCAAGCTAAACTGAACACTAGTGACTAGTGAGTAGATGAGTTTACCTATTCAGTGTCCTACTGTTTAATATCCATCAACCTCTTTAATCACATTACACTTAAAAAAATAATAATATTAATAAAACAAACTCAAGTCTGTATTGCTGATGTACTTTGGACATTGAATTCAGAACAATTTAACCACAATTACATGTACAATGCTAAGTTTTGGCCTGCAAGAATATTTCATTGCTATTCATGCAATAGCAACTGTCCCAAAGGATCGTTTAAGAGGTTATGTAACAGTTAGGATGCCATCTATTTAGACAGCTTGTTAGGTTTTGGAACAAATCTTTTATTTTGTTCATCAGAAACATTTTTAGAGTCTGCGAGTGACAACAATTAATGTTCAACAGTTATGTCACTGTTTTGGATACAGACTGAACAATATGATCCAAAAAAAAGGCTCCATATGTCCACATAAAACACCTCCTGGCTTGTTTCTCCTCCTGATAGACAATAACATATAGACTGTTCTAATTAGCAGACACATCCCAGCAAGCATTTTTGTGTTTTTAAAAGATGTCTATGTCTAATAGACATCTAAACATTGTCGTCTTGGCTAAAACAAGGCTAAATTTGGGCTGTCAGTGAAAATCTAATCGACGTCTAAGAATCGACCAAAACAGGAGTAGTCATCAAATAAACAGAAGTGATTGAATACACACATGAAGTCTGTCTAATCGATCTATTCAATGACTAGTCTTGTTTTGGGCTAATCTTAGATGTCTATTAGATTTTCACTGACAGCCCGAGTTTAGTCTTGTTTTAGCCAAGCTGTCTACGTTTAGATGTCTATTAGATGTCTATTAAACACAAAAATGTTTGCTGGGATTATATTATATCAAACAGGCAGAATACAGACATCTCATATAAGAAGCATCTAAAATGCACCATTTATGACTCGAGTGGCATGCATTTCCTCTCATCGGCTCTCTTTTCATTTAGTCAAAAGCATTTGCGTATGAAAAACACATGAAGAAAAGAGTCTTTTTTTACAGTCCAGTTTATATTATAAAAAATGAAAAACTGTAACACTGTAAAGCAAAAACTGCTCATTTATGTCATCATTTGCATCTCAGGTATGAATAAAGTGATTTTGTTTTCAATGTTAACACCTGCAGGTACCTAATACCAATTTGCATAAGCATGTATCTGAAACACCATGATGACAATAATATCTCATCGTGTTTTTTTTTTAATGCTCTTACTTTTCATGCTATCATGTGTATATATATATATATGTATGTTGCTTCACATATCTCCAATTCATAACACACAAGCTTTATATTCTTTAAACATATCCACATAAAAAAGCAAAGCTGTCCAGTTGCTGTAACGATCCGTTGCGAAATTTAGACCAGAAAAAGATGCACACTATTTTAGCTTGTAATGTGTTACACCGAGAGGGCAGTTGTCATAGTGAGGACACGCACATGTAGGTCAAGATCAAATAGTTTGAAGGAAATGCTGTTCCCACAGTTTTTCGCATGACCTTGCTAGAATTAGCACCTGCACTGATGACACAATGCGCACTGTTCCAGAAACGTCTGTAGTTGAACTGTAAACAAATGCTCCGTAAATTTCACCATGTTCCCTCATGTTGAAAACTCTCCTACGTGCCAGTGAAGCAGATGTAGTGGGTAGCGACTGTGCACTGGTAGATCGAGTACCTGGTTTTTAAGCGAAACGGCCTCCCTAGCTCTCGAAATGATAGTGGCTTCAGAACACGAAGGGTTTGTGCTTCTTGTAGCAAGCTGAAATGAAAACGCCTCATTTGGTTTCTTTTCTCTTTTTAATGTGTTTCTTGGTGTATTCATTTGGTTCGAAATTCAATTTTAAGCCTAATTCACATGTATGGAATGAAATTGTTAAATAAATAAATGCCAAAAATCCCTGTCTGTCCTTCTTGTTGTCTTATTACTATTCATATAATTGAGTTTTCTACATTTATGTGATCATTTATGTGATCATGAGTCATGCTGAGTGATCAGCATGACTCATGACGTAGTTGTGCATTTATACTTCTGCATGCTGTTTGTTTTGCTCTGCAATTGCACTTCCAAAACTAACTGGCAGTAGATTTTTATGTTCCTCTGTGTTGAGTTTCCTCACAGGTGTTTTGTTTTTTCTGAACACTACAAGTAGCTCAAACTGGCTCATTCAGAGGCGGGTTCCGGTGGATGTGCAACAACTTTAATCATAATGTAAACACAAAACAAAAGTCTCCATCTGGAGCTCCTTAATGCCTCTTGACATTTGTAAACACTCGCTCCATTGGGCTTGTGGCTCTCAGCACCGCCCGAACTCGTCAACAATACCAAGCCAGCCAATCACAGAGCTTTGTTGTGATGTGTAGTTACATTTTTTTGAGAGATGTGCATCAGTGTTGGTGTCTGCCACAGTGATTGCTATGCTATCATGCACAGGCTGTGCCGGAGCATATACGTTCGCTTGATGCAGAAGTATAAATCAGCCTTTACTCTCAACCTACAAAACCTTAGCAACATCAGCTACCTAGAACACCTTAGCAAAACTGTAGAATAAAGGCTGATTTATACTTCTGTGTCAAGTGCACGCATATGCTCCGGCAGAGCCTGTGCGTGATCGCATAGCCCTCACCATGGCAGACACCAACACTGATGCACATCTCTCAAAAAAATGTTATCGCATTAGCATGGTCGCAGACCCCTCACCATAGCTGATGCCGACGCTGCACCTCTCAAAAATATAACTACACGTCACAATGACGCGTAGCGCAAGCTCTGTGATTGGTCCGCTTGGTATTGATGAAAAGTGTGGATGGAGGTGAGAGCCATGCAAACTCGTTGGAGCGAGTGTTTACAAGTGTCGAGTCCTATGAAGGAGCTCCAGATGGAAACACTTTGTGTTTACCTTAAGATTAAAGTTGTTGCATGTCAGCCGGTTCCCACCTCTGAATGAGCAAGTTTTAGCCACAGGGTTCAGAAAAAAACAAAGCACCAGCGAAGAAACTTGACACAGAGGAACATAAAAACCTCACTGCCAGCTAGCGTTTTGAAAGTGCACAGCAAAAAACTCAGTGTACATTTAACTCAGTTTGAGTTTAACTTAACACTCCTTGGGTGTACATATGACTCCCTCCATTCTGGAGTTAAAATAACACTTTCTAAAGTATGAAATTTATACATTACTCACAGAGTTCATTTTAACACAGTAAGAGTTTATTCTGACATCAAACTGGAGTTTGTGTTACCCTTCAAAGTGTTAGTATATTACATTTGTACATTACTCACTTTATTGAATAACAAATAAATCTAAATGGATTATGCATGTGTATATAAGCTAATGAATGCAGGTAGTACACTGCTTCTGATGACAATTAATTTATTAAATCTTATAATTTATTATATCATCAAAACTCATAAAACATACTGGTTTGATCGCAGTTTGTCTGAAAGAACCGGTTCGAGTCAAAAAAAACTGGACTTCCCATCACTAGTGGGGAATACACTGCATATTAAGGTAAAAGTTTAACACTGAAAAAAAAACTCTTAAATATATGCTCTTTCACATTCGTGGATTAAAATGTACTTCGGTTTTAACACCAAAAAAAATCACACTGTATATTTAACACTGGAATTTTTGCTGTGTGTTATTGTAGAGCAACACAAATCACAGCAAGGTGCAAGGCATGCGCCGTAGGTCACGGCGATCAAACGAGGCAGAAGTATAATCCACCCTTTAGGCTTCACACAAAACTACCTCAGCACCCTATCTGTTAGGAACAAACTAACAATGATCTGCCTAACAGTGACTAGTCACCACCCATCAGGACCCTAACAACCACCAGGACACAATATCAACAAGCATCATTTTAGAACACCAAGACCTCCCTAAGACAATCCACTACACAGAACTGTCCAAAAATCTCCAAAGCAACCACCCAGAACACATTAGCAACAAGTGTTCATTTAGAACAGTGTTCCCTCCGTCCTGGGAGGATCACCAGCTCTGCACATTTTCCATCTCTTCCATCATCAGCTCATTAGCAGAGACTGAAAGACCTGTAATGGGTGTGACAGACAAAGGAGACATCCAAAACATGAAGTGTTGGTGGTCCTCCAGCAACATGGTTGAGAAACACTGCTTTAGAACACCCTGATGTTTTCCCTAGCAACACCCTAGCTAACAAGCATCCATTTAGAACACTCCAGTGTTCTCTCTAGTAATAAGCAACTACACAGAACCGTCTATCAGCATTCTAGCATGACCAAGAAGACATTAGCATCAGACATCCATTTAGTAAGCCTTGATGACCTCCGTAGCAAACCCTAGAAATAAGTCTTCATTTAGAGCACACTAAAGTTCTCCTTAGCAACAAGCAACTACATAGAAATACCTATCAGAAACCTAGCAAGAGCAAGAACACATTAGCAACAGACATCAATTTAAAATGCCCTATTATCCTGCCTAGCAACACTCTAGAAATGTGTCCTTTTAGAACATCCTAATGTCCTCCTTAGCAACAAGTACTACTGAACCAAGTACTTGCACCCTAGAAACCATCCAGAACACATCAGCAACAAGCAATGAGGCAAAACACCTTAGCAACCACCAAGAAAACATTACAACGAGCAACCACTTAGACCAGCCTATCAACAACCCTCCAGCGAATGCTTTAAGCGTGTATTTCTGCCCACTCTCTGCATAGGTCTGTGTGAGCAGCAGAAGCTCTGGAATATAATCTCATGAAGACAGATCTGCTCTCTGAGAGATAAAGACAGCAGCAGCAGCAGCAGCACCTGAGGGGAAGTGAGACAGCAGCCCTGAGGCCAGGAAGCCGCCATCATTGTGAAAACACCACAGGGGACGAGTCTTCACTCCCACACGCACTCACACTGAGGTCAACAATACCAGCAAAACCAGTGCTGCTGTGTACAAACTGCCTAAGAGTTTGGGTCTGTAACGACTAAATGCATCAAGACCACACAAAACTGCACCACAATATATGCAGCTGAGTATAGATACATTTACGTGCTTTGTGGCCGAACCACAAAGTCATACACTGTCAAAGTCATAAATGATGGAAAATCACAAACAGTGTTATACTGGTTTGTTATATCATGCTATAGTAAATAACTCACATTTAAAACTTTCTATTTTCTGGTTAGCATTGTTGTCTCACAGCAAAAAGGTTGTGGGTTCGAGTCCCGGGTGTACCAGGAAGCCTTTCTGTGTGGAGTTTGCATGTTCACCCCATGCCTGCATGGGTTTTCTCCGGGTGTTCGGGTTTCCCCCACAGTCCAAAGACATACGGTATAGGTCAGGGGTCACCAAACCTGTTCCTGGAGAGCCGGTGTCCTGCAGATTTTAGCTTCAACCCTAATCAAACACACCTGAACAAGCTAATCAAGGTCTTACTAGGTATACTTGGAGCTAAACCCTGCAGGGACATCGGCCCTCCAGGACAGAGATTGGTGACCCCTGGTATAGGTGAACTGGATAAACTAAATTGGCGTATGAATGGAAGAGTGTGTGAGCGTTTCCCAGTACTGGGTTGTACCCTCAGTGCAGAGTTGCATCTGAAAGGTTATCCGCCAGTATAATTGTAGAGTAATTGATGTAATTGGTGGTTCATTCTGCTGTGGCGTGTCCAATACTCCAATACTCTAGAATAAAAGTCTTTCCAAGTCCCAGTAGTTATAGCAGCTAAATATAAGAGGGAAGGGCAGTATTTTATGTTCACTATAGTTTAACCTTCAGAGATATGACAGGAGTACCCCTAATTGAGGTGGTGAAAGTATCATTCATAATCAGATCATATGTGAATCATATCATAATTCAGATTTATTTGTATTGTGCAAAGTATCTGTAAGGCTTTTGTACAGGTTATCTATATATTGATTCATTCATTCATTCATTCATTTTCTTGTTGGCTTAGTCCCTTTATTAATCCAGGGTCGCCACAGCGGAATCAACCGCCAACTTATCCAGCATATTTTTACGCAGTGGATGCCCTTCCAGCCGCAACCCATCCCTGGGAAACATCCACACACACACATTCACACTCATACACTATACGGATAATTTAGCCTACCCAATTGACCTATGCCACATGTCTTTGGACTTGTGGGGGAAACCAAAGCGCCCGGAGGAAACCCACGCAACCACAGGGAGAACATGCAAACTCCACACAGAAATGCCAACTGACCCAGCCAGGGCTCGAACCAGCGACCTTCTTGCTGTGAGGCGAACGTTCTAACCACTAGGCCACTGTGGCGCCCCTATATATTGATTGGGAAAAATAAATCAATGTTGTAATGTTTAGGTTTCTTCTGTTATGACTCTTGAAGGTCAAATGACCAACAGAAAGATTGCAGCATCTCATTCCACAGGACACATTCTAGGTTCTCGCTGTCTTCTGTGTTGATTATTCTCAGGTAAATTTGAAAGAGCGTTCTCTACGACTGTGTTCTTGGTCTTGAGGAAGAGCCCTTATATCAGAAGTTCATATCCTCCAGATTTCTACAATCAATCTTAAAGAGACAGTTCACCCCAAAAATAAACATTTGGTCACCATTTACGCACACTTAACTACTTCCAAACTAGTTTGAGTTCTTTCTTCTGTTAAGCACAAAAGATATTTTTTAAATGTTGAAAACCAGTAACTATTGACTTCAACCCTGGATGTCAATGCTACCAGTTTCCAACATTCTTCAGAATAGTTCGTGTTTTGTTTTTTGTTTTTGTTTTTTTGTTTAACAGAAGAAACAAAATGATGTAGATTTGGAATAACTTGAGGGTGACAGATTTTTTTTTTTTTTTGAGTGATCTATCCCTTTAAAACTAATAGATGTAGCCTGATTTAAATGTCACCTATTTTACCCCTTTTTCAAGATTTAAGATAGGTCTTTTGTGTCTCCAGAATGTAAAGTTTCAGCTCAAAACCTCCACCAGATAGCTTTCAGAAGTTTGTGATTTTCTGCTCTTAACACAATGTAGCTGTTTTTGTTGCCTGTGTCTTTAATGCTAGTTCTCCCCACCCACCGTTCCCACATGCCTGTCAGAGTGTGCCTCAATCTGTGCGTCAGATAAACATGCGTCAGATAAACAGCACAGTGACAGATTTCACAGAACGTTTGTGAGAAATACAGTACGAATTTTCCCAATGAGTATTTGATGTATTTGTTGTGCAGTAAATTCAAGCCTTTCAATGAGTCACACACAATGTCATTACAAAGTTCATACACACACGCACACAGCAAACACACAGACACAGCGCACGCGTTTAACTTTGCACTGTTATTGCACGGCAAATGTGACAGGATAATATTCACTGCTTTATGGATATCTGTTATGTAATGTACAAAACTTGATTTAAAGTCCACAAACCAGGATTGAAGCATCTTCTTTTATAATTATACTGACATGCGCTGTAGTGATAAAGTAAAGCTGAAGTAAATTGTAATTGATTACAAACATGCACTGTTTTAAAAACGTTTTAAACTTGCAAAACTCATTCTTGATCACTTTTGATGATGACTGATGATCACAGCGAGCTGAACAGATCTTTTAATCCCAGCTGCTTTGCACACGTCCTGTTTTGTTGATATGATTATACACGTTACTTCAGAGACATGTTAATATGAGGCTGTCAATCAATTCAGTGGGAAGGAAAACTGCACTGCGTCATGTTGCGGTGGGCCTCAAAATGGGAGGGATTTGGATCCTATTTTAACATCCAAAAAAAAAGAGAATTATTGTCTTTATATCACCCCAACATGACTGTGGACACACTATACCTACACACAGCTCTACCCAAACAGCTTCAAAAAGATGATTTTCATCATTGAAGCCCTTTAAAAAGCACACATGAATGCGTCACTTTGCTATTTTCAAACTCAAGAAAGTTTATTCAACAAACTGAGTCATCGTTGATCAGATGTTCTCTGTGGTAAATCAGCATGCCACAAGTGCCGCTGATAGAGTTTAACTTGTTTTGAACCCAGTCGATTACTTTAATAATGACTATTATCTGAATGAGAATCAACTACTTTTTAATTAGTCGAGCAGAATGAGCTTGGTTACTTAAAATAATTGTCGCAAGCTAAGTAATCATTATGCTCCTTAAAATCGACAAAGCGGAATTAAACTAAACTAAATGACACGGAGATATCTGGAATTAAAACTCCTTAATGACAGATTGGCCATCTGATGTTCAGTGCTGTGAGCTGTGAGCTGTGAATGTGCTCATGTCTGCTGCTGAATATGGAGCTGTAGTGAATGATCTACTTCTTCTCCATCAATCATTCACTGGACATGTGACCTTCTCCACTGGTTCTCTGGAGTGATGGGAATGTCATCCATGACGAGAAACCTTTTAAGGGGGTTTTAAAAAAACTCACAATCTTCCAGAGGACTGGGGAGGCAGCAGATGTACTGCATTAAAAGTGCTGGGTTGTCATAACCCAATGTTGGGTCAAATATGGACAAACCCAAACATTGGGTTAAAAGATCATTTAAATGTTTTTTTTTAAACTATGCTGGGTTTGTCCATATTTGACCCAAAACTGTGTTGCAAAGTTTTTCATGTTGTATGTTTGAGACTTCTTAAATAATTTGATAGTGTTGATAGGATTTGTTTTGCGTTATGCTAAGTCTGGGTTCAGTTATAATCAAATTTTTCCAAAATGTACAGTAAACATCAATGTACAAATGTTGAATTTGTTCAAATAAAATTAGAGACACAGTCCCTGTTTTTATGTTTTTGCTTATTTATCAGAGGTCTCATGTCTCACGCATTCACTGTGAGACTCACACATTTCAACCCATTCTCACAATCTTACACCACACCGTGTTATTTTCAAGCTGTCACATCACATGAAAATATCCACATTTTATTTTTTAAGTGTAATATTTCACAGTAGTAATCTTTAATTTTTTTTGTTTTTTGGATCAAATACAGTGCTGTTGATCAAATATGGACAACATAAAGAAATTTGTTAGGATAACATTTGTTAATCTGACTGCCTTTTTCCAGAGAGATGATTTGCACTGCCAAATTATTCTGATCAAAAGTGTGTATATATATATATATATATATATATATATATATATATATATATGTGTGTGTGTGTGTGTATGTATATATATATATCTCAATCTCAAATGTTTAAGAGGGTCCATTGTCCTCTGAAAATGCCTCTGCTGAAAACCCTGAAAAACAGAACGTATTCATAAATGCAGCTGCAAGTATGCATTGATATTGGACCAGAGTACATCAGAAGCAGTGACAAGCTTTGCAAACATGACACAGAGCATCAAAGGAATGAAATAATGATTCATTCATTCATTTTCTTTTCGGCTTAGTCCCTTTATTAATGGGGTCGCCACAGCGGAATGAACCGCCAACTTATCCAGCATATGTTTTACGCAGCATTTTATGCTGTCAATGAGGGTAATAAGTATTGAACACATAATTTTTTTTCCTAGTACTAATATTTTGAAAGGAGCTGTTGACATGGAATTGAACCAGATTTTGATTTTAAAAATATATAAAAAAAAAAAAACAAAGAATACAAACACAAAAGAAAAATCTGATAAATGAGTTAAGTGTAGGGACAGATGGAATCTGTGGACATTTCTGTGCATAATTTACTTAAAATCTGTGAATTTACGCAGAATGATTTTGGGAGCTAAAACCTTATTATATGAAATAAAAAGTAATACCTTTAATAACTTTTATTTAATGTTTTACAATGTGAATTTAAATAGATCCACCTTATTTGGTAAACATAGCAAGTCTCTCATATTAAATATCTACTAAAAGACAGGAAATATTATGCGCAATAATGCACATGCAGATTCCGTATGGGCTTAGTTATGTGTAATAATAATGGAATGACATGAGGAGAAAGTACTGAACTACTGAAAACACACTTTTGGTCATGGCAGCTTAAAGACGCCTCTCATATGGAGAATGAAGCCATTCTACAGCTTGATTTTCTTTCTCTGAAACCATTTGAGAGTTTCCCTGACTTTGTTTTGAATCATTGTCCTGCTGAAATGTTCACTTTGGTTTCATCTTCATCGTCCTGCTAATGTAGAAGCAGTTAATGTTAAATTACAATGACGAAGGGCAGAGGGTTGTCGTATAACTACTGAGAGGTTCCAGCTGCTGTCTGGACTTTCACTGCCTTTCTACATATCCCTTTCTTCATGTGTTTAATACATTTTTTCTGCGTTGTTACATTTTAATACACATAACTTAAATTTAAACTAATTAATTTTGTTTTCTTTGCATATGTGGATTTTTTGGGTTGTTACAGTACCAACATCCAGTGCCAACAGCCCCTATAAAAATATGTATTCTAAGAAAAATACTGACGTGGTCAATACTTATTTCCCCAACTGCATATTTATGTGAAATCAAACAACACTTATTTTGACCTGCACATATTTTAATATTTTAAAAGAATTTCAATGATGCTTGAAAATCCCATTTTCATCTTTAATCAGTTACTACCCACCACTTACATCATATTCATCATATACTACTTGTGTTAACAATGCTGTCTTTGTAACTTCTCATATCCAACACAACCTACAGTTACAGCAGACTGCTCACTTTTTGGAGAAAACTGTTGGAAAGTGCTTCATTCAAGGGCACAGTGGTGATAGAGATCTCTCAATATCGCTCCAATTCACAAGTTGACCCCACTGAAGTCACCTCTCCTTAACCACAAAAGACTTCCAGCACCCCGTTCACTAACTGAAGCTATCAATCACCCACACCGTTCTTTCGGGCACTCTTTTCAACACAGATCATTTTTTTGAACTTGACTGAAATTAAATATGGTGTCACGAGCAGCACAATGCATCTCTCCATATGAGCTGATTTAGTAGTGCAGTCATGTGTCTGCCATAGAGCTTTTGATTGAACGCATTTATATGCATTGAACAACAGTGAATTCACAATGTACACACATGCATGAAGGCCAATGCTCACTTGTGTGCAGGAATGGTTTTCCATGATCTCTGGCCTTGTTTACACTTGGTATTAAGATGCATTTTTTTCAATTCAATCAAAAGTGTGCGGTGCTACATGCAGGTGCTACTATAAACAGGGTCTAAAATGTTTAAATATTGACCACTTTTGACCACATCTAGAAGTAACTGATTGCTGTTAGACGAGAATGTGGTCGAGTACATTCAAAACAACAACTGAAGGCCAACTATAGGTGCTCTGTTTAGGCTGCATTTACACTAATGGGTATTTGTTTTAAAGCGCCATTTCAGAAATCAAATGAAAGCGCTTCTTGTCCAGTCTGCATTTTTACTGCCTGACAATAATATACAGCCTAAATGCTTGATACATAACCATTTATGTTCACAGCGCAACTATACTCACAGTCTATAGTTGTGTAATGGTCATATGAGAGGGGCTTGACGAATCAGGGAATAAGCAAGAGTGCAAAAGACCAATCAGAGAGCGATTGTGGATAGCCACGCCTCCATTTTCAACAAATTCCATTTCAGTACATCTACACTGAAAGAGAACATTAGGGCTGCCTAATCCGAAACTGCCTACTACATAGTAGGTACTGCATTTGAATTTAAATGTACTAATCGTCTGTTAGAAAAGTACATTCTATACAGTATGAATGTCAGCAGGGCCGGATTTAACTAATAAGCAAGGTAAGAGGTCGCTTAGCGCCCCGGGAAATCTGAGGGCCCCCAAATAAATACCTAGAAGTATAAATGATGCCTAAAAATTATTTATAACATTGTTTTCTATCATATTTTGTATGGTGAGGGTTTAAGATTTTAATTTGAATGTATTTATTACATCTTCACAAATGTTGGTTCGTTTATTATTTTTAGTTGTGAATTCATTTTAAGAAAACGAATCGTTTTAAGGTTTTACAAGGTGCTTTACATGTTGTTATTATTATTTTGCATTAAGATGAAGTTTAGAAAAGGAGATGTTATAAGAAAGTTATAAGAAAAAAAAAAAACAATTAAAGTACAAAACAAAGAACTTTTCGACCCCATGGCTGGAATTGCTTAGAGCCCCAAAATCACTAAATCCGCCCCTGAATGTCAGTAGTATGAATGGAACTCTGACGTACTACATCTGAAATTTTGTCATCATCACGTGACCTACCCATGCACCGCTTTATTCCCATGAATTCTCTCATGGTGCATTATGGGATAGCATTCCGTCTATCGGATACGCACTTCAGCATCTTGCCAGAAGTACTGTAGTAGGTAATCATTTTTTGAATTTTGACATACTACTCGGATCACAGTTTTTAGCGTATACTCTCAGAAATAAAGGTAGGCGAGCTGTCACTAGGGTGGTACCTTTTCAAATGGTAAACATTTATACCTAAAGGGTCCATATTAATACCTCAAGTGTACATATCAGTACCTAAAAAGTACAAAAGTGTTCCTCTTAACATTTTTAAGTACTATTATATACTTTTGTCCAATATGGACCCTTTAAGTACAAATATGTACCTTTTGAAAAGGTACCACCCTAGTGACAGCTCGCATACCTTTATTTCTGAGACATTTTTGAGTGTACTATATAGTATGGAAGTAGGCGATTTTGGACAAGGCCTAGCACTTCCATTTGAAAATGGGGTCTTCTGGGTTAGTCTCCAGAGTAGTGTTGACTCCAGTCTTAACAGCAACAAAACTTTTAAAACTACAATGCACTAGTGTAAATTGAATCTTACTGACAAGCAGAATTCAGACTGTTTAAAGTTTGCCATCAATCATTTTGGTTTAAAGGTGAAAAAAACATAGAATTCTATTAGCATGTTAGTTTTAGATGAGAAACAAAAAATGCAGCTCTCATTCTACAGTATGTGTATATGTTCTAACAAATATTTGCTGGCTTTATTCTTTCATTCATTCATTTTCTTTCTTAGAAAATAGAAAAGGGACTTAGTCCCTGTATTAATCTGGGGTCGCAACAGCAGAATGAACCGCCAACTTATCTAGCATTTGTTTTACGCAGCGGATGCCCTTCCAGCTGCAACCCATCTCTGGGAAACATCCATACACACTCATACACTACGGACAATTTAGCCTACCCAATTCACCTATACCACATGTCACTGGACTGTGGGGGAAACCGGAGTACCCAGAGGAAACCCACGCAACCACAGGGAGAACATGCAAACTCCACACAGAAATGCCAACTGACCGAACTGGCTCGAACCAGTGACCTTCTTGCTGTGAGGCGAACGTGCTACTCACTACGCCACCGTGGTATGCTTAACAAAATCTCATGTTATTCATGTGAAGTGATGTAAAAAACAAATCCAGAATCCAGACTAATATTTTCAGTTATATATTACAGGTTTATTTTGCAATATTATCACCGAAGGTTCAGAAAAGCCTAAACATACACAGACATAACCTCTTCCTTATCAGAAATGTGGTAAACTTTTAAATGGTCAATGAGATAGATCTAAACATCAAGTATGAAAGTGAATGTGTCTCCCAGTGTTGATATTGAGGTAAAGTTGGTTTTATATTTTTTATATTAGCATTTACTAAACTCATTCATTTTTAAACTGTGAGACAGTTCCTATATTACCATGTTACTTTCTATATTGGGTCTGAAATCGCATTTAATTATGACTTCAAAACAACATTAGTGCTATTTAACTGACTTGTGAACAATGTTGTACTTTGATAGTCATTGGCTTCTAACATTCCCTTTTTAGAATTTGCAAACAATACTTTTCTGGAATTATATTATCACAGAGAAAGTCTGAATGTGTTAATATGAAACCAACTTTACCTCAGAATATATCTTCCCTTGTGCTTAACATAAGAAATTCAAACCAGTTGGAACAAATGAAGGATAGTAATTGACGACAAATTTCTATTTTAGGGTGAGCTATCCCTTTAATACAGGTGTAAACAGGGCCCGTGTTGTTTTTCTCTGTGGTCTGGATGAGTTTTGCCACAGCAGCAGCAGGATAGAGACTGTGGTGCGTCTCCTGTGAAATGTCTGCCTGCCTGCCTTTGCTCTCTATGTTTAATGCATTTGCGCGTCTGCCAGAGTTTCTCCCTCACCTGCGCCCGAGCTTGAAGCAAACACGAGTGCCATACAGGTAAACAAAAGAGATGGACAGCTTCTTGTTAGCAGCAAGAGGCTGTTCAGAAGTACACAGCCGTATACCGCACAGACACATGGGGAGCATACATTCCGAGAGATGATGTCATACATATTCATCCACCTCGCTAAAAAACACAAGCGTCATCTTTTCAGGCTGCACACCGAGAAGCTTTTTCCTTGTAGACACAAATACACTTTAAACGATATAGTTTATGCTAAAATGACAATTGAGTCGTGGTTTACTCCCCCTCATGTCGTTGAGAAAAGAGCATTTTTGTGAATATAGCTCAGTGACTCTTTTGAATTTAATTGAAGTGATAAAGGTGGTCGCGCGAGTTGCAAAATGATGAGAAAGCAGAGTAAAATGTGCCCATGTGACTCATAAATCTTGTATTTCACGTCTTGAAGACATACGAACAAATTCAAGCTGTGTGTTGTTGATGTGTTTGTGAGAACATTAGCCTGTGTCAAATTAATAATTTTCTCCATCTTATGAGAATCTCTTTAGCCTATTTCAGTTCATGAAACCGAGTTGATTTGTATGAGTTTCCTCTTTCAGACTTTTATGACATCTTGAAATACTTTATCAGTTTTGCTTTACATAATCACATTAATCCAAACAATTTTTTAGTAGGTTAGAAATATTGATAAAGAAGTAAATGTTGGCCTGCCAATTAACTGGCAAATTTTAGGTTGGATTACAAAATTACTAAAACTAAAACTGATAGAAAAAATAAAGCAAAAAAAAATGACCCACGAAAAAGTGAACTGAATGAAAATAAAATTGAAAGACTATATAAAATAAAACCTAATTCTAAAATGTTTTTAAATATTATAAAATCAAAAATAATACTGTTTCTAATTTTTTTTTTAAAAATAAACTTTTTTTTGTCATCTTAAAGGGGTGGACCAGAGTGTCTTTTTAAGGCTTGTTTGTGTTTAAAAGATGCAAAGTAATGCGTTTATGCTTCATTTGTAAAAAAAAAAAAAAAAAAAAAAAGTGTTAAAAAAAAATCACGCTATTTTTCATATATCTTACTTTGATAATATGCAGCTGCTCAGCTAAACATGAAAATCAGAATCAAGAGTCAGAATCAGAAAGAGCTTTATTGCCAGGTATGTTCACACATGCAGTACGAGGAATTTGTTTTCGTGACAGAGCTTCTACAGTGCAACAGAATTACAGAGACAGGACAAAAAACTGTTAATTTATTAGTGTTTTATTAATTGATCTTAATTAATAAATGTATTTCAAAAAATAGAAGAAAAAAAATAGACTATCAAAAATGACTATCATATTTCCTAGTTCCTCAAAAAGCCTGTCCTCAAAAGGCTCTGATTGGTCAGCTAACATAATGTGCTGTGAATGTCGCAGATTGCCTCCAGGTCACCAGGAAGCATCACGTCTAGTCACTAGCACACGCTGTGCCTCTGCTGTGTAAATTCTGTCAGTGTAAGCCTGAATTAGACATACAATGAAGAGGACACAGCTGAACCTCATGCCTGCTCTCTAAAATAAAATCCGACAAGTGTCTTTCATTTATATTTAGGTTGTAAGCAAGTGTAAGTAATTTGAAGTGTTCACATATCTTTTGTGAGTTTGTTATTTAAGATGTCGAACGCAGGGAAAGCGGCTACCTAGAGAGACACTACAAGATTGTGAGTGTTTACAGGGGTTTGACGGATAAATATGAATATGTAGCTAAATTGTTAACGGTGCCAAACTGCATGTCCAGTTGTCTACATCCTTGTTTACATTCTTGCTACAACATATCGTTAACGCTATACGCTATGCATGCAATAGATTAATTTTAACAAATTAAAATACTTACAGGTTGTGGCTCACAATCCAAAGCTTCTTCTATTATGGTTGGAACTGCTCCGTCTTTGAGGAGTTTTAGCTGAATCCAGCACTAAACTGGGAGAGAACTGGAAGCTGTCAATGTCAAATGCTAGCTATATATTTTTTAATAATTCTTTGGAACATGATTCAAATGAAACTGTAAGCACATCTCTCTTTGTGTCGTGTCCTGTGGAAGCCCAAATACAGAAACAGAAGAAGCTCTGTGGAAATAGCAGCGTTTTGACGGCATTTTAGCTACTCTAACATTACAGCGCCTCTGGCCGCACCTCTTTGCTGTGCGGTGTGTATGCGCATGGTGAATGCACGCAACTTGAATCGTTTTTGTGATCTCACTAATCCGGATGTTTTTTGTTTTTTTTTGTAGTCCCCAAACTTTGTTCTCTGTAGGCTTTGCTTAGCTAACTCTGTAAAAGTCAATGGCTGCGTCCGAAACCGCCTACTACTCAGTAGGTACTGCATTTGAATTTAAACGTACTACTCGGCCGTTAGAAAAGTACGTTCTATACATTATGAATGTGAGAAGTATGAATGGAATTCGGACATACTACATCCGCCATTTTGTCACGGTCACATGACCTACCTGCGTCAGTTGCGTCGCTTCACTCCCATTCATGAATTCTCTCGCGAGGCATCATGGGATAGCGCAGCGTGCATGGGATGCGCACTTCAGAATCTCGCCGGAAGTAGTAAGTCATCCGGGTACTTCTCGCATACTGATATTCGAATTCTATGAATTCGGACATACTACTCGGCACGCATACTGATTTTAGCATACTGTATAGTATGGAAGTATGCGGTTTCGGACGCAGCCAATGTCTCCCTTTGCATTGAACTTTGAGTGTGTTATGTTCAGAGATGTTGTTTATGTTCACACAGCACACTAAAGTTTATAATATGATATCGTAGTGGACCACCCCTTTCAAACTAATACAACAGCATTGCTACATTTGGCTTTTTTAATTATACTGTGGTGGTTTAAAACAATGTTCAATAAAATATCAACAAAAAAAAAATCATCCTTTTAATATAGTCCATCGAGCCATTTGTGGTTCTGCTACCAGTGTAAATGGTTCATTTACATAGCACTCTCTTTATCCTCTCATCTGACTGACGCCATTTTGGCAGAGTTACAGTCATTACCCTCTAAAGGACATAAGAGGTGTAACCATTAATATTAAAACAGTTCAACTCCATCGAGCGAACGTCTGCCTCATTCACCTTGGGCCTGTCTAGGGAGCCCGTGTCTTATTTTACATTTTTATGTATGGCGTGTCAGACTTGAGCAGATGGTATCTGTATGAATATGGGCGGCTTGTCACCCTTTCTTATCACCTCACACCCTTACCTGACGAACATCACTTCCCGAAACAAGACCCCCTGCAGGAAGTATTGGCAGAGGCCGAGGTTTGTCAGCCACTCTCGGTAGGCCAGTCCCAACCCAGACGTGACCTTCAGTGCTAAACTCGCTCAACTGTCTGCCATTTTTAGGATGCAGGCTGGAGACTCACTCGCTCTGTCTGGTTGATTTAGCATGCAGGGGTTTATTCAATCAAATTACCATGGAGGTGCTTTAATACTTGTTAACCTTCCCTACCACCAGTGTTCAATCGAAAGCAATTTCAGCACCCATTCCACCCGTTTTATTCACATTGATAATACGCCAATAAGTGCTGTTGATTCAGCATTGATCTAACTAGTTTTTCACCCGAGGGAAACAAGCAAAGTCACTTTGGTAAACAGCTGCCAATGGAGGGAAGTGCTGGGAAATTCACCACACTACGTGAAATTGAAACCAGTCCATCGTGTTCTGTGTTTGCAGTCTTTCATGTGTGTTCATCCTCTGCTTTTTAGGTTTTGTTTCTCTGTCATTGCACTGCAAAAAAAAAAAACACACACACACACACACACACACACCAGCGAGTCAGAATCCTCGGCACACGTTTGGGAAGTCATTGCCCACCCAGGGGAAAATATGTGAAATGCCTCATTTTGGCTGTCCTTCCCAGCACACATTATCCTTTGACTTGTTTTTCTGTTTTTCTTTCAAGCCTCTTTCACTTTTTTGTACTTTGATGTTGGTAAAGTGTTTACTAAAATAGCATTTTATTGTAGTACTTGTACTGTTTCTGGAGTAAGTGCACACTGTGCACAGTATGCACATTTACTGCAATTACCCAAATTTGTATTATTTAAAGAGATAGTTCACCAAAAAATAAAACTCCCTCATCATTTAGGATACTTGTCATTTTATTTCTTTGTTGAACACAAAGGAAGATATATTGAAGAATGTTCGGAAAAACAGCCATGGTGCCCATGGGTTTTTTTTTCAACATTCTTCACAAAATATCTTGTTTTGTGTTCATAAAAGTTTAGAACCACTTGAGTATGGGTAAATCTACATTTTTTGGATGAATTATCCCTTTAAGTTAGCATAATGCAAAGAGAAACTATCACACAAAAGTGAATTCGTGCACTTTTTAAGCTGCATTGTTTTCCCCCCAATTAATTTTTCCAATATGGATTTTTGGAAAGTACTTGCAGAAGTTTTCACACTGTGTAGTTACAGGAATTAGGAAATAGCCCCCACACCTGGTTCTCTGACAACTAATTTCCTTCTGGATAAGTTTCTGGCTTGCGTTCGTACATACAGATAGAAGTTGCATACCAACAATGATGCCTACCAACACTGAAGTATAAATACCCAATAATGTGTGCATAATGGCTGTAATGAGGGAAAACCACACATAAACACAGGGAGAACATGCTAACACCACACATAAATGCACTATGAGGTGACCACTGAGCCATCGTGCTGCCCACAAAAATGTATAATTTTACAAAATTTGATGTTTATTTACAAGTAAAAGTTAGCAAAAAATCTTGTCAGGCATATTTAGAATGAGTAAACTTGATAATCAACGATACTCCGCAACTATCTGTTACGTTTTGTTTTTTTTTATTTACTTTAGACATTTTACATTGTAGGATAAAGTACACAGCTCAAATACTTGAGTAAAAATGCAGACACCCAGATGAAGTATCATTTGAGTAAACATTTAAGGGTAACACTTTACAATAACAGTACATGACTAATGATGTATTAATATATAAACTAAACATTACTGTATTTTGAATTAACCCATTCTTAACTACTCATGAACTCCTTATGCACGTCCAACTAGTGAGTGTACATCGAATAACAATACAAAAGTTTTCTGTGAACATCAGCATGAACAGGAGTTCATAAGTAGGTAAGGATGAGTTAATGGTGATGTGCCCCTCCAAGTAAAGTCATGAATGAATTATACATTAACAGCTCATGAGTTCATGATGGTTACATTTAGCTTAAACTTAAACATTAATTAATACATTAATTAACAACATGTAATAACATGTAAATAAGGTAGCCGTTATTCACACATGAACTCATGCGACTTGTGTTGTAGTTAAAGTTAGTTCATGATTAAAGCATACCTTAACTTATCATTAATTAATAATAATGTTTAGTTTACATATTAATACATCATTATTCATGTACTCTTATTGTGAAGTGTTACCCATTTAAGTTTATTTTGAACATTTTAAACAGCTATTTTGAACTTTAAAGGTCAATTTAATTCAAATAACTTTGTACTCAGTAAAATAAGTAGTTTCAATTTAACACTTAAAGTGTTGATTTTAACACTACTGAAGATCATATATGGTCCCAGTAAAAGTACACTATGGCTGCGTCCGAAACCGCCTACTACTCAGTAGGTACTGCATTTGAATTTAAACGTACTACTCAGCCGTTAGAAAAGTACGCTCTATACAGTATGAATATGAGAAGTATGAATGGAATTCGGACATACTACATCCGCCATTTTGTCATGGTCACGTGACCTACCTGCATCAGTTGCGTCGCTTCACTCCCAATTATGAATTCTCTTGCTGGGCATCATGGGATAGCGCAGCGTGCATGGGATGCACGCTTCAGAATCTCGCCGTAAGTAGTAAGTCATCCGGGTACTTCTCGCATACTGATTTTCGAATTCTATGAATTCGGACATAGTACTCGGCTCGCATACTGATTTTAGCGTACTGTATAGTATGGAAGTATGCGGTTTCGGACGCAGCTCATGTGTAGTGTTGAATTTGCAGTGTAATATTGGCACTCTAAAGTGCTGAATAAAAACACTGACAGTGTAGATTGTTACACTTGCAATAGTTAACAAAATTTTACACTTAAGGACATTTAACACCCTCTAGTGTTGTAATTACTCTACAAGTTTCATCAAGAAAGTACTCCTATCAATTACTTTTTACACTGTTCTGTGGTGTATGTCTAACATATTGCAATCTTTTGCACATGTAGTGTTAAAGGAAAATCACAATATATTAACTTGCAACGACACTGTCAACATGCCATTGTCACAGTATATTGTTAATTCAATATTTTTGGAGTTATTGACATGTAACACCACATTGCTTAGACTGTTGATTTACTGTGTAGTCTTGACATAAATATTACTTATATTTGGAAAAAAAACAACTCATATTATAGCAAACTGCCAAAAGCTAAAACAATTCAATATGGAATTCAATTAAAGACACTACATAAATAAATGAAGCAAAGTATATATTTCAAATATATCATGTGAAGTTTGAAATGTCAACCAGATATCATAATGTTTCAGTACACCGCATATACTTGGCAATATCCAGTAAGAAGTAAGCTTGTATTCCACTCCTAGCCACAGACTGATGAAAGGGCGGCTAGAATTACACAAGAACACAGTTTGATCGATCCTCACTCTTGATTTTCCATTTCTTATTCGCGTTGTCAACAAGATGAAGAACTTCCATCCCCTCATCTCTATATTTAAACTATTCTCTAGCTCTTCCTAATTCATCATGCACTTGCTGCTTCCTCACTGGAAACTAATGGCTTTGTGTAAAGAGCATGTTAGTTCATTTCGGACCACCTTGTGTGTTAGTTTGAGCTGGCGAGTCTTCCCAAAACAAAATGTCTATATCAGCGCATAGAATTAACCCTAAAGATAAGTAACATCATTTTCTTTCATATTTTGCTGAACTTGAACTTTTGAATACATTTATCTTCAACAAATCATAATTTCTGAAAGTACTTTATTGTTTTTAGACGAAAATATTTACAAATGTTTAAAATAAAGTAGAATTTGGACACTTAAACTGTGGTCCTGCATTCTATATTAATTGCATTCTATAATATTTAAAATATTTATCAGATTTTTGAAGGAAATTCAAGCATCAGAAGAGTCTAACCAAATCTAAGGGTCACCACGAATGTGAATCCTTTTTTAAAGTCACTGTCATCATATTCTGCACAAATCAAGTCATTTGCATGTGGAAAGACCCTTTTCCCTCTTGCATGTAATTACATTGCTTGTAGCACTAAATGACGGCTCTTTGAATCCTCTGTGCAACGCATGGTGGGTTGGGATTGCAATTTTAGAAGAAATAAGCGACTAATTTGACATAACATAGCTCTTTTGCACAAACCATTAGGGAGCGTCTCCTTTTTTTTTGCAGGTCAGCACCGGCTCGTGGTAAGTTACTGCCATCTATGGTCTGAAACGCTCTTTTCAATCACAGATTTTATTTCATTCAATAATATATGGGCTGATTACATGTCTAGTAAATTATTTAGAGTAAGATTAGTGAAGGTGGGAGATTCATGCATCAAAAATTCATCAATGCAATTTATAACTAAAAGATAGGAGATTCAAATCACAGTGTTGCAGAAAATCTATATAAAGGAGTCTGTAGAGAAACCACAATGTTGCACTATAACTGTTGTGCAGATTTTATATAGAAACCTTAATGTTGCACCATAAGTATACAACAGATTCTGTATTCAAAACAGTAGATTTTTTTCAATACATTAATTTCACACCATATCTATACCGTTCTATAATGAAACCATATTGTTGCACCACATCTACATAATGAAATCTATAAAAAACCCATATTGTTTTACTGCAGCTTGTTGTGACTCAAGAATTACTGCTTTTGTGTCCAAGTCTCAGCAGCCATTTATGAGCATCGTTCATTCATATTACACATCTTAGGCTACACTTATTTTAAAAAACGCACTTTAGGACACTAGTTTCCAGGCTCACTTTGTGCCAGACAGCAGTATTTTAAGGATTCATAAAAGATGAATCACTGTCTGGCTATCTGAGAAACTGGTCTTGACTTTCTGATAGTATTACAGCACACTGGAAAATAGTGTAAAAGGTGTATAATAGCATCCTTTGTTGTTAGCGTTTGGCATCTGATTTAAGATGATTTAACTTGTGAACACAGTAGATTTTAAAGAGTTTACATTAGGCTTATAAACAATATTAAACTTTCTTGTTGCGATTAATTGCTGAAGCTTTTATCACGGTTTACTGTATTGTCACAAGGTTTACCTACAGTAAGATGGAAAAAAAGGTTCATTTAGCAGGTATGATAACAAAAAATACTTAGTGTATTGCTTTATTGTATGTTAATGTTCAGAAATGTTTAACCAAATTAAATTGCAAAAGGATTATAAAGTTTATAGTACACTTTCATTAGTAAATGTTAGTTATTGGATTCAAAGCAACAGTGACAAAAAGCCAGATTTATTACAGTTGCTATGTTAATGTTAGTTAAAAAATGCAACTGAATTTTATTAGTTATTATCTTTATTTCATAAAAGGATTACAACTTGTAATCAGATTATGATTACCAATTTAAAGCTTGTGCTTAGCTAAATTAAATAATGTTAACTATTGGAGCATTATTGCTATATTTTATATATAGTCACAATATATTCAACCAATGTTGTAGGCCAGATTAACCTGTGAAAAATGTTTACATTTGAACTAACCGATTTGACACTGTTAAGAACAGTATTGCAATTACAATCTGAATATCCTTTAAAGGCAGTTTAAATAATAAATATTCACTGCATTTTGAAGTGCCTACAATATCATTATTGTGCCTGTCGATAATCTTTACTCAGCTAATGAATATGTGAAGTTTATTTATAAGCTAGTTTTGAGAGGATCACATGCTTATAATTGAACCCACATGAACTATTATATGATTCTCCAATCAGACGTTTCTTAAGTCACTAAATAATCATAGTCTTCTTAGCACAGGTATTTTTGTTTTGAAGGATTCCCACTTCCTCCCCCTTCTTCCTAGATTGGGCGGCACGGCGGCCCAGTGGTTAGCATAGTTGCCTCACAGCAAGAGCATCACTGGTTCTAATCTTTAGGCAAATCAACGTTTCTGTGCGGAGTTTACAAGTTCTCTCTGCTCCCGTGGGTTTCCCCTGGGTTCCCCGGTTTCCTCCCACCGACCAAAGATATGCGTTATAAGTAAATCGACTAAGCCAAATTGGTACTACAGTCAAGTTCTTAGCCAACAGTATTTTTCCCTCATAAAGCAATCCATCATTAGCCACAAATAAGTGAGGGAGTTCTAGAGATACTTGAAGTCAGCCTCCCCTCTCGCCCTACAAACGGGAGGGAGCCCAGGGCTCAAGGACCTTTTGAGGTCAGGGTTCTCTCCCGGGACAGCATGCCAATCTTGTGTGAACTCTTGAGCTGGATATGTCTAGTTTAAACCATAGCCGCATCTACATTAGTCAACATTTTAAATCAATCAAAACCTTCCATCAAAGTTGTCCTAAAACTGTTCAACCACACCCACTCTTGTACTAGGACAAATGTGAAAAGCTTTTTTTAATCCATTTCAAATGTTGACTACTGTATAGGAGTGATTCTATGAAGAAACCATACCCTAGTAGCAAATAATTCTGGCCCAGATTTGGCATGAATCTGGCAGAGCAGGCATTCATCCGGCACTGGCATACGGCATGTGGGCCAAACATGGCCCTGGTTTGGCAGAGGTGGCACCGTCTTTAAGGCGGCACACAATACTTGGGCCAGATGTAAAATGTAGTATTTGGGCCAGATGTTATTAACTGATATGTGGGCCATGTAAGTTTGGCCAGTTTGACCCACATTTAAAATACATTTTTTTTATTTTCAAGAAAAGAAAAAATAAATTTTACCAATCAGGTTACTTTGAGAAAAAGCACGGCCATAGCACGCCTAAAGTGCAATGATTCATGGGTTTATCAATTTCCTTGCTGTAGTAACACACCAACATGTCTGGCCCAGTTCAGGCCCAATTATGGGTGATTAACTTGGCTGAGTCTTGGCCCAGATATGGTCCATGTTTGGCCCTTGTCTGGAAGCTAGACTTGGTCCAGTCATGTACCGTAATTCACTGCGGCATGTGGGCCAAGCAAAAGCTGATTGTGTGGGCCAGAGCTAGGCCAGAGATATTTTGCTATGTGGGTAATGTTGCCCTCAGTAGTGTGAAGTACAGTAACAAATTACAAATGCTCATAATATTGTAATGGAATAGTTTTTCTCAGGAATTGTACTTAAGTAGTTAAAATAAATCTAGTTTAAGTCTAAGTCTAGGGTAAAAAAATCGAAGTAAGGGTTTGTTTATTTGAGTATGGTTTTCTCTTTCCACCGTAATGTTGCACCAAATCTTTACAGTCGATAGAAACAATAATGTTGCACCAGATGTTCAAATTCAGGCCGGTCTTTAGTAGGTTTTGTCATATTTCCCCTCTCCTCGAGCGTCTGCAACAGTTATCTGAATTAAAATGACTGGCACACAATTGAGATCCGCTCTGTTCTAAATTCTCGGTGTCCACCTGCCTAATTTCAGAGGCAGGGGTATCTATCACACTCCGATAGCATCTACATCCAGCAGGCGTTTATTCTGTCGCTACCACTCCGCAAGCTAATGAATCAGGGGTGGACCAAACTCTACAAAGAGATCCTATCAGGCCCTGCCACGGTGAACACAAGAAAAATGTATGCAGCCTTTTATTATGAGACAACCCAGCGGGGTGATGGATGGCCCAAATTTAGCCTCAGCAAACTTCACTGAGCTTCTGTTGATACTGGCTGATTAATGACTGTGTGATCCATTCAACAAAGGGAGGAAGGTGGAGGAAGAGGAGGAGAGATGAGATTGAAGGAAACGTCTCCGATATTAAGTTTTATTGACTGAAGAATACCGTTCAAAACAAGGTCTGGAATGCAAACGAGTTGGCTGTTTGCTTCAAATAATTCGCCATTGGCGCCTGTTGTGTTGCGTGAAGTATGAAGCACATCCAGGAAAACAGGCAGCCAGGATGAGCCTCCAAATGCTGGAGCAAGAATGGAGAACACAAGATGTCCCATGGAAGTGGTCATCGGGAAACTTTTAAAAGACATTTAGCTGCCCACATCAGTCCAAAGATATCTGTAGCACCTGGAGAAAGCCATGCATTAGCATTCTCATTCATCTCACTGTCAGTCCATTAGTTCATATGAGCTATGTTTGGAAATGTGAACCTTAACCAAAATAAAACACAAGGGTCAATTGTATGAAATTGGACATATTACATGATCTGAAAGCAGAATACGCTTTCCATTGATGTATGGTTTATTAGGATAGAACACTGTTTTCCAAATTGGGGATCAGATACCCCTGGTTCGCTTGGTGATTTCCAAAGTGAAATTTGATTAAACTGAATTTTATTAAACTATTAAACTATTATAAGGTTAATTTTATTAAACTATTTGTCAGAGTTCTGCCACTCCAGTCTTGTTAATTCTTGTTTTGGTGGCAGAGTCCAGACACTAGCCCTGTCTAGTCCTGTGTTGTCATTGTGTCTCTGTACGAGTGCCCATTGTGAGCGCGCTTGGACCGTGCGCGCTCCCGCTTGATACGGGCGCTTGGGGTCTGGGCGTGTTCGCAATTGCGCCCTCTCGTCCTGGTGTTTGTTGGTCTGTCAGCAGCGTGATGCTTCATTCCCAGCGTATAAGTCTAGTTGGTACCGGATTCGGTTGTCGCTGGGATGAAGCATGTGTGAGCGCACGGTAAGAGGTTTTCATTTCATCGTGTGCACGTGTCTTGCGTTTGTCTGAGCACATGGCCCTGTGTTTACAAAGTGGCCGTGTGTTTCCGTTGTCTGTTTTGTCTGAGTTCTCTCATTGGCTGCGTGTTCTTGTCCCGTTTTATGTGAGCGCATGGCTTGTGGTGTTTTCTTGTGTCATGTGCTCTCCCATCTATTGTCTAGCCCCACCCTCCTTGTTAACCCATTATTAGTCTATCTTGTTCACCTATTTGTTTGGTAATTATTTCTGCTTTATATTCTCCTCATGTCTGCTGTCCTGTGCCAGTTCGTCGTTGTTTCTAGTCCTGTCCTGTTTCAGGTCCTGATCTTTGCCAGCCTTTCAAGTTTGTTTGTTTATTTGTTTTATTAATGTTTTCCCCCTCGGGGTAGTTTATCTTGTCTTTTTATTTTAATATAATTTTTTTTAAAAACGTATTTCTTTGCAATTGAGTCCTCACTCCTTTCCCCTACTACAACCGTGACACTATTAGAATTACCATATATCGTCCATAACCTACCAAAGATAAAAATAGCATTTAATAGTTACATAAAAAAAAAACATGCAAATAAAAAGACATTCGCCTTTTGATTTTTTTTCTTAAGATTGTTGCTGCTGGGGTGTTTACATCATTAATGACACACCAATAGCATCAGTTGCAGCAGATTGATTTTACCATAGTAAAAGGACCATGACACCATAGTAAACTTTGACACCTTTACGGCACTCGCATGCATTAAAAATAAACGTTTTTAAAAAGATTGTTAAAAACTCACACACGACTGAACATAGAGTACGATCTCCCAGATCTCCAAGTTCTCCAAAATAAACGAAGAATAGATTTGTGCAGTAAACATTGTGTCCACCAACCTCATTAGTTCAGTTCAATAATAAACTGAACAAATGAATAAATAATAAAAACAAAAATATTTAAATGGTTGTAAGACTGTTGCACATTTTTGGGTTGTCAATATGCTTGTGTTTATATAGGCTTGTTTGTGTGTGTGCACCATTTTGGGCAATGTTTGTATGTTTATAATTACTTCCAAGGATAGTAGGGGGTCGCAAGTCACTGAAATTGTTATTTTGGGGTTACAGGCTGAAAAGTTTGGGAATCCCTGGGGTAGAACAAAATTAGGCAGAGATATGACCATTTTGGAATCTGAGGTTTCAGAATAATGTTATGAGAAAATCACCATTAAAGTTCTCCAAATCAAGTTCGTAACTATGAATATTAATAATCCAAAAGGTTTCTGGCATATACAGTGGAAAATTTACAAAATATCTTCATGGAACATGATCTTTATTTAATATTCTAATAATATTTGTCATTTAAAAAATAATAATAATAATAAAAAAACAAGGCGCCACGGTAGCGTTGTGAGTAGCACGTTCGCCTCACAGCAAGAAGGTCGCTGGTTCGAGCCTCGGTTGGGTCAGTTGGCATTTCTGTGTGGAGTTTGCATGTTCTCCCCATGGTTGCGTGGGTTTCCTCCGGGTGCTCCGGTTTCCCCCACAAGTCCAAAGACATGTGGTATAGGTGAATTGGGTAGGCTAAATTGTTCGTAGTGTATGAGTGGGAATGTGTGTGTGGATGGATGTTTCCCAGAGATGGGTTGCGGCAGGAAGGGCATCCGCTGCATAAAAATATGCTAGATAAGTTGGCAGTTCATTCCGCTGTGGCGACCACGGATTAATAAAGGGACTAAGCTGACAAGAAAATGAATGAATGAATGAATTAAAAAAAACAAATATACAATATATATAATTAGAACAGACAAAAGAAGTTTTGTGGTCCAAGGTAACATATATGTTATCTATAGTGTTTAAGTCAACACAATCGGTAGTTATATCATTTATACAAATCAACCAATGGCATCACGCTAACATGCACTGACCAGCAAACGTCCATTATTCTTCATGGTCTAATAACTATCCTGATCCATATCAAGAAGGATTTTACAAGGGCGTTGAAGTCAGTCTCATTAATAGCCTCCCGATAGCCTTTGTAAATATGTGCAGAAGATGTTCTATTAAGATCATGCATGGGGGGGGTCCCAGACCCAGATAATCTGCAAACAGCTCCTGTTTAACCTCTGTAATTTGGTTTCAAAGGTAAAGCCAAAAGCCTGTTACAAGTCAATCTGAGATTTGGCCCTCAAATCTCTTCTTGGCCTGTTTCATTACATCTGATCCAGTCAAAATCGAGACTGTTTTTCTTAACGCAAGCCATCAGCATTTTTCTGAAAGTTAAGCTCATTCCAGCTGCAAAGTTCATGGATGAAAAAGAGCTGAATCTTTTAAAGTTTGATTGTTACACTGACGGTTTGCATCAAATCATCATCTTTCAGTATCGCATTGCCATGTCTCTGATTTATTGCCTCGGCTTTATTAATTTCGAGTGCCACCGAACTTCCTGAATGGTGATGGACATTCTTGATGTGTTCTATTGATCCACACAGAACTCTGAGACAAAATTGGGCTCTGGATGTCTTGCTAAGATTGAAAAAATGTCACCAATGTTTTAATCTGTTGCTCATATCCTATACTATTAAAAAAAGACTGGAGCTGATGTCTATTTATTATTATTTGAACAGGTTAATATTAAAAGTCTAAATGATGATGATCATTTTGGGGCTGCTGCTGCTGCCTGACATAAATTAAGCTCATAGTGCATGCCAAAGAAGTTGTTAGGGAAATGAGGACAATATAAATGAGGCACATATAATAATAATAAAGGGATAATTGCCAAGCAGTGATAAATATCCAGAGAAATAACACACAGTTATTACACCTGCAGCCCTACATAATAAGTTTTCAGGAGATACTCTCAGATTTCAGTTTTGTAAAACTTATAAAGTAGTAATGTATACTTAGCCATTCATAGATATGGAGTGAAAAAATAGAGTAAGAATATTAATATTATGGAATTTTAACACAATATCACATTTAAATTTAATGTATTTTAAGTAATGTTTTATTTCTGTGACGCAAAGTTGAATTTTCAATGTTTTTAATATCACGTGATCTTTCAGAAATCATTACAATTTAAAGATTTGCTGCTCAAGAAACCTTTTTAATGTTGAAAACCAGTGTGAAATCTGATGATTAATTTAACCAATGTCACTTTTAACCAATTCACTGCATAAAACAGCACAGTCTTGCATTATTATGGACACATTTTCTTTTTAATTTAAAGTCCTTTTAACTTATATTTCATGATGATCAATTTTGTATCATTTCTCAAAGTCACTCCCATTTTATGTTGATAGTTGTATTAACTGGCAACTGAATTCTTGATTAATTAATTGATTAAATATTGAATTCTTAATTATTTATTATGCATCTTTTTCACTGTTTAATTGAAAATCTCTATTGTAATTCCCATTATAGGAAAGTCCATCATCACCACTCCATTGTTAACAGGGAAAAACAGGAGTTCCAATTGTTTAGTCTATCACAGTGTTTCCCAACCATGTTCCTGGAGGCATGGAGGGGGATTCTGTCTATGTTGAGATGACGTCTTTAGGCATATAAAATCATTTTAAAACCGTTCTTTAAAGTGAATAAGCTTGAAAATGTAATTTACAAGTTGCAGTGCTGTAAAAAATGAAGACTTTAGAAAATGAAGATACATTTTCGCCTATTGATCAATTCAGTTAAAATGGTGAACGATATTGTACAGCAGTTGTTTTGGATGCTCTCCATTTTGATAGCATTGTTAAAGATAAAAGTCAATTTGTACATGGTCTAGATTGTTTTTTTTTTTCCTCGAAAGACACCAAAGGTTTACTCAGAGCTGTTGGTTTGGCACGTCTCCCAGCTTTTGCAACTTTGTACTCCTGTGTTACTCGCAGCAACAGCTCCACCGCACTGGAAGTTCTTTTTTTTTTTTTGACATATTTGTCAGATGTTTCAAGGAGCTTTAAAGCATCTTACTTCTTAACCCCTTCAGACCCAAATTAAGTTCCAAGTTTCAGAAAAATCCTATAAATGAGATTAAATTATAATAATAAAACTTCAACACCCTTTTTTGTGCATTATCCAGCATTGAATAATAATGACTCTGAAGACACGTAATGACAAAAGCTTTAAATACAAAAATAAATTATATTTTAAACATGAAAAACTCTTACTTTAAATTAACACAATATTTTAAGAACTTTTACTTATATATTTTGCCCAAATAATTGCAGCCTTAGTTAACTTTTTCCCAATTTTAACCTGTGCAACTACGGTAAAAGAAATTAAAATAATATCAATCAAATTACGTTCTGAATAAAGCAGCATCAGATCACGGTGATCAAGCGAGGCTAAATGGGTCATTATTTCAGTTTATTCCTAAATGAAAATGAAACGACCTTTCTAGCCAGCGCTCTGTGTTTGTTTGTGGGCGTGTGGGCAGCTATCATCATTGTTTGTAATAATGGTGGACACGGGAAGAGCCGGCGTGATGCGTGCTCTGCCGGGAGAATTCTATGGATTAACTAGCGAGACATCATTTGTTTTTAAAATGAGTTGGAAAGTTCACCTTCCAAAATTTTTGCAGGTATGTTTTTTCAGGTGTATCTCTCATGTACACACTTTTGTTGTTATTGTGAGTGTGCACGACAAAGGTAGACACCTAACAGATTTGATCGATGTATTGTAATTTAAGTTCTTTTTCGGCGTTATCAGGAGAAGACACCTCAAAATGTGTATATGCGTTCTTCAACCTCTGAGGGTTAAGCAGGGCTAAAAGGGTAGCTACTGTAGTTTACCCCTTTTTGCAGATTTATCATAAGTCTTTTGTGTCTCCAGAATGTGTCTGTTGTTAGGATTATTTATTTTCTTATTATTAGTAGTATTGTTATGATTATTAATGTTTTGTAGTTTATTAATTTATGTTTCATTTCTTTGAGGATAACTCCGCCTTGCACCTGCGGCTCATTATGATTGCCGGCCTTTAAAAGCGGAAGCCGAGTGAGCGTCTGGGTGGCTCTTTGTTTTCCAGCGCGTGACTGACTGATCCTCCCGATCTTCTCTCTGTTGAGAGCATGACCCGTACTTGTTGAGAAGCTCAGCATCTTGTCCTGATGAAGGTCTGATTTCTGTGCGCGTCTTGTGCAGCCGCTGCTGAGGAGCCATGCTGGTGTTGTTGATCTCTCTTCATTTAAATCTCCGTTGATCTATCTGTTGTTGCTTGTGTTTTACGTATGTTTGTTAAGTAATTATTTAAGTCATATTATTGTGTTAAGTCTTTATATTTCGTTGCCATTTTATTTTGAGTTAGGACACATTATTTCTTTTTTTTCTCTAAATAAATAAAAGAATTGTAATTTTGAGTTGCGTGTCCTTTTTAATGTTGCCAACCCCTCCCTAGACGAGCCTTTACAAACTGGGGTTCGTAACACTGTAAAGTTTCAGCTCAAAACCCATCAGATTATTTATTATACCTTTCAGAGGTTTATATTTTATGGCTCTGAGCATCAGTTAGCGTTTTTTGTGAACTGTCCTCCCCACCCAGCGTTCCCACGTGCTAGTCCTCAATCTCCACCCTCGACTGCCTCAGACTACAGACAGACATGAAGAAGCAGATCTCACGTAACGTTTGTGAGAAATACTACAGAAGGAACTTCACCAATGAGTATTTAATGCATTTGTTGTGGAGTTCCAACGATGAGTCACACGCCATTACAAAGTTCACACACACACACACACACACTTTAGCTTTGCACTGTTTTTGCACACAAATGTGACCGGATACAGGTTAATTTCCACTGCCGTATGTGTGAACATCCGTTATGTTAATGCACAAAATAAACCTGATTTAACATCCACAAACCGGGATTGAAGCGTCTTCTTTTATAATTGTACTGACATGCAGCTGTGGTGATGAAGTAAAGCTGAAGTAAATCACTGTAGTTCATTACAAACATGCACTGTTTTAAACACGTCTTAAACTTGTAAATCACATTTACGTATACATATTATAATGTATCACATTTGATGATTGATGACCTTAGCGAACAGATCTTTTATTCCCGGTTGCTTTGCACACGCCCTGTCTAGTTGATATGATTATAGGCATTACTCATAGATGTTACTATGGAGACATGTTAATACGCAGCTGTCAATCAATTCGGTGGCCGGGGAGACTGCACTCCTACATCAAGTTGTTTATATCACCCCAATATGCCAGTATAGGCCTATACACTATACCTACACATTTGTCTGTCCAAACAGCTTGAAAAGTAGATCTTTAGGTGCCCTTCAATTTTTGCCGGAACACCAGAACGCCGGATCGGATTCCAGAAATCTGATCCAGCACCTCATTTTACCGACCCCCCTCCTCAACCACCCTCCTCCCCCATCCGGTGTTCACTTTCACTTTCTTCCGCCACTCCCCAACCTTCCTCACTTTCGTCCACGATACCCGATGACATATATTTTCATCAGGAGCTACAAACTACACGGTGGCGCAGTGGGTAGCACGTTCGCCTCACAGCAAGAAGGTCACTGGTTCGAGCCCCGGCTGGGTCAGTTGGCATTTCTGTGTGGAGTTTGCATGTTCTCCCCGTGGTCGTGTGGGATTCCATATGTTCACCATTTTATATCTAATTACCATGTAAGTTCACAGGTATAAGCGACACAGTATAAAGTACATATTGTTGTTACACAATGCACATCCATAATTCTTGTTACAGATGTGTACTTTCCTAGTGTTGTTACAAATGTCCTATTACACATTTGTACTTACACATACTATTCGGTGGGTTGTTACATGAGTGTAGTTACACCAATGTTACACATATAAATACTATGTACCAGTGTGTACACTGTTGTTACATACTACTTACACATCTAATTACCATGTAAGTTCACAGGCATAAGCAACACAATATAACGTGGGACCAAAAAAAAAATCTAAAGCTTGCAACGTTACAAAAGATTTTAAACTTTAATTAGTATGTGCAGGGGCAACATGGTGGCGCAGTAGGTAGTGCTGTCACCTCACAGCAAGAAGGTCACTAGTTGGAGCCTCGGCTGGGTCAGTTGGCATTTCTGTGTGGAGTTTGCATGATCTCCCCATGGTTGCGTGGGTTTCCTCCGGGTGCTCCGGTTTCCCCCACAGTCCAAAGACATGCGGTACAGGTGAATTGGGTAAGCTAAATTGTCCGTATCGTATGTGTGTGAATGAGAATGTATGGATGTTTTATGACGGTTCATTCCGCTGTGGCGACCCCGGATTAACAAAAGGGACTAAGCCAAAAAGAAAATGAATGAATATTGAATGAATTTTTTATTTTTTTTAAATGCAATCTATGAATTATTGGCAAACATATCAACATACCTGAAATAAAACATTGTAAATGTGGCTTATGTCCGTGTGTGGATTGAAGTGATGCCATGCTGTTTTTCAGTGTAAGGGATTTTTTTAATTACAACAGGCTGAGCCTCACCACCATTTGATTGGATGACAATTGTCCACTCTCGAGGACTGCAAGCTTTGCTGAGATATGATGTCCATTGTAATGTGGATAGTTGTGGTGTGGATAGTTTAGACAAAAATTACCACAAAATTATTTGGATTAGTGTAGACGTAGTCTCACTTTCTCTGTCTCAAATGAATATTTCAAGTCTCCATTATTTGCTCCACGACGACATTTCAGAAAGTTCAGAAACTTTGATTCGCTTGCAAAGCAAAATAGTTCTGTTGCAGGAGCCTGTTCTTCACCTCTCTTCTTTCACACAATGCAATATGAATGAATAGAAATGAAACAGAAATGCCACATTTGTCACTTTCTGATCTCCAAGCGATGCACAAATTTTAAAAGATGCTTTCCAAAGCATAAAGAGACGTAAATGAAAAATCACCTACAAATGATGGAAGCAGAATTAGACTTTTCTTACATAATCGTCACTTTAAAATCTCAAGAAAAAGCCATTGAGGAATCAAAATCAGGAAGAAGTGCCAAAGAAAAATGTAATCCATTTCTGGCAGTTAAGCTGTCAAGCAAGTTTCAGCACTGCTCAGCTTTCCGAAAGTCTGTTCTCAGCCTGAGCCGGATGAGGGCATCAGTTTGACTTCACCATCCCGGCCTTCACCGCCACGACAAGTACAATAACCAGGTCTTGCGCTGACTGTCGACAATTTTCTCCAACAATTAAAGCACAGTCTGTGATTCATGTTCTCTTTTCTGGGTTAGTGAGCGGCGGTGTTGCTGCTGAAGCCTCTCCCTCCAGGTGTGCTCAAACCTGCCATGGAGCGTGTCAGGGAAAGAAGCCCATGGGAGACCATTAAGCTGCAGCCTTTCTCCCCACCGTGAGTAACAGCAGGTGGGGGTAAAAATAGTGCACCATCTGTTAAAGCAAGAGAGTCTGAATATCTTTCTCGAGACTCAGCAGGGACTCAATTAAAATGTGCGTTTTCCTCAGTGGCTACGGGGAGCAGCGTGGCCACCCTGGTCCGTGCCGGCGCAGATTCAGCTAAAGGCCCCCCAGGCGGAGAGGGGTCCACATTTACAGCTCAGGTGACAGAACCACAGAGAACTGGGCCGTTTGCTCCTTCTAGCCTTCTATGTCTTTCCATTTGACTTCCCCACTCCTTCAGACCTTGGATAAAAAACTTTTGTAAAATGTTTAAGTGAAAGTGTTAGAAAGTTGATTGCACTAGTGGCTTAAAGAGAGGGTTCAACAAAAAATGAAAATAGTGATGATGGTTCTTCAATTGTAGTGTTCTAAGGCTATATTATTTTCTTTTGCTTTTGGACCACAAATAGAAAACTTGTCTTAACCGTGCTTGTTTATATACTAGTGACCAACGGCCGCTATTAAGCTCTATAAAAAGTACAGTGAAGCACTTACACCTACACATATTCTGGCTATCACTGAAAATGGTTCTATATGTCACCTATAAAGAACCTGTTAAACCCAGTAATGGATCTTCAGCAGTTCTTTAAGGTGCTATATTCACCATCTTCAAAGGAATTGGTGCTGTGTAGTACTTAAAGTGTTTCCCCTATGATTAGAAGCCCACTTTTTTAAGAAAGTCGCATTGCATTACCATTCCAAAGGGGTAAACATTCTAAACAAGGACTTTGACCTTTAATGTTCTATTCTAGTGTAGCTGAGTTTTTTTGTGAACTTTGCCTTTAATTCTAGTCATTCCCGCCCACCATTCCCATGTACTTGTCAGCATGCCTCTATCTCTGCCCTCGGCTGCCTCAGACTACAGGCAGACATGAGGGAAGCCGATTTCACATAACGTTTGTGAGAAATACTACAGAAGGAACTTCACCAATGAGTATTTAATGCATTTGTTGTGGAGTTGCAACGATGAGTCACACACAATGTCGATACAAAGTTCAAACACGCACACACACATACACACACACACAGCGGGGACACACACAGGCAGCGCGTGTAGCTTTGCACTGTTTTTGCACGCAAATGTGACAGGATACAGGTCAACATCCACTGCTGTATGTGTGAACATCAGTTATTTTTGTTCATATAGTAGTGACCAACAGCCGGTATTAAGTTTTATAAAAAAGTACAGTGAAGCACTTACACCTACACATATGCTGGCTATCACTGAAAATGGTTCTATATGGCACCTATAAAGAACTTGTTAAGCCCAGTAATGGTTCTTCAGCAGTTCTTTAAGGTGCTAAATTCACCATCTTCAAATAAATTGGTGCTGTGTAGCACTTAAAGTGGTTCCCCTATGATTAGAAGTCTACTTTTTTAAGAAAGTCGCATTGAATTACCATCCCAAAGGGGTAAACATTCTATTGCAAGGACTTTAATGTTCTATCCTAGTGCAGCTGAGTCTCTGACGATTCTCATTCATCATCTGTTTCATCAATACTTAGGCCCAATCCCAATTCTACCCCTTATCCCTTCCCCTTACCCCTACCCCTCATTTTGCGCGTTCACATCAAGGGGTAGTGGCGTCCCAATTCTCTTTAGCTTGAAGGCGTAGGGCTAAGGGCAAGGGGTATACACCCCTTCGAACGAAGATTTTTCAGGACCACACTTAAAACGGGGTAAGAAAATGTCCCAGAATACACCTGTCACTGCGGCAGGATAGCTGAACCCGGAAGTAGGGAGATCCACAAATTAGTATTTTTTGTCATTATTACGAAGTTTTACGACAAACAAACATAAGTTTTAATATATTCATAACCGTGTTCATGTTTTATGGTCATGCTTAAAAAAAAAAAACGCAAAAAACCCGCTAAATTTTGCGATCTATAATCCATAATCATAACTCTTGTACAGCAGTCCCACAACATTTTGACACACGATGACACTCGAATACCCTGTCAGTAATGACTAGTGGCTGGGAATGAGCTTTTACAGTGTCTGCTATAATGTTATTGTTGTTTTCGTGTGTTTACATAGATAAAAATGGCCACTGTTTAAATACACAATACAGTTCCGATCTTATTGCCACATTAGATCGTTATGATAACATAATATATGCCTTCAGTGATTTCCTGAAGATAAACACCAAAAAATAACACAACTGGAGTAACTACAGCAGTCGTGATCGTCTGATCTCATATGAAGCAAGAGATCGCGATGACATATGATGACGTGTGCAGGTGTTGAAGTGCTGTCCCAATTCTTAGGAGTAAGTTTTGAAGCCCTTCCCCTTAATCCTTGGTTGTAAGGGCCAAGGGGAAGGGGAAGGGGTACAAAAATAGAATTGGGATTGGGCCTTAATCACTTAATTTCCCAACAACAATTCAACAATTCTTAGTGTGCTTCACACAGGTGTGTGGACTTGACAAACCACCTATAGGACACAGTCCCTCATCTCTATGCACCCCACACATTCTTATCACCACATATTTATCAATTTGTGATGTGCTTCACTTTCCTCTCCATATGCATTGAGAATTGTTTAGACATGTATATTTAGTACTACTTGTATATTTACTACCTCTTTAATTCTGCTCGCTATTAAAGAATAAAAATAAAAAAAATATCCAAGTGGAAAGAATTATATATATTATATTATTATATATTATAATTAATTGATTTATGTATATATTTGATAGGGCTGTCAAAATTAGCGCGTTAACGCACGCCGATTAATTTGAAATATTAATCGCGTTAAAAAAATTAACGCGTTTAACGCAGCGGCAGTTTTTTTCTTATTTCCTGTTCTGGCCGACGTATGTTCAGGGCCGGTGCGTCCACATTGGCGGCCGAGAAGGGCGGCAGAATAGTGAGCGAACCCCCCGCGACACCTACCCCCTCCCTCGGCAAGTATAAAAGCCTCGAGGTGCGCGTGCATTCAGCGGAGGCGCGCGATGCGGCCCCAGGTGAAAGTATAAATCCAGCTTAATCCGCGACACCTACTCCCTCCCTCCCGGTCCGCACGTTTATCTGTGAACCGGTCACTTTCTTTTTCACTTTCGGGTTGAGGGCGGCGTGATCACCGTTCGCCTAGAGCAAATTTGATGAACGCGACCGTGCGCGTTGATGACTCTGAAGGGAGTCGCTTATACCGGGTGAGCTCGCTGTACTGCCCGCATTGTCTGTGTGTGTGAGTGTGTGTGTGTGTAAGAGAGAGAGTGTTTTTGTATGTGTGGATATCCTAACAACAAGATTAAACACCTAACATCGCAGACAGTCGCTCAAAGCAGTTTAGAATTTAATGTTTAGAGATGGCGTGACCAAAGTCCATGTAAGAAGTCTAGCCTATAGTCTTTAGTGCGTGACTTTGATGAACCCCTTGCTTCTTGCGTCCTTGTCACAGCACCAGTTGCACACAGAATTTAAGCACTGAAATTCACATGCAGATTCTGTGATTCTGCTTGTGAGAGACTTTTCTCACTCTTAGGTCACATGTCAACAGACTGGCCTGTCTTAGCAACTACCAAAATATTAAGGAGGACTAAGCAAAATTGTTTCTACTTTATAATTAATGTTCTCAACTTGCAAAACAACTTTACAATGAAAACAATTGTTTGTATTCAATACTTTGTTATTATAATTTTCCAATTTCCATATCTGCAATGCCTGTATTTTGGATTTTTTTGTAGTTCACTTAGAATCCAACATGGAAATAATTTTTGTTTGTTATTGGCATTGATTGTTTTAAAATTCTAATGGCACTTACATGCCTGTGTTTTTATTTCTGTAATAAATACGGTTTTTCGTGATTAATCATGATTAATCACAGACAAAAGTGTGATTAATTAGTTAATTTTTTTAATCATTTGACAGCCCTAATATATATATATATATATAATATTGGAAAATACTGCATTTATATTGTAGTATAATAATAATATGAATTATAAATAAATAAAGTGTTTTGTATAACATTTGGTTTTAGTTTTGTAGAGTATGTCTGTTAATTATGTTTAAATGGCCTTTAAATTATTTTGTTTAATCATTCTTTCTGTTTTGTTTCGTGCAGAAGTGTGCCAGGAGAGGAGCGAGAGGCTAAATATATTCGACTGTTGACTAGTTCTCTGCTGGCCCTGAAGAGACTGCTAAGTGCTTTACCTGAGAAAGACAGAGAACAGATAATGGACGGAATTTCCCAGCTCATCACACAGGCCAAATTCTGGAAGTACAGCAAACACAAGACCCCACAGGTGAGCTGAATATTCAGTTTGTGTCGAGTGTCTCATAACTAAGTACGATTAAGACGAGCAGTGTGCAGCTTAATGTTTTATTTAAAATAAATGATATTAAAATATGTTTTATTAATCGTGTAGCATTCATTTACTATACGTTTACTATACATATGTTCTGAATTTACAGGGGTCCTATCTTGGCCAGTTTTACTGGATTTTACAAGTCTAATTTTCTCAAGATTGTGCCATTAAAGATTCATCTTAAAATAAGGAGCGTTTATTATAGAGCTGGAGCTAAATAAAGCATTTATTATAGAAATTTGTTTAGAAAAATCAATTCTGCAAAAAAAAAAGTCTAGAGTGCCATCTGCTGTTAAAAACTAAGCTCAGAATTGATTCAAGAGAGAATAGGGATGCATGTCATACATCTCAAAATCAATGCAGAATCTATGGTTTTCACCACACTTCTAATTTATTATACCATGCTGTAAATGCTCCTTTTTTGTGCGGAAGAACAATCACTGTTTGTGTGTGTCTTTTTTTTTTTTTTTTTTCCATGAAATTTTTCTTTTATTTTGTATTTTGAACATAGAAAAACAAGCCGTAGACAAACAGCATAAAGCAAAGTGCATAGATATACATGTAATAACCAATATACAGGTTGTTAAATAATAGTATTAATATAGCGCCAATAGCAACAACAACAGCGACAACAAATATGTGTGTGTCTTTTTATATGCACTCAGCATTTATATCTTGGACCTTTGTTACTCGTCCCAAAACAGACTAAACATCTGCTTTTTCATCAAGTTTTTAAAGACTTATTAGTTTAAAATCTTGATATATGGATTGCTGAGCGCAAAAACAGGACGCATAAACACCATAGAACCATAGCTGGCAGGTCGTTTTGCTATTAAACTAATTTCTTTTTCATGTCAACTAATAATTACACACATTTAATGCTAATAAAATATCCACAAAGTCTTTGGCAAAAGCCGTGTGTTGTTTTCTACCTGTTGTTTTATTCACATCACTTTCAGAGTTTTTTTTTTTCTTCCAGATTCGAGGGGCGTTCTTTGAGCTGATTGCCACCATGTGTGAGCGCACACCTCAGCTGATTCGATCAGAAGCGGCTCGAGCGTGTTCTGCTGTGCTGCTGTCTATTGATGACACAGACCCAGTGGTGCTGCCGCCTCTGTGGGAGGCCGTCCTCCATATCATGTCATGCGTTGAGGTGAGAATGTTTTTATTTTGTATAGATGAAAAAAATAAAGTGTGTACACTATGCTCTGCTTAAAAAAAAAAATGTAAACTCAAAGGAATAGTTCACACTAAAATGACAAATGTTAATTTACTCCCCATTAGGCCAGCCTAGATGTATGAAATTGCTTAGTTCTTTCTATTAAGTTGAAAATCGAACAAGGTTTTGATTTGTTTTTGTCTCTCAAAGTGTTAGTAGCCATGATCTAAATTTTATGAATCTCCAAGCACCACAGTTTCAGCTAAAAATTCTGATAAAAAATTCATAATTCAAAAAAATAAAAAATTCAACTTGTTCTCTTAATAAAGCAACTTAAAATGTCTTAAAATACAAAATAGTTATTTACACTTCATTAATAAAATTCACAATGTTACTGTAAATTAAATAAATCATGCATATATTTTTAAGCAAACTTTACAAATAATGCACAATATAGTTAACCTGTTGATCTTTTGCATTGTAATATAAATGTTATTGCACGTTATTGTAGCCTGTTGCCATTGGAATACAGTTATTTTCTGTGTTTATCTATCATCTGTGTTTATCATGTGTATCTGTGTTTATCATGCTGTGAACTCTGTGTAGAACTGTTGGACGCATGTGAGTGCTAAGAAAGGTGTGATGCCGAAGCTCTGGGTGCTTCTTAAAGAAGGAGCTCGAGGTCTTGCAACGTCTCTGCATCCAAACCTGCTCCCGTTCATAAGCAAACTGCCAGCAGAGGTCAAACAGCCTGACCTGGAGTTCTCTAGGACATTCCTCTCATCCATCATTGAGGGGTAAAAAGCGTCATATTCTTATTCATGTAATGATTCATTCTGTAGTCATGTTGGACTTGCAGCAGAACTGCATTTTTGATGTACTTTGTTAGATTCTGTTGCTTATTATCTTTATTTTTAGAATTTTTATTCCAGTTTATTGCTGAACTACAATATTTCACTACATGTTTTTGGAAACATTAAATATTTAAGCCATTGTTAATTAAATATAAGGACTAATATAGTGCAATATTGATAATTTCAATTGAAGGTAAAAGACAAAAACAAATATGTTTTGACCCTTTTTAGAATATTGTTATGAATATATGAATCATTACACAGCAGTGTTTTAAATTAATTATTGTGCTTTGTAGTATCTTTCTTGACACTCAGTTTTTATTTACTCTGGTGTGTTTGCTTCAGATTGTCAAGCGATCGTGCTTCATCCAGTCCCTCAGAGAGCGCAGCCATCATTGACTCCACAATGGAGTGTCTTCGCTTTATTATCCTGCAGAATGCCGGAGATGAGCAGGAACAGAGAAACATCCAAAACATGCTGATCTCAGAGCAGGTCTGTTGACCACAACCAAAAAAAAAGCTCTCTATGTAAACCAGTCCATATCACATATCAGGGTGTCCGCAGGGTCTTGAAAAATAATATAAGTTGATAAGTCAATTTATAGAAATTTAAGGCCCTTAATTAGTAATCAATGGTATTTAACAAGATATTCAGTTTATGCTAAACTTTGCCTGAATTTATTCTGTGAATATTGGGATATCTGTGAAGTTTATGAAATTGATAAAGTCCTGCTAGATTTGACTTCATGCTGCTTTGTTTACTGCAGTAACCAAGGAAACACTGTTATTCCTGCTGTTCTATAGGCGCCACCTGCTGGATTAGCATTTTGATTCTGTATATCAGGGGTGCCCAAACCTTTTCTTATGAAGGGCCAAAAAACAAACTTGATTGAGGGTGTTGGGGGAAGGTAATATATATCAAACTGTATTACATTGAAGCTGTCATGGTTAATTTCCTCATTTATTTATTTGATATTAAAAAACAAACATTAGAAAACACTTCTTCATATGAACTAATGCAGTATATTAAACTTATTATATTAAAAACAATCCCATTTATAACAGAATGGAGTTCAGTGGAGCACCTGTTTTGGTCTTGATATGCTCCCTGATGTCCGTCGAGTGATAATATTTACATTTGATAAAATTAGATTCATTTACAGATACAAAACATTTCATTTTAGTTTGCTTTTTTGGAGCTGAGCAATAAAACAAACAAAAACAAGGCTACATTCAATTAGAAATGGCAATCTCTTCTCAGATGGGATGGTTGGCCAAATCAAAGGTTACCATGGGCCAACTTTAGTTTGGGCATCTCTGCTGTATATGTATACGAACGTTTTAGTTGAGGATTTGTTTCTTACAATCAGTATTTAGTAAACATACTGTAGGTTAAAATGTTGCCAATGTTACTGGTTGAAACAAAGTTGCCATGAGGTCTAAAAATGTATAAAAGAGTCTTAATACTAGAACTACTGATGCGTATACTACTTTTTTCAAGCTGATAACTTTCTGAAATGAAACTCTCATATCTATAATTTTCTGACTGAATATGTGTATATGTCCTTCTAACATTGTTATTTAATTACAATTACATAACACAAAAGAGTTATGATCCTACCTAGAAACTTGTTACAAGTTCTATCTACCATAGAGATCAAATGACAAGCATCCATTTCAGTGTAATTCTGCGACTTTTCCCTGTGAATTAATATGCGTGTCTCTTTTGCCTAGCAACTTCCTGCTTACAAAAACGTAACTTTTGTTTGGCAAAAACATAACTTTACTTTGGATATGTCTTTCAAAACAGCATATTCTGTGTGGCGATAAAGCTTTCCCCCTGCTTGTGAAAGTGAGTTGCAGACATTTCGCAAATAGTCTACCGTAGCCTAACTATATATTTATAGGACGTATCATATTTTTAGGGTGATGACTTAATTAAATATGATTTCAGACATTCAAAGCTTAATTTTAAATCTCAATTGAAGCTTTGAATGTAAATATGACGTGACAATATGACATCTTATATGATAATGGCCATTATGACCACTATGGTAATTCTAGTAGTTAAAGAATTCTGGTGATTCCAGTGTTAAAAATGGTCTTATAAGGTATTGAATTTCACTCTCTGTTTTCTGTATATACCCTGCATGCGTTTGATTTTGTTTTTCTCTCTTTGCAGCTCCTTCCTCTGATTGACAGAGCTCTGAAAAGCCCCGCGCTGCAGTCTGGCCCTCTGTTCCCTCAGCTCTCAGATATGCTGCTGTCCTGGGAAAAGCGGGCGGCAGGAAAAGATTCTTCCACTTTTCAAAGACTGCTGTCAGATTTCTGGGAAGGCCTGAGTCGCTTGTGCACAGCTTACGTGGACTGTGAGGAGTCTGAACGGACCGCTCTTGAAGGCATTGCGTTGCTCCTGCAGATTATGCAGAATGCAAACAGTGTTGGTAAACAGACCAAGAAGAAGAAAACTGTCAAAATTAGTTTCGCGGACCATGAAGAAAGAGGCCAGGGGGATGAACCTCCGAGGGAAGCTCCAGTGGTTGAGGAGCAGGACTGTCCCTTGAGAAACGGACACCTGCTGGATTTGGTCTGCCAGCTGGCGGAGCTCAACATGGTGTACGTGAGCGAGCACGAGTCGGAAAGGCACCTGAGGTTTTTGTCTCAGCTGCTCGGGGCGTTTCCCAGGCCTCAGGTGTTCCAGGTGCTGCTGCGGCCGGAGGAAATGAAGCCTGAAATGGGGTCAGAGATCCGGCCGCTCACTGAGAACGCAGCTGTCCACTTTCTCCTGCAGAGAGTGGCTGTGTGGTTAAAACAGGAGGACAGGAAGGACACCGATTTCCTGGTGGACATGGTTTTCAGCTCCCTGCAGTGCTGCAGCACTGGCTCTGACAAGACACTCATCCTCAACCAAATCAGCGTAAGAGACACACATGGCTGGGGGGATATTTTATGTTGTGTTACATTATATTAAACTGTTTTCTTTTTAACCTGGCAACATTACATTTTATTTTTAGCAAGGGTAGTTTGTCTTTGCTGGAAGTATGTTTACACAACTGAACAAAACACAGACATCAGCAAGACCCAGGTGTTTAGAAAATTAATGTTTTTTTTCACTAATTAAAATGTAAACATTTACACAAATTAACAAATGTCTTGTAAAATAATCATTTTATTTTATTTTATTTTATTTTATTTTATTTTATTTTATTTTAT